>JARHVA010000416.1:5397500-5555212 GCA_037957365.1 Torreya grandis
CATTATTATATTTTCATGCTCTTTATATACACTTTTTGGTTACTACCTAATGAAACTTATGCAACCCTTATATTAGATACATCATGGTTACTTCCTAATGTTATTTTAATTTATTTTATTACCCCTATAACTATTTATTGTATCTCCCTCGATATAGTTAGGTTTTATTATTTTCATTGTGTGCCAACCTTCCCCTTTTATATCCCTTACAACCTCCTATGATTATGATTATGATTATGATTGTTGTCTATAGCCTTGGGATACTTTATGGACTTTTATTTTGTATGTGTGTTTAATCTATAATGTTCTTATACCTTTTATTATTTTAGAGTATCCTTATATTGTATATCATTTTAGGCTTACATGCATTCTAGTTAACTTGACATTAATCTTACCCCACTATTGGTTGGGTCATTTTCACATTTTCTTTTATATTATTAAAATTATCAGTTTGTCAAGCATACATTAATTGCCAAAAAAAAAAACCCCTTTAGTGATCCTAAAATTATATTCTCTCCCTCCTACAATGGAAATTCTCAATAAATATCAAGTTAAAGCTAATTAGGGTTTCTCTTTTTCCTAAGTGAGATCTACTCCAGGGTTTCCCTTATTTTTTAAAAAAATGATGGAAAGATTTATGTTACCAACATCAATAAAAACAATCCCATTCCTTTCAATTCCATGGTGAACACAAGATTAAAAACTAATAAACAAAAAAAAATTAATTTTTACCTCATGAGGAATAAAAAAAAGAATAAGAACAAGATCACTTTGTTGAGTGTTACTCTCAAAATGAAAAAATTTCTATCTATCAATCACAATCACATAAGAAATTCCCATGACAAAATTTAATCCCTCATGGTTCCTAATTTCTTCAAAACTCCCCCTAAGTCTGAATTTCTTGTAGATGTTGGGGAAACTCAAGTGATTAATTTCTCTATCCATTTTTATTCCATATTCCCAACAAAATTTATGAACATGAAAGGTGTTACCACTAGTTCCACTCAAATAAATATTAAAAATCAACACACCTTTGGCACTCAAGATAATCAATCAACATAAATTAATAAAATGAGTCCTATTTACAAGATTATTCAAGTCTTTGACTAAACTATACATGTTGAAACATCTTATGCTAATAAATTCATGAAAATGTAAAATCAACTCTTACAATATCAAAATGACAAAAATAAATTGTGGTGAATTCCAAATCAACGTATCCCCCCTTCCCCATAAGGATCATCTGAAGAACTCAATATGGAAACCACCCATTCAAAATATATTACTCCAAATTTTAAAAATGAACCCTTAATACATTGCATTCAGCCATGGACATTGGGTGAATCATGACAACCATCACTTATGAGGAGCTTACTAACCCTACTTTTCATCTCAAGGCCTTTGATAAACTTTACAAATATTTTATCAAGTCTAAAACCTACACAATTACCAAACTAATAGAAAAGTCCTCAATTGTGATACTTTAGAGTGGTACAATGAAATCAATCCTAACTCTATTACCAAATTAGAAGACTTAATTAATTTAATAATTATAATATCATGACTTATCTGAGGAAAACCTAGGCAATTTTATAAATTACAAGCAATCTAAAAAATGAGCTAGCTAATAATTTCATCATGTGATGGATGTCCTTGTTCCAAAAATTTGATCCTAACATTACTAAGGAAGGTTTTCTAAACTCTTAAAACCCATATTAGATCTAAAATTATAATACAAGAGTAGGTCTTTTTATCATAACACATCAGAAAAAGACTTTGAAATAGATAAAAGACATGACCATCTCATGATACAATTTAACTTTCTCAAACCAAATAAAACACTTGAATGCTCATAATACCTAAAATAACAATCATGATATTGATGATGTATTTTTTGACACTTATTATCATAGTTTTGAATCCAAAATAATAATTCATGCAATCATACCTAGTTCTCCTCAAAATGAGGCCCTTTCCCAACTAAAGTTTGGAATCTCTTTTCAATTCCACCCTTAATTAGGAGAGTGTAAACACCAACCTATAAACACAAAATAACTCAAAAATAAACTACCTAAACCTCAGCCTAAATACTTAGATCCTATAAGGTTAATACCTTAATGGTATAATACTCTAAAATATTGGGTTCATGCCAATTAAGGTCATTTACATGAAAAATTATTGGATATTAACCTTATTTGGGTTTTCTTTAGTCTTTTAGATTTATCCTAAGTTTATATTTCATATGTGCATTTATTAATATAATAAATTCACTTTATCTTAAATTTATTAGGTGTCTCTCACCTCTTTTGTCCTTTTGTAGGAATCTTAGATTTACTTGCACAACTCCTCCATCCACATTTCAAACACTTCCCTTCACTCTTTGGGTAATATGACATTTGACACACACTAAGGAGGAATTTCAAGGTCACGATGGGATTCTTGTAACATCCTCAACCTTCTTTTTTCTCTATTTAAAGAGACATCTCCTCATGTCCTCATCCATCCTCTTGTTATATTTAAACAACCCTCTCCTCCTCTCTTCTCATCTAATCACCTCTTTAATTTGTCTTATAACTTGAATCTCTCTCTCTTCTTATTGATTTTAATTTTATATTGTGAGGATTATTTTTGGCAAGGCTTATTAATAAACATGTGGGTTTTTCTCTATTTGACAGTTTACCACTTCAAAATTCTTGTCTCTCTCATTTGTGGTTTTCTCACCATTGATGTAATCTTTTGTATTTACATACTATTTTGATTTGTGATTTCAATTATTTTATTAAATCTTTAAATAATTCATAATATTTTGTTAGAGCTACATGGTTTCTACCATTTATCTATGAGCTTATGCATATTTTTGGGTGGAAAATCATGTTTTTGGACACCATTTGACCAGAAGTTATTGGTTTTTATCATATTTTAATGTGTGACTTGGTGTTTTATGTTGATAATGAAATAATATTTATGGGTTGATTCAAAAATTGAGTCATTTACCCTCTAACTTTTTAAAAGTTAATTAAGGAGGTTTCCAAGTTTTTTTGGTTTGGTTTCAAATGTTATTTTATTCTTGTTATTCTATATTTTTACATCTTGTTATAAAATTTTACATTACATAATCTATGTAAACTATTTTTTGGTTTATTCTATTTTGTTAAACCTTACATGCTAATGCATTATACCTTAATATTCTTGGAGAATTTTTTATAAGGATCTTCATTCCTTTTTTACCTTTTAGTGATTTCCCTTCTTGTTTAAAGGTATTATATTTTTATCATTTAAGGTTTTTCTCGAGTGTCATTCTACCTCTCCAATTTTTTTCTATTTCAAAGTATTTTCAACAATGTTTTTATTGTTTTTAAATCTCTGTATAACACATTTACTATAAGTTTTCTACGTTAATTTCATTCTCCTTTTTGTTTTTTAGTAACGCAATTTATTTTATGTCACTATATATTATGTTAGGCCTTTGGCATAGATCTTTCACTTGTTTATCATAGTTCAATTCTTTTCCATCACATTGTTTTGTTTTGTCTTTCAATCTATTTATTTCTATTTATCACTCTCTACTATTTATTTTTGTAGACACTTCATTTACCTTTGTTGTAATGCCTATTTTGCTACAATATTTCCTTGTAAAGATTTATTTTAGTGAATTTATATGTTTTGACTTGCTCAAGTTTGATTCATTCTTAATAACATTTAATTTCTTGTCTTCTTTATAGCATGATAGTTGTATGTTATGTTAACATCAGTATTTTCTAAGCTATTTAATTATTGATTTAGCATAATAGGTTTGTTGATTGTTCCATTATTATTATTTCACTCTTTCTTTCTTCTTTATCATCATTGGTGGATTTAATCAGTGCAGTGTAATGGAGTTAATTCGATGTGGAATTACATTAAAAATATACTTGATACACTTCCACTTTGATACTCTTTATCAAAGGCAAATTTATCTTTTAAGATTTTTTTATTTGATCAATTAACAACTAGGTTGAAGGGGCTCATACCCTTTACAACAAACAATAAAAAGATAAACAAGACATATCAATAGGATAAAAAGGGATAAAGGGACAAAATTGGTGGCTAAACCTCCCTACAACCAAACTTCTACCAACTACCAGCCAAAAAATCTAAAAGTAGCCAAAAGGAAATAGAGCCAAATGAGCTATTCTGATTTAGAGTAGAAGACCAGTTCCTTGGTCTTAGTACTAGCACTTTTGTTGTTTCTACCCCTAGTTGGACTCCCAACAAACTGATCCTTACCATCATCTTATCTCTTTTAATTGAGGTTAGAGGATTGAAACTCCCCTTTTTCTTCCTTAGGATCCCAGATGGCTTCCTCCTCTTTTTTTGATGGGTGGGTTTACCTTTTGGGGTGTAAACTAGGAGATCTTTTCCCACATTAGTAGCTACTGAATTTAGACTAAGGAATCCTTTGAACCTCTTGAAATCATTAGCAATTTTGTTCCAAAGGAGTTTATGGATCATAATCTTCATATTTAGATTTTAAAGGGAATCCCTAATTTTTTATTTGACATTGAACCCAAAGACCCCTTTACCTTTACTAGCAAGTGGGTGGATAAATTTAAGGCTCCCCAAGTCTAGTTTGGGTTCCTCCTACACATGTTCAATCAACTCCCCCAAATCTTTCTCCTCTTATTCATCTCCAGAGTCTAACTAAGTGTAGTAACCTTCCTCCTCCTCTGAATTATCCTTTTCACTATTGGTGTCAATAGTTTTGGTGATAATCTTAGACCATTTTAGCTCCTCATGTTTACTAAACATAAGATTAGGCCTTGATGGATTAAATATACTAATGGATTCTTTTTGAAATTCAACATCAAAACCTACAAAGATTATAATATGAAGAATGGGATGCTAATAGTATGACCTTTAAAGTGGTTCAGAAGAAGGAAATGATGTGAAAACATAATAGTGTGTTTTCCCTCAAGAGTAATGTACCTCATAATTTGTAGATAGACCTCTATCCATTTCCTCGATAGCTCAGATATCATAAACCCCTTGTGTGATGAATGCTTAGGTTTCTTATTTTCCTTCTTATAAAAAATATTTAGGAGTTCCTCCTTCCACCTCTTCACTTTGAATGATTTTACACCATTGCATTCCATCATCATAGTTTCAGTAATGAGTTTCTCAATAATCTAAATTTTTAGACCATGAATTCTCACTTCACAATCTTTCTAGCCATGGGCAAAGTCCCTAGAGAGTGTAGTGTCATGCCTAACTAGACATTCCATAAATGCATCCAACCCTCCCTTTACCATTTTATGCCATATATACTCATTTTTTTAACATTATCACAAGAGATCAGATCAAATCAATCTCTATCCCCACCAATTTTTTGAAAATGTAAACTACTTCTATAGTCTTTACAAAAATGTTCTTACAAAAGGAGAAGGGAAGATTTTGGAAAAAATATCCCTGCTCGATCATATGATGCAAACTCAAGGATCCCCAAACATTTAAAGCCTTTGTAATAATATCCTTGTATGTATAAAATTCACCACAAATGATCCATGTTTGTATCATAATTAACACACCCATTATGACTTTATATGATTTGTCCCTTCTTTAACTTGATAATATAGATGATGTCATCTGGGAAATCACTCTCATGCCAAGTGATAAAATCACGTATTAGGACTCCAATTTTTGTCATGTAATCAGCACCTCTATTGTCTTCCCTATAGACATGCCTTATGAACACCCCTTTGACGTAGGTTAACAAGTTTTTAGCATCACTGATGATTCTAGAAATGTTCCATGAGGAATGAGAAAGTCCTTGTAAGTAGTTGATAATGTTCATCAAATCTCCCTCAATTTGGATGAAATCCATGTTGAGATTGACTTCCAACTCAATACCTCAAAGTGACATAGTGGCTTCTAAGACATAATTGGTTTAGATCCCTAACAAACTTGCATCGGTTACTTTGATATTTCCAAAAGAATATCTGATCACACCTCCTAATCCCATAGGGCATGGGTTCCCTTTCACTACCCCATAAAAGTTTAGCTTAAAACAAAAAGAAAGAGGAAGTGACCACTTTAATTTAGACCTATGAACCCCATTTACTTGATCTTTTCTTGGGATGACCAGATTGAGCTAGTTCATAATCTAGGAGAAGAAAGGAGAGCTAGGTTGATCAAAAGAAGAAGCAAAGGAAGACTAGTTTTCATGAACAAAGGCTAAGACCCATTTGGATGTGGAAGAAGGATTTGGTCTATAGTTCTCAAAGATGCAACAATTCCTAGCTTTCCAAATGCCCCAAAAGATATGGGGGAGACCCAAGTTCTACCATAATTTTAGTAGAGGAGCTTTCTAGAGAGACTTCCATTAGGTGATCAGGTCCTTAATGGAGCCTAGAGTAACCTAAGAGAAGTTATAAATTCTAAATAAATGATAAAAAATAAATGAATAAAAAGATTAGGAGAGGAATATATATTCAACAAATGTAGCTTCCTATTTGCAAAGAACACATCTATTAGAGATGGGAATGCATCTTTTTACCAAATTATCCATAGTTAAAATCTTGTTCTAGGATACCAACTAGAAAAAGACACTAATTTTTGGGATAAGGTTTTTAACCTAGATATCCTGACAGTTGTCATCCTCATCTTCCTGATCACATAAGAAGAATAACTATATTTAATAGAGTAAAGGCCACTAAGATAATGTTTCCAAATGAGGACATCCTCCTTCAAGAAAAAGTTGATGTGAATGTGATGAATAAAATCATTTAAGTCTTAAAGGAGGTGGGCATATTATTGGTTCAAGTCATTTTTAACTATAAATTTCCACATCATCCTCCCAATAGTTTGACACCTTGTGACCATACATTTCTTTAAATAATGAGATTAATTCCAAGTCTTGGAAGGAGGAGACCAAAGGGGCATTGATCTAGGGGTTAAGACAAAATTAAAATATATTTCCTCTACCAAGATGTCACTTGAGTCTTTTTCTAAGAAGATCATTGCCAGCTTTCAGTGCTTTTTATAATGATAAGTCATTGTCAGGACCAATTTCCAAGAGGAAACAGTGACCTTTCTTAGAATTCAAGTATTGTCCCTGATGATTTTAGTCCACTGGTTATCTTCCTTAATCACCCTCTAACCTTAGTTTTCTATAATATCTTGATTCATGTTTTTAACTCTTCTTAACCCTAGTCCTCCTTTAGAGGTAGGGTGATAGGCTTTATTCTAGGAGATAAGCAGGAACCTGAATCTATCTGTAGCACGTCTCCATAGGAATATTTTTTGAATGTGTTCAATTTGATCTATGATCCTTTTAGGGATGATGAAAAGGGACATGACTAGATAGGAATGATTTGAAGATATCTCTTTAGAAGTTGTAATTTTCCCTCTTGGGATAGTAGGTTCCCTTTCCAACCTACTAGCTCTTTAGAAATTTCTTTTAAGTTTTTTTCAAACACATTAAAACTTAGTTTTTTTAAAAAAAAATTAAGAGACTTAATTTATTTTATCATGCATATGAAAACCATGTTTATGCTTTGAAAAATATTTTCTCAAAATTAAATTTGCATTATATACTTTAATAAAAAAAATTGATATGTTTGGTTTACAATTGAAAACAACAATTTAAAATGATTTTATAGCAAAGTTTTTTAATTATTATTCATAAAACAAGGTTTATTTATAGTGCCATAAATTTATTTTTAAAAGTTTTATTGGTATTTTGGTGTGGATTTACATTTACAAGTTAATCTCTAGGCATTTTTTATGCCTTGAACTTTACATCAAATTAGTTTAGTTTATTTGTATCAAATTTGTTAAAGCTTTTACTTGTGATCTATCTAGTGCATTGATGTTTTAATAATGTTTTTAGGTAGATTAGATGGTATTATAAAACTTTTCAATTTTTATTTGCATCGCAGTCAATTGGAATTTAAACTACTAATATTTCTTGAATTTAAGAATTTTTAGGCAAAAAAATTCTTTTAAAATGATGAATTAATGATCTTAAATTTCAAATTCAATATATAAATTTGACTATTACTAATTTGTAACACTAATGCATAAATGGACACAATGAAAACATATTATGGTGTGCTCAATACAAAAATTGTGTCTCTTGCACGTGATCATGCCTCTAATGATGAGTTTGAATGTGCTTATAAATAAATTCATTTGAACACCCCTTATACTAATCTTGGATTCAAAATCATGTAATCTATGGGTTACTTGGGAAGTGAACTTGGTAATCATGAAATTAGCATTGTTGAACTTATTTTTATTGAATCTAATGCAACTCATATATGGTTCAATTATAATGCTTCTTAAGATAGATTGAAATATTATTATCCTCTGCATTTAAGTACTTTGCATAATAATGCTCCTACTTATCCAAAAACTTATTTTTATTGTAATGATTTTCATTATCATTCTTTAGTTAAAAATGATGAAACTTGTGAGCATTGTGGAAAACATAGGAATCATATCTCTAAATGTTGGAAATTACATCCATGCAAATCTTTTGGTAAAATAACTCATGGCACTTTAAATTTTTGGAAAACCATTAAAACACCTAATACTAAGGTTAAAACTATTTGTATACCTAAAGATAGTGTATCTTCTAGAGACTTTGATTTATATTCAGGTGATAATTATTTTATTACTTCTCATCAAATATATTTTACAATTGACATATTTTATTTTATCTCTTTTTTTATAAACTCAAACCTTCTTATGCATTCATTGATTTTATGTTGTAAAGGAAATATTCTTTGATTGGAGTTCATTTTTTAAATAACTTATTATCATGTAGGATTTCACACTTTGTGATTGAAGTTATCTTTTGCTTCATTTTCCTTTATTATATCAGTTTTAAGTACATTATTTGTATGTAGATAATTGTATGTCATATTGTTTACTTAATATGAGAGATTGGTGTTATCTCTTTTAGTTTTTAAGTTTTAATGGGAAATTTCTCCTTTTTATTGGTCCTTGTTCTATTTTATATTGACCATCTTGTCTAAAGAGACTTCTTAAAGATGATTGATGGTCACACCTTCATCCTTGTATTTTTGGTAACACCTCTTCTTATTTCTTTAATTATTTTAATTCATCTTAAAGGAAGTTTCCATTAAGATGGATTGTCATGTTATGCCAACTCCCTTTATCATTTTTAAAGTTATTTCTCCACTTTTGTAATGCCAAATTAATATTAAGGTGGAGTGTTAGAGATTAACCTTATTTGTGTTTTCTTTAGTCATTTAGCCTTATCCTAAATCTATATTTTAGGGGTATATTTATTATTATAATAAATTCACTTTATTTTGAATTTATGAGGTGTTTCTCACCTCTTTTGTCCTTTTTTATTATTCTTGGAGTTACTTTTACAAATATTTCCTCCCCCTACATGTCACATAGTTCACTTCACACTTCCCTTATCTCTTTTGGGACTAAGACATTTGGAACATAGTAAGGAGGACTTGTAATATCATGATTTTATTCTTATAACACCCTAATTATTCCTATTTCTCTATTTACATACCCCTTACTCATCCTTCCTCTTTCTCTATTTAAATATCCCCCTCCACCTCTCTTCTCATCTAGTCACTTCTTGACTTGTCTTGTAACTTTAATCTCTCTCTCTCTTATTCTTGATTTTAAGATTATTTTGGGAAGATTATTATTGACAAAGATTCTTAATAAATATTTGGATTTTATTCATCTGGTGGTTTCCCACTCAAATTTATTATCTCTCTCATTTGTGATTTGCTCACTATTGTGATAATTTTTTGTAAGTACACACTCTTTTGATTTGTGTTTTCAACATTTTCATGTGATATTAAAATAATTCCTAGTAAAAATATTTCTCCCTTATCACCATGGCACATAAATCTATACTTGGAATCAAATTTGGCCTTGATTTTATGGATAAAAGTGATACCAATACTTTTTTATGCTTCTAAACATCATGAAAATCACTCTAAGCATGAATCCATTCACCAAGTAAACATCCATTTAGTATTGAAACCAATCCTCTAGTACATCACTCTAAAAGAAACAAGAACCTCAAGATAACATTAATCATCAAATCCTCCAAATTTTTACTCCATCAACTAATGGCATAGAAACTATAGTTAATTATAATTCCTCTTCTAATGAGGAACACATAGTTCACATGAATGGTATATAATGTGTTACTAATTACATATAATCAAATTCCAAAATTTATCCTACTCCATAAACCACCTACAAGATTACGTAACTATTTATCCCTATCCTATAGGTTATAAATCTTTTTAAATCCACTTAGAAATACAAAAATAAGAAGTTTTTCTAATTTCTAATGTCATCAATGAGGTCGATGATGTTAAAAATAAAAACTAGTATATTATTAACTATAATGTTTCTTGTATCAAATTACATCATCAATTAGGTCAATGACATCAAATAAAAAATAAAAATAAAAACCCAAAGGCCAAATTTAGTATCATTCAAAAAAAATCCTCGGTTACAATCCACAGTAGAGAATTCAAGCTGTGAATAATGGGATCTATATACACATAATATTTTTAACTTTTATCAAATACTGATACTTTACATCTTGCAGTAACCCCTTATGACTCAATATACATGATTGCATGCCTTAAGGGGTGCACCAAGAAAGGGGTAGGTAGACCTTTGGTGCTTCACATGATTGTTGTCCCTTCTTACCACATTATTTCCATTTTAACTAGTTCCCAAAACCTTTTCCTAAGTTGTTTCTCCTCCCTTGCACATTCCTCTAGTCTTTTCCTCTTTATATCCTTCTTCTCCTTGATTGATATCTTTTTGACCTACTCAGAAAACTAGGTTGACCTAGTTGACCTAGTGCAGTTTAGGGTCACTTTAGCTCTTTAGATTTGCTAACTTTTCAACCGACCTAGCACAGAATTTAGGCATTAGCCTAAATATGTGTTAAGTCGACTGGGTCAACCTAGAAAATCCAAGGTTCTTGAATTATTTTAGGGTGAGATACTCCTATATACAAGGTCATTATAGTCATTATTAATAATATGCAATAAAGATTTATTATTCGCTTGCACTTCTTCATAATCTGCTCTTCCACCATTCTACTTGAGGAGTCTTAGCTTAGGTTTCTTATTTTGGAAAATCTAGTCTTGTGGATAGGTCTTAGATGATTTAGCCTAAAAAAGTGATCCTTGTGAACTACAACAACCTCTTGTGAATCCCCATTGGCTAAGGGAGAGATTGAATCATGACAAGTTCACATCTAGTTAAGTATATTCTAACTTTTTCTCCTCTTTTTTAGTAGATAGAAGTAGCATAAGTGTTGGCTTTAATATTATTACTCTTCATATTCTATGTATTAGGGTGTTACTCATACTTATGTTTTTTGAAGTTCCCTATACATATTTGATTTCTTTGCATCAAACCCCTACTTTATACCACAATTTTTGGTGCACACTAGATTAGTTTACTTTATTATTTATTGGAATAAGTGAAATATCAAATCATAGGAATATTTTAGGGTTATTTTGTGATTGTGTTAGATTTTAGGCTTTGGAAGCCTTCCTAGTATGATATGTTGTGACAAGTGATACAAGTGATCCCCTAATCAGGTCTAGTGGATCCCTATATTGGTCATTTTCCCACTTAACAAGTGTATACTCAATCAAAAGTGTAGGTGTTCTCTATCTTATCCAATCTAGGATTAATTCATGTACATCATCCAATTCTGTTTGCATACATTCTGGTGAACCCAAGGTGAACTAACCCTTATAGGATTTATTCACTTTTTCTTTCATTTATTTCATTTATTTTTGTCATCATTTTTATCATATATTTTGACATATTGGTTCAACTTTGTTGACCCAATTATTTTTCTCTATGCACAAGAATAGGCAATTAAATTGATCAACTCAACCCAGTATAGGTTTTTATCACTTTTAGACTTCCAATTTAGCCTACTAGGTCAACTAGGTTGACTTAGGACATTTCTAGCTACTTTATAGTAAGTTCCTATAAGCCTAATTGATTAGCTTGACCCAATACAAGTTTCATTTTTCTAGACTTATAGATTAGCCTACTAGGTTAACCATCTCAACCTAGTACATTTTTAGACTTCAAGTTTAGTCAACTAGGTTGACCAAGTTGACCTAATACATTTTTATCATTTTTTCAGTATGTTTTTGTATTATTTGTTTGACCATCTTGACCCAATTTGTAGATTTTTGATAGATTTCTCCAAGGTTCTTCATTAAAAATCTCTTTTCATTTTCATCTCTTAACCATCAAGGTCAATCTCTTATTCTCTATCTCTTTCTATTATGTACTTTCCTTTCAAGTTTGTAGTTTTCAAAATTGCCCCTGCATAGCCAAATAGATCAACCTGGCTAACCTTGTTCTATGTTCTATGTGTTATCTAAAACAACTAGGTCAACTTGGTTGACCTAGTAGGTTTTCTAGACCCTATCTTCAGTAGTACTAAGTCAACACTATCAAACTAGTTGTGTGTGTTGTGCATATAGCATCTTCACTATACCTTATTTCAAAGTTGGAATTTACCTTATATGTTAATCACATCTATCTTTTTAATTGTTTTCATTCTTAGAATAGTTTCATTAGGAGGTTTTTAATTAACCACTTAGTTTCACTATTTATATTTTATGCACACACAACCAAATCACATAACATCAATAATAATTTCAACATTTGACTACCCAAGCCAACCTATTTAGATTTCATCACCAAAGGGGAAGCTAACTTGATGCTTTGGTCAAGTATAAAGTGTGGTTGATGGTATATTTTGGCTAATCACCTAACACCCTTATTGTTGTGGTGTGTGAAGTGAGGGGGTATGCCCTAATACCAAGCCTATATCATTACCAGTATAGTCCCTTTCATCCTAAACTCACCTAAAACCATCCATAGATTTATATATAGTACCTTTCTTACAACCAACTCCCTATCATTTAAAATTATTCTTAATAATCTAATTAACATTCTAGGTTATACAATTATCTAGATTTACTTTCCAAGTTGTCTACTTGTTCTTTACTCAATTGTGTGTGCAATAATTTGTATTAGCTAGTGTTGGTGTAAGGTTTTGCTTTGTGTGCATAAATTGGATTGGCCATCATCAACTCAATTGACTTTCTATTTACTTTCTTAGATTAGCTATAAAATTATCTTGTTCTACTTCCTATTTTATCATTAATCTTTTATTTTTCTTTGTTTTTTGTACTAGGTTGACCTAATCGACCAAATACTATCACAAACCTTGTTTTCTACTCATATTCACTACACTAGGTCAACCTAGTCAACTTAGTACAATTTGTATGTCCTATTTATGCACTAGGTGGACCTAGTCGACCTAGTTCTATTTCCTGCTTTCCTTGTTTATCAACTTAGGTCTTGAACTCTTCCACTCTTGGGGCAATTTTTATCCTCCATCTATAAATTGTAACATAGTTCAAATAACACCTCAAGATGAAGTTGATGGATCCAATCCTTTCCATACTTATCAATAAAATTCTCAAAATCTTTAAACTAATGTAGGGGTGATTCACACAAGTTTATTTAATAATCCCACTAATAACCATTATTCTAATAATCCTCCCCCTAACACCAATACAAGGAGTGTTCCTTCTAACACCAACCCAACACCTGATACAACCTAATTATTAGCCTAAGTGATTCAACAAATGAACATTATGAAAAAATCTAATACTAATTAAATTATACAACTTCAATAACACTTGATCAATGTGGCTAATCAACCTCCAATCGTGTATCCTCAAGCTAATCCTAACTACATTCTTCCACATCATTGAGATGCCTCAGGTAATGTTATTCGTCAACCAACAATGAATAACAAGATGCTTCAAACCATTCAAAATGAGCCTTTAGCTCCCTTCATTGTATATATTAACATTGGTAACATATCACCAACTATCAAATATGATGAGACTAAATACCCCACCTCATTTCTTAAATCCTTTGGTAATCTCTACAAAGAGTGGATCCAAACTAATACATTTGCTACTACTAAATTCTTAATTAAAACTTTCACTAGTGATGTATTATAATGGTATAATCAATTACCTCAACATTATATTTGGCAACTTGAATAATTTGTTAATCCTTTAGTTAAACATTTTAAACACAATGATCTTCCTAAAAATTATCTTAGCCATTTCATAAATTCCAGGTAATCTCCTAAGAAATAGACTCATGACTTTATTAAAATATGGAAATCCTTAGCTCATAAACTTCATCGCCACTTTAACTCTTACTCTTCAATAAAAGTCTTGAACCTTTACTCCTCAAACTGTTAATGAAGTTCTTGACCAAGCTAAATGGCAAGACTTTCTTATGAACCAATTCAAACCCAATTCTAAACTTCTTAAAGGATATTTTCAAACATCCAATGCTATCACTAGTAACACTTCTCAAACCAAACTAGGATTTGCCAAAAATGATATTCCTTTACCATCTCACATACCTCTTTTGGTACATCAAATGAGACAAGTTTTACCACCTTCAAAACCTTTCATATATCATAATGCTCCTCCTAAGTGGTATGATCCCAATCTATTTTGTTGGTTTCATTCTGACATTGGGAATTCTCATGAACCTTGTAGATCAGTTTCTAAATGTGTTATTTCTTACATGATTGGTACTTCATTTGACCATGAAACCATGATCAAAATCATCATCAAGAATACACTAATGTTTCTAAAAAATGACAATCCTATAAAGCTTCTACATCTAATAACCAAAAATCTTCTTCCCATAATCAATCAACCTCAAAAGATGTTTGTACAATTGATGTCAATTATGACTGATACTTTAACAAATCTCAATATTTCAATATGGCTAAGGTCAATTATTATTGAAAACTAGCTCACAGAGATCCTATTACCAAGCCTAAGAAACCTTCTTTGGAAGAATAATTACTTAAATATACTACCACCATCAATATTGAATTAGAAGTACGTAAAGAACAACTTCCTCCTTCTGATCCTCCAATCACATCCATTCCTTCAAAGTCTAATTTATCTTTTAAACCTTGTGGCTCTTATTCTAAGCCTCATTGTAATTTTATTGAAAAACTTAACTCTATGCCATGTAATATTTTTCTTATGGAGTTGGTTTGCACTTCACCTTATCATCATAAATGTCTTATGCAATAGCTCCAAGAGATCAAAGATCTATCTTCTTTAGATGAAAAACCACCTTCTATTGATTATCAACCAACTAACATTAATACCATTGAATCTATGTGTTCCTCTTCTAAGCCTTCCATTTAATTACTTGAAGAGGGCATGATTAATGATGAAATCCTCTTTTATGTTGATGATCCACCTCTCTTCATCAAAATAACCATTAATACCACCCTTATTTGAAAATTTATAATTGATAAGGGTTCTGGTATCATGTGATCTCTTTATGGATTTTACAACAACTTGGTTATAATAAAATTCATATTAAATAAACCCATCTTACTTGTCATGGTTTTGATAAGACTAATCAAAAGTTACTTGGTTGTATATAGATTCCCTTAACCATTGGTCCTAAGACTATTTAGACCAAACTCATGGTCCTTGATCTTCAATTATCTTATAGCATACTCCTTGTTCATCCATAAACTCATCAAATGAGAGCCATTACTTCTTTCGTTAGTCAATGTATTAAATTTATACATAACAAAAAATGTTATAAGCATGAAGCCAATCCTAACCCATAGAGTATCCAATTACCTAATATTAAATCCTAATATCATGTTCTTACGATCCCTAAAATTAATAATGCTCCTTTACCTAAGTTTATCAATATCAATCTTGATTTATAAGTTACTATTGTGGATTTTAATGATCATTATCCCAATGAATTATAACATACTTGAAACATGATCAAATTACCTCCATATATTTCAATGTGGCTTCCTCCTCTTTTTCCAAAAGATCATACCATTCCTCTCATGGATGAGATTATTGATTTCCCCCTCCATGCAATTATCAAGATCCATCTTTACCTAAATATTATTTTACTTTTAATGATTTTGGAGTGGTTAAATTATTTCAAGATCCTCTCACCATGTCTCCTCGAACATTCAGTAATCTTGGGATTTCACCTTCTGAAGATCCTCCTAAATCTCAAGCATGCACAATTTCTCCCACATATGATGACAAATATATAATAGCCCGAGCTCAATCTAGAGACTTGGGTGTCTTTCATTATCAAAATACCTTAGCCCAAATTCATTCTTTCAATATATATGTGCATACTATTTCTTTAGATACTAACTTAGAACCTGAGGGTTATGTGCTTCTTATTAATCCTCCTCTTATCAATTCTCCTTGGGTGGTAGAACAAATTACACCTAAATATCTAAAAATACTTTCATCTTCTCTACCTCTTTTATATTCTCCCATTTAATCTAATCCTTATCCTATCAAATAACCCATCAACACTCCACCTACCTCCTTTACTCCATCTACTTCTACTCATAAAATCACACTTGATGTCAAGGCAATGGTGTCCATCAAATACATTCTGAATGTGATCACTGTGGTAATTAAATTTTAGATCTAGAAGTATATGTTGAGTATTGTGGTCCTCTTCCTAATTTTCCTAGTGATGAATCTATTCTTGAGATACTTTATGCCTGGGAACCTAAACTCCCTTGACAACATCATAAAATTAGAAATTTTAAAACTAAGACTCGTCACTTCAACAACTTTGTCACTAGAATTGATCCCAAAATTAATCTAATTTCATCCTTACCTAGTACACCATACCACTTTTAAGATGGTAATGTCATTCTTATTCAATAAAAAACTCATATCAAATATGGTACTCCCTCATGTCCTTGACCAATCATAGTTTCCAAAGAAATTTCATCTTCTAAACATGATAATTTTAGTCTATTTTTAATAAGTATCAAGAGGCATTTACTTGGTCTTACCAAGACATGTCTGCCATTGACCCTATCATAGTGGTCCATAACATCATTACCTACCCTAATGCTAAATCTATGCATCAGAAGAAATGCAAATTTCCTCCCAAATTTACCAACTTATTCCATAAAGAAATCATCAAACTACTTGATGCTAAATTTATTAAACCTATGGATTATTCTGAATAGGTTTCTAATATTTTTCTTGTTTGGAAAAAGTTCACTATGGTCATTCATATTTGTATTGATTTCCACAATATTAATCTTACTTATCCTAAAGATAACTTTCCTTTGCCTTCAATATATCCCATTATCGATTCCATGGCTGGACATGAAATGTTATCTCTTATGGATAGTTTTTCAAGATACAATCATACTCATATAGCTCCTAAGGACCAACATAATACTAATTTCACCATGGAATAGGGCACCTATTGTTATGTTAAAATTATCTTCAATATCAAAAATGTCAAGGCTACTTACCAATGTGCAATGACTCATATCTTTCATGATATCATCCATAAAATTATTGAAACATATGTGGATGATCTTATCACCAAATCCAAACATCATACAAATCATCTTTCTAATCTTATCATCATACTTGACCATCTCAATAACTACAAATTCTATCTTAATCCTTTCAAATGTGTCTTTGGAGTTACATATAGAAAATTGTTAGGATTCTTAGTCTCTCTCCATGCCATTGATGTTTATCCATCCAAATAATGTTATTATCAACATGACTATTCCTCATTTTATTCCTGATATTTGTACCTATTTAGGAAAACTTGGGGCAATTAGATTATTAATTCTTGAGATGGCTTATCAAATTCACTCCATTAATTCCCTTCTCAAGAAAATTATAGCCTTAGAATAGATGGATCCATGTCAAAAAGCATTTGATAATATGAAAGATTTATTGCTTAATCTACCTACACTTCATCCTCCTTCCAATGATAAACCCTTGATCCTACATACTTATTCCATACCTATTCACAATAGGTCAATGCTTGCCCAACAAGATGATACAGGCAAGGATTATGCCATCTATTATATTATCTAAGGGCTCATCGATTATGAAACATGTTATACCAAAGTTGAGCGTGATTGCCTCATTATCTATTTTACAGCTAAAAAGCTTCATCACTACATGTTTTACCAAACCACTAATGTCATTTTTAATTCCAACCCCCTCCATCATTTCTTCTCCAAATCATTCCTTCTAGGAGATAGAATTGGCAAGTTGATGGTCTTACTTATGGAATTTGATCTTCACATCATCACACAAAAAAATTTCAAAGGGCAAATCATAGCTGACCAACTTGCCATAACTCCTATTTTAGCCACTTATTAACTTCAAGATAATCTTCCAGATGATAATATCATTTACATTTAAGGTCTTAATCAAAAAAATTATCTCAAAGATTATTTTCATAGATTTACTACTGATCTTAAAGCTAATCAACTTGATAAATCTTTCCTTCCCTCTGGTACTACCAAATCAAAGGTAGTTATTGAGGAGCTCCCTAAAATTAATGTTGACTTACATGAAGATACTTGGACCCTTAATTTTAATGGTACTAAATGCCTCCAAAGATTTGGGTTAGGTTACATTCTCATAGTCATCTTGGCAAGATAATTCCTTTAGATTTTCATTTTACATTTGACATCACCAATAATATGGCAAAGTACGAATCTCTTATCTTTGGTATGAAAGTGGCTCTTGATTTAGACATACAATATCTTCATGATTTGGGTGCTTCTCAAATCATTTTTCATCAATTTAGTGGTGCCTATCAATGTAAATGTTAAAACCTCATCACCTATCATCAAATTGTAATCACTCTTGCTAAAGATTTTATCTCTTTTACAATTGAGCCTATTCTTAGAGATCGAAATTTCATTACTAATTATCTTGCCTCTTTAACTTATCTTTATCATCAACATCAAGTTTTTTCTAATCCTTATGTTATCATATAAATAATCAAATCTCCACCATCTACCCACCCTCTTGATTCACTTATCTACTATATTGAGGCTATCACTATCTGACAATGCACGTGGTATCAATATATCATCCAATTCCTAGAACACCAAACTTATCCTCCTAACTTGGATTACCTTAAAAATACATGTCTTCATAAACAATCTTTCAAGTACATATTTAAACATATCATCCTTTATTATTATAATGCCAAAGGTACCTTTCTCCATTTTATCATGCAAGATGAGGTCCCCCTTATTGGTTCCTAGTTGCACACTATCATCACTTAACCTACATGCCCTGAAAAGGGTAGGGGGTGTAATTCAAAGGTGAGGATCCACTTGAGATGTCATTAGAGCTATAGAGGACTCATCACCTTGAAATAACCAAATGGAGGAAATGACTGGGAGGGGCCCAACAAAGGGGATGGTTAGTTCCCTGTTGCTTTTGGCTCTGCCTAAACCAAGGTGAGAGGACCTACGAGGACAGTTCATTCCAATGAAGAGACTTTGAACCTTAAACATTTATGAGTATTTTTAATTAGGAAAGATGGGGTATGACTAAATCATAACCAGACTCACACACTCCACTAAGGAATGGATCTCACATGAAATGCATGAATGCCTTGTGTCATATGAGAGCTACTTAAGACAGATGAGAAAATGGTTACAATCTTGAATGTCAAGATTTTTGTTAAATGAAAAGGAGTGAGGAATGTAGTGTTAGGATTTTGAGCACATAAAATGAACACACTTTAGGTAAAACAATGTATAATGCATATGTTGGGCAAGCAACACTTATGGTATATGAGTTATATGTTGTCTGTGTGGTAGAACAGGGTAGGAAAATGTTTATATGAATAGATTGATAAAAATATGTATAGGGATAATAACTAAACATGTAAGGATTCACATAATCATGATATCATATTTATCAATAGATACTTGCTTGATTTTGGAGACATCTAGGAAGAAACTATGCAAATATGGTGCTTAAAAAATTATGAGCAACACTACAAGTTACCCCTCAAGAATTCTTTCCTATTGTATTCATGAGCCTAGGAATACCCTTAAAAAGGATATCAATGATTTATTCCCCAAAACTTTAAACTAAAATTATCTTACATTTTGGTTTCACCTTCTAAATGACTACCATAAAGAAACATACAACAGATAACCAATCTATTTATCTTGAGAAAAGAAACACTGCACTTAAATAACAAGACATAATGGAAACCATGAACATATTTTATTCATTCACTAATAAAGGATTGATTAAAATATATTTCTTGAAAAATAGATATCATGAGACACTATGCAAAATGACTCTGTAACAAGGGAACATCATAGATGATCTTAAAGCTTACCAATGATTTTACAACCGAAATTGATTTGGCACTAGGGCACTACACAGGGATGACTCTCTGAGCTATATCTTCTATACTCAAATTTTATCCAAAATTTTTAAAGTGACATAACCCCTTCAATTATACAATTTCATACCCACACTTGGCATTTTCTAAAAATATACCCCAGCTAGAATATTCCTTCATAGGCTTAGGGTTGGTTGCAATAAACTTGATTCATTAGACTTACAGTTGTGCTCTCATGATGATGAAAGATATGATTCCCCACTAAAAAATAATATTTATAGTTATGTTCACATAAAAATAAAATCACAAGGGACAAAACAAAACTTTTTCCACTTGTGCAAAGAAATAAAGATGTCCATTTCTTAAACAAAATAAACCCTAAAAGGGATGTGCCACTATCAGGAAAAGTACAATAATTTCTCAATGGGAAAGGTGAAAAAGGTAAAAAAAAAGGGAGAAAAGGATAAGAAGAGAAAGGGAGGTATGTAATTATTCTATTTTTGGAAAGAAGTCAGGGGTATCCAGTCATGATGCAAAATCCACATTGATAACTATGTCCTTCTCTAGCTTGTTCTTATGTGTAACAAACTTTGTAATCATAGTGGCAAGGATATTTCTATTTGGGCCCACTTGATAATTGAATTTTTTATTATATTATTTTATCCAATTGGTGGTCCTCTAGATCACTCCCTATTTCTTATGTACCAATTCCTTTAACTAGTCACAAGACTTTTCAAGTGATACTAGGTCCCTTATCTTTTGGCTATTGAAGGCTCCATGGGATGTATTGATGAGGTTCTTCAAAGCATCCTCTAAAAATTATTTTTTCAAGCCAACTGCACCATCAATCTTCACCATTGCTCTCAAAGTGGCCTCAATTTCTATCCTCACAATATTGAGAGACTGCTCTTCTCCTTTTATATCAAAGGTGTCATACTTGAGCAGGCTAGCCTATGTTTTATGGCCAACTAGCATATTTTTGGAATTTTAAGATCATCTGAAGAGACAATATTTTATATTACTAAATAATGTTTTCATATATTAAATATATCATCTATTTTGGGCTTGAGTGCCTCCCAACTCTTGATATCAACATCATATACAAATGCTAGGGAGATACACTCTCCTCATCTGTCTGTCTCATTATCAATCCATTCCATGGTTGTATGGATGACTTCCTTGGCTTGGGTTGTCAAGTCTTATTGCCAATATTTTGTTTCCCATCCTTTGGTCTTCAAATCCTCACCATGAATGAATTCTAATGATCTAAGGGGGATAAGGGAAGGGTCAGGAGCCTAGATGGTAGTTGTAGTCACTACCTGAGGCTCACTCGATAAATTTGTCAAGTACTAGATCATATCCTAGTTCTCCACCTTTAGCTCTTCTTTGGTGGCTTTATCTTTTTCCATTATATGTGTCACCATGTTATCTATGACTTGTGATGTATGTTTCAATTCCTTGATATCTCCCTAAGATTTTAACTATATATGGAGTAGTTTTCCAGGGAATCATTCCTTTTTGGTGCATCTAGAGGATGAATGGCTACTTCAACACTCCTTTCCCAATTATCAGTGAATGTCATATGATCATGAATTCTAGCCTTCTTTAAAGGATTAACCTTTTATTTTTGAATAATTTTCACTTTATCAATATCCCCTATTTTTCTCATCACATCCTTCTTTTCCTTTACCTGATCTATAACCAAAAGAAGGGGCTTGGTCTGAAAACCTACCAAAGTTGTGGATGTTGAGGATGGCCTTGTGGTAGTGATGAGTGGTGCCAATGAGGAAACAACTACTAGGAACACCACTAGTTTGGGAGTAGGATTTAACACAAACTATTATATGTCCTCATCGCTTCCCTACTTTTTCTTTTCCTCCTTTGGGACTAGTTTTATTCACTCCAAAATTTCAAAATCAAACCCAGGATGGTGGGACTCCATGCATAATTTATCAATGTATCTCACTTTTTCCATGGGTTATATGGAGGATATAATAATTATTTTTCCTTATTACTTTAGGCCACTGGGTCTACAGAGTTTATGGTGACTTCTTTATTGTGTTTGGGAAACTCTTCACCAATCATGACCTCAAAACCTTTATTTTTCTCTAATTCATGCACCTTGATTGTGGGGAGGACCCCTCAAGGGACTTCAATTGAATTATCACCCTTATGGGCACCCTCCTTGGCACCTGTATTAACCTTTGAAGTTATAGGCGTGCTTATTTGTAGGCTTAATCCCTCATCTCCTCTATCTTTTTCTTACTCTCCCACCTTTGCAATACTATTTAGGGACTTAATGTCATCCCTAGGGTCACCTCAATCCATTTCATCCATCTTTGGGGTGTCTTCAACTTCTTTAGCTTTGTCCTGCCAAGGTGACTAAGAAATAACATTCTGGATAAATGCCTCTGTCTCTAGGGAGTGGGGATATTTTTTAATAGAGGCCTCTACTTGGGTAGCCACCTTAGCTCTAACCTCCACAACATCATAAAAAAATAAAGGATCATTTAGAGACTTGACCCCTTCCTCATCACCTTCACCTTCTTCTATTGTAGGTTATGCCTCTATAGATGCTCCCTCCATCGAGATCCTTGATAGGGTATGACACTTATCCCTATGGGTTCTTTGCCTAGTTCTTACCTTAGGGGGAGTGAAAAAACATTTTTTTCATTACTTATACTATCAACCTTTATTCATCTGAGTCCTCCTCCTCACTCTTATCCCTAACCCTCTACACATAAGAAGCTTGATCTTCTCTTCTCTTCTCTTCAGTGGGAACTCTTTGGTGATGAGGTCTTTGAAAAACATTGTCCTCTACTTGGTCAGAAACTTGATTGAAGGTTGGAGGGACTTCTTAACTCTATTTTACTTTGGTGGCTCCTCTTTTTCCTTACCTCCTCTTTTCCTTTGAATATAATTTTGGAGAAGGCTTGACTATATCTTGTTGTGTAGGTAGGACAGTTGGGATTGATGGTTGACTGGCCATAGGGAAGATATTGAGATGGTTGGTAGCACCTGAGCTTCCCTCCCTAAAATTGATATGGGAGTGGAACTACCAATATGACCTACCCCATGAGAATTTTATCCTAATTATTAGTTAAGCTTATTATTTTTGAGAAAAACAACTTAGATTGTCCTATAGTCATCTTCTTGACATCCATCAATTTGGTGAAGTCAATGTCTCCAAGATTTATTTTCCCCTTACCTATTTAAAATGATGATGGGGCCAGAGGGTTAACACTATATGTAGGAAGTCATTAAATTCCTTTATCTTTATTAACTCTTGGGGGGAAAGGGTGTCATATGCCCTGAGGTTAATTCCATGTTCCTTCAACCATCTGAAGCTTCTCCTCATTATCCACATCACTCACCTAGGGATGGATTCATATTCCTACTCAATGAAGTATAATTTATTGATGGACTAAGATTCAATATTATTCTTCTTGTATGTTGAGGAGAGTGTCAACTTGTCATCTATTATGTCTTTGGGGATAGGACTAATGTTGTAGGCTATGACCTCCTGCACTGTTAGCCTCATATATTCCTCCTTTTAGACATCTTCCTTGATGGTGTAGTTATACCAAAGGTCTTCATAGTGAGATTGATACCATATTAGATTTTTTTCCATGTTCACCAACTACCTGATATCATAATTGGGTCAGGGTGGCATCTTATCAAGTGCATACAAACTCATTTCTTGTTCCAACCCCTTTACCTTGGCCACAAAAGGACATTAATAGAATCTTATCACCATAGGAATTTTAAAAGGATTTTTTTATCTTTTTTAGAGTAATCATTTCATGTGATGGCACCATCTACTAGCTTAGGTCCATTACTGCTAACTTGTCATCTAGGTATCTAGGCAATTTGAGTGGGCATCTAGAATTGCCACTCACCCTGATGTACATGAATGTTCTAAACTATATATAGGTGGCGCCGAATTTCTTAATTTCCTAATTCATTATCATAGACATTCTATTCAAGATCCTCAAGGGGTAAAATATGCTCATCATGGGGTTGAAAAAGTAGTTATGCACCTTGAAAAACTATTCCTAGATCTTTCCAAGGTTACCTTAAGATATATCTCATAGATTCTCATCCTTATGGGGTTCCTGGTAAGTCCCTGGAAAACCTTATTATGCACTAGGATATAAATTAGGTAGGAAGACATATAAAATATGCCTTTAAATTTATCCTTAGAGAGGATGGCTTCTTGAAGGTACATCATTTATGCATGTCAATTATCACTGAGGATGGTGGCCCATTCAATCTTCTTCTTCCCTTCTAACACATAGAACATGATCAAAAACATCTATATAGCAAACTTCTCAACAGTGGGTATCCCATAAATTATAGTAGCCATGGCTATAACATACTAAGGAACCTCATTGAATTCTACCAATTTCAAGTTATTTTACATCTTTGAGACCTTGTTTCTCTTCTTGGCCAGCTAACATGAGTTCATGAATTCCTAGATAGCTCTCTCATCTTTGTCGATGTATTACTAGCATTCCTCAACACTAATTATGATACTTTCTAGTTGAGGGGAAATGTTGAGCATGGTTTTTTAGGGCTTTGGCAGTAAAGGAGCATACCACTAAATTACTAGCATCGATGATAGTTATGGTATTTGGTTGATATGCTCAAGTATATACTATGATGAGCTCTAGGTATGGAGCAACTAGGGGGAGCATTATTGTTGGTGTAAAGTATCTCATGACAACATTGGCAACTATGTGTTTGGGGTTAGGGTATTGTAAGACATTCAATAGGGGCCCAAAATCCAAATCCATGACATCAGTGTCCTTGATCAAGTCCAACACTGATATGATGTTTCCCTTGGATGTTGTTGAAGAAGCTACCATATTTTTTCAATTCTTTTATTATTGTATTAACTTAGAAATAAACTTATTTTCACTAAAATAATTCTTGACTGAGCTCTCAATTGCCTCTCAAATCACTATACAACAAGGTTTTTAAACACTTATTGGTATTAGTGAAGGCTGCACATAGGTGGAAATGGAGATATTTTGATACTCATACTCTAATTCACTATATTAGTGTTATTATTTTCTCTATCACTCTTAGTCACTTAGAAGCACAAATATTTTTCTTTGAATGTGAAGGGTGAGTTAAAATGAAAGACAACACTTAATTATAATCCCTTGAATTTTAGAATTAGGGTTACCATTACTGCTTCAAGATGAGGCAGCTAATTGACATCTACCCCATTAATTACTTGAGCCTCATTTGAAAAATAAAAGGAAAACATAAGGCCCTTCCTTATGTGCCAAGTGACCTTTCTTTTATAATACATGGAAAAATATGAGTGAATCATAGATTTAAAACATTCTTTTTAGGTTCTTATGGAATTTCACACCTTTTCACTTGTTATGATCCTTTGGTGCTATGGAGCAATAAGTCTCAAGTTCCTATTGATACTAAGGACACTACTTGCAATGATCCTTCTTTTGTAAAAAATAAGCATTCAATCCTTTGAGGACCCTTTGGAAAATTTCCATAAAAGTATGTGAGGCAATCTCCAAAAAGGCCCTAAAGCTAAGAAACACCCAAGTGCCTCTACATGGCACAAATATTCTTTATAAAATTAGACATCCAAGTCCTAAGTATTTTAAGCACTGTGCCCACCAAAAAGGTAAGTGGGAAAATTCTTCAAAGAGGCTCAAAATGTCCAAGGACCTGATACTCTACCATGTGTCTAAATCAAAAAATGAAGCCAAGGTCATGGCTACTTCTACCCTTTCCACCTTCCCTAAAAGGGGAGAATTGCAAAATATTTCCATCTCCTAAACTTTAATCCTGAGTTAAATACATATCTTTCATTCAATTCAATAGACTACTCCTCACCTTAATCACCAAAACACATAAGTGTAGCCTATTACTTTTATTTGAGACACCGACATATCTCCTCTCCTTGGTGTAAAGGATCCAAGCTTGGAGAAATACTTGGTTACACCCTCAATTTTTCACTATACATTCTCATGGCATAAGATCTTTGCTCCACATGTTACAAATCTTCAATCTCTCCCAAGCCTTTTTGGGGTATTTTCCATCTTTTTAAGATGTCCCTCTAGATTTTTCTAATCAAGATGATAGACATGGTTGCTCAAACTACAAGTTCCAAACTCTTCTCCCAATGAGCGGAGGTAGGAAACTAAAACATTGAAACTCACTTAGCTTAGGCATAGGGAATTCATCATACAAAGACCCAAATTGCTCTAGTATAATTTTGGCCACTAACATAGGCTCCTACTTAGGTATGAGTACCCTTAGTGGGTACATAGAGAACACTAGACTGGTCACCTATCCATTGGGTTATGGAGTCAATAAGAAACATACCATGGGTGAATCACTATTTTAATAAGGAAACCAATCAATCAAAAAAATGATAGGGAGAAACAAAAATACAAGATGATCATAGGGACCATAAGAGAGACAATTATATACATATGTACATGAGCAAATAGAGGCTCAATCTAAGAAATGATTGAGATGTCTAACATATACTGGCAGCTCCATAATCTCCCCATTGATATCTCTAAGATAGAAGGTATGATTACCTATCTAAAATTTGATGGTGTAGGGACCTATCTAAAGGGAATAAAATTTGCCATGCTTCCCTTTGTTTTCATGTCTATTGTCCAGAGAAAAAATAGATCACTAACTTGAAAAGTTTGTGGAGTAACTTTTCAATCAAAAATCCTCTTGATATGCTCTTTAAATTTTATGTGCTTTTTATGATCCTACCTCCTAAATTCATCAAGTTCAATGATCTGGTCAATTCTCCCTTCATAGTGGCTTATTTTTGTTCCTACCTCAACCATTTGTTGCATGAACTGGTACGTAGGAAATTATAGATTCAAAGGTAAAATAGCTTGGGTCCCATACATGAGCTCAAATGGTCTCTTTCTAGTGGAACTCTTCAAAGTCAACCTATCCACCCAAACAACAAACTTGAACTACTCATGCCATTTTATTTTGTTGTCAACCAGAGTCCTCTTGATAATTTTTAATAGGTTTTTATTACTAGACTATGCTTGTCCATTTCCTTGAAGATTATGGTTAGAGGTGTATGCTAAGGTAATCCCATAATCCTCACACAATGCAATCAATTGTTTATCTCTAAATCACATAACAGTGTCACATACAATCTTGATTGGTACCCTAAATCGATAAATTATATTATTGAATAAAAAATCTATGACTACCTAATGGGTTGATCTATTGGTAGGAATTACTTCAACCCATTTCTTGAAGTAATTAGTGGCCACCAGGATCCATTTATGACCAACACTCGAGGCATCTAAAATTTCACCCATAAAAATCCATCCCCCATTATCTAAAAGTCCCTCAATAAAAATTG
The DNA here is from genome assembly GCA_037957365.1 of Torreya grandis. Classification (NCBI taxonomy): domain Eukaryota; kingdom Viridiplantae; phylum Streptophyta; class Pinopsida; order Cupressales; family Taxaceae; genus Torreya; species Torreya grandis. Next base: position 5,425,201 of record JARHVA010000416.1, read on the forward strand.
GTTATAGGGGAAGTGATCCAGATGCCTTCATTCTTATAGAAAACCATTAACATTATTCACATTTTCTAACCCAGATAGTTATATATTTGAATAATGTAGGCCACCAATATCTATCCCTCAGGATCTTATGTGTAGTGACCTTTGGGGCAAAATGGTTGCCACACACACCACTATGCAATTCTGTGATTAGAGGATAGACCTCACTTTCCACTAAATATCTCAAGAGAACACCATCTAGGTTTCTCCACATGAGATCATCCTATAATAGAATATACTTCTAGGACACCAACTTTAATGTCCTTATTTGATTCTTCTCTAAATGAGGAGGATAACTCAAAATCTTTAGGTAATGCACTATGTCCCTATACCATGGGTATTTGCTATACTTTGATCCACATTTATCCACCATTATTTCTACATTATTCACCTCCATGGCTTCTAAATTTACCTCAGTCATCAACTTCACCAAACCCATGCCGCTAACGAGCTTGGTGGTCTATATCTCCAGGTCATATTCTTGAAGTTTATTGACCCATCAACACCTCTTATCAGTAGTTTTATTTTGAGTTAATATGTCCTTCACCATAGTGTGAGGGACATAGGTAATAATATTTGAACTCAAAACATAGGACCTGAATTGTTTGATATATTTCAAAAGAGTGAAGGTTTATTTTTCCATTATAGTATATCTAAGATAAGATCCTTGAAGTGCCTTGCAAAAAAAGGCAATTGGCTACTCATGACCTTCATCATTCTTTTGCAGTAGCACTATATAAATGGTATGCATAGATGCAAATGAAAAGATTTGGAACTCTTTTTTGTAGTCTAGGATAATAAGCACCAGGGCCATTTTCAAGGCTGCCTTGATATCTTGAAATGACTGGGTATCTTTTTCCTCTCACTTTATAGTTTGATCCTTCTTCAACATTCAAGTTATTGACAAAGTAATCTCTACAAAATTAGAAACAAACCATCTAAAAAAATTAATTTAGCTAAAGAAAGATTGAATACCTTAATTGGTCTATGGAATGGGTGCTTTGTCAATGCCCTTCAGCCTCTCAGGGTCTATCATAACACCTTGTTGGGACATAATGTATCCTAGTAACTTTACTCTTTATATTCCAAAATGAAATTTCTTGGGGATTAGGGAGATCTCAAACTCTTGGAATCTAATAAGCAACTATTCCAAATGTGTTAGGTGGTCAATCCTTTTTTTTAGAGTACATAATGACATCATCTTAGTAGATAGCAATGAATTGGTCGATCAATCCAATGAAGGCTACATCTATTGCTCTCTAAAAGGTGGCACATGTGTTCATTAAACTAAAAAGCATTCAAACATATATGTAAGTGGCCCATAGGGTGGTAAAAGTAGTCTTAGCCCTATCTGACTCTTTAACCACCACCTATTTGTATCTATAAAAACCATCTAGGGTTGACAATAGCTCTGATCTAGTGATATTTTGAAGCATATTATCCATGTTAGGATATGGATAATTGTCTTTCAAATATGCCCTGTTCAAATTCTAAAAATCTACATAGAGCCATATGTCTCCATTTTTATTTCTAATAGGGATAAGGTCAGCCACCCATGATGAATTTCTAGTAGCTTAAATGATCCTAGCATCCCTTAGCTTCTTTAGCTCTTCCTACATTTTGGTGGCTAAGATGGGGTTGATCAACCATTATTTCTAGCCAAATGGCTTTACATTGGGATGTAGGGGGATAACTTGTTAAAATAAATCCTCTTTATAATCCTTTAATTTTATGTAATACCACACCAAGTAATCTTGTTACTTCTTTAATAGGGTGATGAATGCTTCCTTTTTAACTTTACTTAAGTGAACACCAAGCTAGATCTTCCTTGGGTTCTCTAGTGTCCCAATGTTAATCTTGGTCACTTCTCTTGATATATAAGTGTTTCTAGATTTGATTTGGTTAGCTCCATTAAATGCTACTGCAAGACTAACCAATCCCCTAGGGATGATGTTAGTTTTAAGCAGGATTACTTCTTTTCCATACAAGGTTTCCTTTCCATCATAGACCTAGATCATAAAATCCCAGTATGTGATAGTTCCCTCAAACTCCTTTATACAACATATAAAATTTTTTATGTAGTCATTATCATCAAAGACTTGCCAATGATTAATGTTGTCTAGAATAGAGGGCCTTACCAATTTTTTAACTTGATATTCACAAATGACATTTTCAAGATCAATCCTAAATTTTATAGTTCTCTTGGTGAGCACATCTACCAAATGATTGATCTCTTAAGCATAGTACTAGATGTTGAAAGCATCAAACCATTCCAGATAGTCCCAGATAGCATTTTGGTACTACTTCAACCTCTTCTACTTTAAGGTGTAAAAATCTCAAACCTATTTAACCACTAACTCAGAGTCACCCTTTACTGACAACCTTTTGAATCCATAGTCATAGGCGATTTGGAGGCCTATCAAAAGTGCTTCATATTCTATAATATTGTTTTTGCACTCAAAATCCAACTAAAATAACTTAAAAATTTGGCCCTCAAGAGTATAGAAAACATAATCTAGCCCCATATAATATTGGAACATGCTCCATCAAAATGCATAATCCAAATGGAGTCTTCATCTTGGTTACTAGCATCAAGGGGCATCTCTATAAACTTGGCATTTCCCATGAAGCTCTTGATATCTATGTCTACATACAACACTTCATCTAACTGGTAATTAGGGTCTTCCAAGATATGAAGCATTTGTGGTTCTTGATTTAGACAAACCATTTTCCCATCCAAATATATTACAGCATAAGGTAAATCCATCTGAACACTACCACCAATGCTAGCATCCCACTTTTTAGAGAGAAACATACCCCACTTAGGTGGATAGTCTATAATAATGACATCTATGCTCAAAAACTTTTTGGGGTATTACACAAGTTGTACCACCAACCATTTTACCATGCTAACAATAGGCACTTCCTTTAAATCTATGGCAAGGCATCATCCATATGTTGCAGTTATTCTTATGCATAATTTGTTTAGTACAACTAGTGGTATGATGTTACAAGACATGTCAGAACCAAACATGCAATTATGGATGATCAATCCACTAATAATTAATGAGGTATATAATGGGTCAACATCCATTTGGCTCTCTATCAGTGTCATTTCTAGGTACACTTCCAAGTGTTGCTCAGAAGATTCTAAGGTTTTCTTCTTTTCTCTAGGGAGAATGAAAGGAGGTTCTATCTCAACAATTTCATTGGTAGTGACATTTTTTGTGAACCTTATATATTCAAAATGTTTCCTTCAATGCTCTGGGATCCTAAGTAGCAAAATAAAATGTATTGTGACCTTTAGCTAACTCAGTGCATGGGAAATGTCACAAACACTATTTTTGGGCAGTAGAGTATTGGTGGGTAAACTTGTGATATTTTCACATAAAATATACCCTTCTAGTGATAGGAGCATAGAAATAAGAGGTCCAATACTTTTGAATTCATTATTTAAAGGAGGATTCCTAGGCTCATCCTTCTTAGAAATGCTAGACAAAAAATTGGTTTGATTTTTGCCCTAGATACGTCTCAGTTTAGCATGATAAGGCACAGGACCAGAATTAGCAAGATTTTGGACCTCCTTAGTTCTATCAATTGTTTTTTCTTTGGTCTCTACCTTGGGAGTAGGAATACCTTCATATTTTAGGGGAGTATTGTAATCTTTTATTCTTAGATTATACTCCTTTTCTTGGGAAATTGTAACATGAATCATCAAAAGCCAGTCCTTGATTGATGGGGGAGACTCCCCATACTTCTCTTTCATCATTGATCTAAGGAATTAAAAATCATTGACTGACCACTCATATTAATGCATCATATTGATTTTATAGAAAAAGTTTGTGGATAGAGCTCTTACCTTTTCACACACATCATATAATGCTTGAGTAATGGCAACACCCATTAATTTTATTGATAGAGAAGGAACCATTATACCCAATTCATCAAAAATGAAAGTGAAACAATCATAGTTTGGGGTGTCCTTATAGTCTAATATTGACAGGGTACTTACACCTTCTCCCCTAAATATATAACTCTCCACCTCCTATAAATCTACTATTTAGATGTCATCTTCATCAGACACAGCTTCAAAACCAACTACCTCTAAACCACCTTCAGAGGTTGTGCTACATGGGGGGTGAGGGATAAAACACTTATCACACTAATTGATGTCAATATAAACTATGTTAATATTTGTAGCCAAAGGATATGGCACATCCCTTTTAGACCCTCGAGTATGATTCATGTCATCCCTTTCCAGCCCCTTTCCTTTATCATTTTTTTTTGGAAAGGTGGCCTACCCTAACCTTGATCTTAGGGATAATTTCATTCTTCTCTTATGCTCTCTCCTATCATCATGATTAGAGGTACCTTGAGATAACCCCTTCTCAACTCTAGCCAGCTTGTAATAGATTTCCTTGACCGTAGTAGCCAAGGTCTTCATTGTTTCCTCTAGGTCTACTCCTTTATGGGAGGTTTATGTTTTTTCAAGGTTTATTAGCTTGACATCAACCCTTTTATTCAAAGACTTACCCATAGCTTTAATGTTATTTTCTATTTGAATATCCAAATTAAAATCCATCTTCAAACTTATGGGAGCTTTATATTTGAGATATTAAGTTGCTTTCTTGTCAAATGCATCACAATACTTAATTAAAGAAGTGGCTCCACTAGGATTGATTTCCTCAAGCAACCTCATCAACACCTTACTAAACCATGAATTGAAATCCTTCACACATTCATTGGGGTTATTTTTGAGGTTATCAAACTTAGAAAGAAGGAATTGAGGGTCAATATTCTCACCAAACTACATCTTGAATGCATCGATCATTATTATCCATGTATCTATAGATCCATTAAGGAGGGACTTGAACCAATCCTAAGCCTCATCCTCAAGTGTGTTAATGAAGATATTTATACACAAATCCTCTAAATCAATCTTATAATCTTCAATAACATTTAAAAATGCTTTCAAATGTTGCTCCCTAGACACTACATTATTTCCCTAGAACTTAGGTAGGATATTTTTAATCTTAACAGGGAGCTCATTAGGAAAATTGGGCCTACTAGTGAAATTGATGGGTCTAAATCTTGGGATCATGAATGGTCTATGTTGGTTACCCAAATATTGATCATCTTCTCCATAATTTTCATTATATACATTAAACATCCTCCTTCTTAAGTTATGGTCTCCCATTTTTGAATCAGACGATGAAGGTGAACTAGGGGGAAGTCTAGAGTGAACATTGTTTAGAGAACTGAAAAGATCAAAAATGTTTATTTTGGGATAAGGAGCTTGACTTGTAGGAAGTTTAAAACTATCTAAAGAAATTTGGTACCCTTTAACTAATGGGATGTCAGAGAACAATGGGTGCATTTGAAGATAGCCTGAGCCCTAACCCATAATAGGTTTCTAAACTTGTTTTCTTCTAGATGGGACTTTCAATATAGGGACAAGTTCTTTTGATGGATTCCTTCAGAAAGAAGATCTAGTACCCCCCAATTTTATAGAGTTGAAGAGAAGGTTCAGAGGCAAAGGAAGGTAAAAATAATAGGAACTAGTTCTTTAAACCTATGATATAATGGAGTCACCACTAGAAAGAAGGATTCTAAACCAACAAAACTAGGCACAACTACAGAGAGATGCTAGTTTTTACTCATTGATAACACTCTTCAAAGATGTTAAACAGATTTCCACAAACAAGGGTACACATTCCAAAGAGAATTATGAGATTAGAAATAGAACATAGATAATCAAATCAACTTGTAAATAGGGTAAATAAAACACTTAATATTCTCTATCAACCATACCCATAACAAGGGTGATAAGGTCCCCAATAATGGCACTAGAAAAACCCTGTTAGTTTCTGATTGCACACCACCGTTGTTCAACCTCACACACCCTAGAAAGGTGGGGGGTAAAAGTCTAATGTGAATATCCACTTGATATTTAATTGGAGTTGGGGAGGGCTTATCACCTTAAAATAACCAAATAAGGGCAATGACTAGGAGGGGCCTAACAAAGGGGATGGTTAGTTCTTTGCTACTTTTGGCTCTACATGAACCAAGGTGAGAGGAGCTATAGGGGTAGCTAATTATAGTGAAAGGAATTTGAAACTTTAACCTAAATAAGTATTTTTAATTAAGGAAGAGGGGGTATGATAAAATCATAACAAGACTCATACACTCCACTCAAGAAGGACTGTCACATGAAATGCATGAATGCCTTATGTCATATGAGAGCTACTAAAGATAGATGAGAAAATGGCTATAATATTTAATGTGAATATTGTTGTTGAATGACAAGGAGTAAGTGAGGAATGAATTATTAGGACTTTGAGCATATAAAATGAACACACTTTAGCTAAATAATGTATAATGCATCCATTGGGCAAGCAACACTTATGGTATGCGAGTTATATGTTGTATATAGTGTAGAATAGGGTAGGATAATGTTTATATGAATAGATTGATAAAACAATGTGGAGGGATAATAAATTAAAATGGATGGATTCACACAATCATGATATCATCTTTATCAATAGATGTTTGCTTGATTCTGGAGATAGTTAGGAAGAAACTACGCACAGATGGTCCTTGAAAAATTGTGAGAAACACTACAAGTTACCACTCAAGAATTATTTCCTAGTGAATTCATGATCCCAAGACTACCCTTAAAAATACTATCAATGATTTTTTCCCCAAAATTTAAAATATAAAGGATCTTACATTCTGCTTGCACCTTGTAAATGACTACCACAAAGAAACATACACCAGACAACCAATCTATTTAGCTTGAGAAAAGAAACACTAAACTTAAAAAATAAGACATAATGGAAACCATGAACATATTTTATTCACTCACTAAGAACGGATTGATTACAATATATTTATTAAAAAATTGATGTCAGGAGACACTATGCAGAATCACTCTGTAACAAGGGAACATCATGGATGATCTCAAAGTTTGCCAATGATTTTATAACCAAAATTGATTTGGCACTAAGGAACTATATAGGAATGACTCTCTAAGATATATCTTCTATACTAAAATTTTATCCAACCTTTGTAAAGGGACATACCCCCTTTACTTATACAATTTCATAGCCACACTTGGCATATTTTACAAAGATACCCTAGCTGGAATATTCTTTCATGGGCTTAAGGTTGGTTGTAATGAACTTAATTCCTTGGACTTGTATTTGTGCTCTTATTATGATAAAATATATGATTCCCCACTAAAAAATAATATTTATAGTTATTTACACATAAAATAAACTCACAAGGGACAAAACAAAACTTTATCTACTTACACAAAGAAAAAAAGACATCCATTTTTTAAACAAAACAAACCCTAAAACGGATGTGCCACTATTAGGCAAAGTACAATAGGTTCTCAATGATAAAATAAAAAAAGGGAGAAATGGACAAGAAGAGAAAGGGAGGTATGGAATAATTCTATTTTGAGAAAGAAGATAGGGGTATCTAGTCATGATTCAAAATCCACATTGACAACTGTGTCCTTCACTAGCTTGTTCTTGTGTATAACAAACTTTGTAATCATAGTGGTGAGGATATTTCTATCTTAGCCCACTTGATACTTGAATTTGGCATTATATGCTTCTAGCTAGTTGGTGGTCCTTTAGAACACTCCATGTTTCTTATGTACCAATGCCTTTAACTAGTTGTAGGACTTTTCAAGTGATACTAGGTCCCTTATCTTTTGGCTATTAAAGGATCCATGTGGTTCATTGATGAATTTCTTTAAATCATCTTCCAATAATTCTTTTTTCAAGTCCACTACACCATCAAGCTTCACCATTTCTCTCAGAGTGGCCTCAATTTTTATCCTCATAGTCTTGAGGTACTGCTATGCTCCTTTTATATTAAAGGTATCATCCTTGAGCATGGCTATCCTATGATTTATGGCCAATTGGAATTCTCTGGGAATTCTAAGATCATCTAAAGAGACAATATTTTATGCTACTAAAGCAACTTTTCCTATATTACATATCTCATCTATTTTAGGCCTGAGTGCCTCCCAACTCTTTGTTAGGTTGTGGAGCTAAAAGCTTCACTGATGCAAACATGGAGGAGGTTGCTGGGTCGCTGAGTTACAGAGCGAGTTGTAGAGGAACTGACGTCATTCAGGCCAACCGATGTTAGTCAGATTATAGTGCATAAGCAATTGATGTCAATTATTAGTCGATCGACATCAGTCAGGTAGGAGCTGACGTCGGCAACTTGTGTGTGCATGTGTTTGCATGTGGGTCGAGAATAGGTCTATTTTTGGACTATCAGTTTACATGTTAAAGGCTAATTATAGTCTTGGAGTTGTGTGTATAATTATTGTAATTAAGAAATTCTAATTATTGTATGCATGAGATCTATATAATAGACTCATGGGCTGTATTGTAAAATCATACTAGAGTGAGAGAGCAAAGATTAGCTCCTTCTAGTTCCAAAGGGGTCCTGAGTGTGTATGATCAGAGAGAGTTGCAGGTTATGCAAGTTTTGGTAGAAGATCCACCAGGGTACTGGTTGAAGAATCATAAAGACTTGGTGAGGCAAGGACAAGGGTTCTTCAAGGGTGTAGAGACATCTACATGGTATGTAAGGTCTATTGATTTGCAGGTTGTGCAAGACCTGGGAGATCTACTTGGAGTACGGTTGTGTACTTGGTGTACTGGCAGCATTGTTACTGACTGGTGGAGGTTAACAACAACTCTATGTTTGAGTTGATTGTTGTGACCGTAATTGAGAGAGTGAGCTCTTGAAGGTGAATTAATGAACACTTGGTGTGGGAAGCCTGTAAGGTGGGAAGAGTGTGGCATCTCTTCATTTGTAATTCTTTTCTGGAAGAGTATTAATACAATTGGGTATTGTCTCTCATATTTTGTGTTGTTTCATATTTCTAGTTACTTATCATTCTGGTTAAATTTCATGTTTAGTTGCTAATACAAAGGTAATCATGTGTGCCCTTAGTGGGCAGTAGTTCCTGGCAAAGTGGTATCAGAGCATGTTTGTTGTTCTAGATTACCTGACACGTGGTATCAGACCTAAGGTTATAGGAGCAAGTGGCCCAGGTTGGTACCAATCTTGATAAGTTGGTATCAGAAGCTGGTTAAGTTACTAACAGGTTATATCAAATCTGGTTAGTGTTTGTTGATTATAGGTCACTCACAGAGGTTTCATATTGAGTGGGAGTATAGCAATGGTAGAAGAAAGTAAGCTATGAATAGAGAAATTGAATAGCACGAATGGTCAGATTGATGGAAAGAAAGAGCAGGGAAAGAAAGGTTGTTGGTTGGTAGAAGATCAGCATGAAGAAAAGGAAGAAGCAGATGTTGTAGGTGTTGTTGCACAGGATGCTCTAGATAAAGTAGAATCTTGGATTATAAAATCTATTGCCTCTTTCCATGCAGCCTAAAATAGAGCATCTTTTCATGGGTATGTCCAGGGAGACTTTGGAGAGATTTATTTAGGGGTTGGTGAGCCTTGTCAAATTGTTGTCAAAGGGGAAGTGAAGCTAAAATTGCAGACAGGTAACACACGGGTGTTGAAGGAGGTCATGTAGGTCTTAGTCTTGGAGATGAGTCTAATTTCTTCAAGAAAGTTGGGTGATGAGAGATGCACAATAACTCCCACAGTGGATGCACTTGAATTAGACAGTGGTAAGAAAGTAGGTATCCTTTATCTATCTACTTATATTACTGATTCACCTTCTATTGTAGAGATGTGGCTTTGTAGGCTTGGTTACATATGTAAGAAGGGAATGCATGTTATTAAGTGGAAGATAGATATCTTTGACAAACTTAAGAACTGGAAAGCCTTGGTGTTCATGGAGGAGATGACGAACAGAGATCAGCTGAGGAGATTGAATTATTTTGAGAGGGTTGTGTTAATTTTGATAGGGTTTTGATCCAAGGTGAGCTCATGGGTAAAAATTCATCACTCATAGGAAAACACATTTGTTGGCATCGATCAGATGGAACCGATGTCGAATAGACAAGTACCAATGTCAGTCATGTGCAGATCAGCAGAGTCAATGGTGCTAGGCAGGTTATGACCAATGTTAGTCATACATTAACTAACGTCAGCAATAGGGACACTGATGTTGGTCAGTGGGAACTGACATCGGTAGTAAGGGTCAGTCATAGGGAACCGACGTCGGTCGGGTGCAGATAGGGAGATGGCTGACATCGGTCACTGTAATAGATTTTAGGTGGAAAACAAGCTATCAAGGAGTCTCAAATGCCCATATGGAGGAATGAAAGGGTAAGTAAGCCTCAAATTCATTGTTCCTCTTCTTTATACTCGTTGCTCACTGTAGAGCAGGAAGGATCTAGGAAACAGTGGGAGCATGGCATGAATAGGATGCAGAACCAAATGGGAGATTTGGTAGGGTTGCCAGCCAAAAGAAAGCACTAAAAGACGAATGGATACCTTAGTTAAATAATAGAGAGAATGGACACGTGAGATGGAAGGCTAGGTCATATGGTCTTGTGGAAGCTGCAAGATAGTGGTACAGGGTTTGATAGGTGGATGACAAAGCAAGGCTTTAGTCAATATCAGTGTAACCATTGTGTTTGTCTTACTAGGTGGATAATGGTCATGACATTATCCTGTTATTGTATGTGGATGGTATGCTTGTTGCAGGTTCATACATATAGGGAGTAGCTGAGCTAAGGGTAAGGTTAGTTTAGAGGTATGTCATGAAGAATTTGGGAGCAGCAAAATTCTTTGGCATAAGAGACATGGAAGATCACAGGTTGATTTTGTCTCCAGTGGGAGCTGATGTGAAGAAGGTGTTGGTAGGGTTCAATACGCAGAATGCAGAACCGGTCAGCACACCAAGGGTTGGACAGTTCAAACTGAGCTTAGAACAGTGTTTGAAATCACATAAGGTCTGGTGTAGACCTGAGTTTTCCTAAGCAGTGGGAGTTGTAAGAGAGTTTGGAACCAATTTGGGGAAGGTGGATTCTCAGGTATCTAAGAGGGACCAGCAGTAGGGATTCATGTTATACAGGGTCAAAGACTTCACTACAGGGGTTTGTAAGTTTGGATGTGGCAAGTTACTTGGATGACAGGAGGTGCACCACAGGTTGTGTGGTGGTTGGTCTTCAAGATTGATCTTGAAGAGGGATACAAGCCAAGAAATGAATTAGACAAAGGTACAGGTATAGGTATAGGTGTAGCTTTTTATCTCCAAGTGGGAGATTGTTAGGTTGTGGAGCTAAAAGCTTCACTGATGCAAACATGGAGGAGGTTGCTAGGTTGCTGAGTTACAGAGTGAGTTGTAGAGGAACCAACGTCGGTCAGGCCAACCAACCTCAGTCAGATTATAGTGCATAAACAACCAACGTCAATTATTAGTCGGCTAACATTGGTCAGGTAGGAGCCAATGTCGGCAACCTGTGTGTGCATGCATTTGCATGCGGGTCGAGAACATGTCTATTTTTGGACTGTCAGTTTGCATGTTAAAGGCTAATTATAGTCTTAGAGTTGTGTGTCTAATTATTGTAAATAAGAAAGTCTAATTATTATATGCATGAGATCTATATAATAGACTCATGGGCTGTATTGTAAAATTGTACTAGAGTGAGAGAGCAAAGATTAGCTCCTCCTAGTTCTAAAGGGGTGCTGAGTGTGTATGATCAGGGAGAGTTGTAGGTTGTGCAAGTTCTGGTAGAAGATCTAATAGGGTACTGGCTGAAAAATCATAATGACTTGGTGAGGCAAGGACAAGGGTTCTTCAAGGGTGTAGAGACATCTATGTGGTAAGGTCTGTTGATTTGCAGGTTGTGCAAGAGCTGGGAGATCTACTTGGAGTATGGTTGTGTACTTGGTGTACTTGCAACGTTGTTACTGACTAGTGGAGGTGAACAACAACTCTATGTTTGAGTTTATTATTGTGACCATAATTGAGAGAGTGAGCTCTTGAAGGTGAATTAATGAACACTTGGTGTGGGAAGCTTGTAAGGTGGGAAGAGTGTGGCATCTCTTCATTTGTAATTATTTTCTAGAAGAGTATTAATACAATTGGGTATTATCTCTCATATTATGTGTTGTTTCATATTTCTAATTACTTATCATTCTAGTTAAATTTTGTGTTTAGTTGTTAATACAAAGGTAATCATGTGTGCCCTTAGTGGGCAGTAGTTCCTGGCAAAGTGGTATCAGAACATGTTTGTTTTTCTAGATTACCTAACAACTCTTGATATCAACATCATATACAAATATTAGGGAGTTACACTTTCTTCATCTATATGTCTCATTATCAAGCCATTCCATGGTTGTATGGGTGACTTCCTTGGCTTAGGATATCAAATCATATTGCCAATCTTGTGTTGCCCATCCTCTAGTCTTCAAATCCTCACCATGGGTAAAGTCTAGTGATCCAAGGGGGATAAGGGAAGGGTCAAGATCCTAGATGGTAGTTGGAGTCACTTCTTAAGGCTCACTCAATAAATTTTTCAAGTAATAGATCATATCTTGGTTCTCTACCTTTATCTCTTCCATGGTGGCTTTATCTTTATCCATTCTATGTGTCACAATGTTAGCAAGGACTTGTGAAGTATGTTTTAATTCCTTCCTTGATATCTCCTTGAGATTGTAACTATAGATGGAGTATGTTTCTAGAGGGGCATTCTTTTTTAGTACATCTAGAGGAGGAATGGCTACTTCAACACTCCTTTCCCACTTGTCAATGAATGTCATTTGGGTATTCATTCTAGCCTTCTTTGGGGTCTTAGCCTTTTATTTTTGAATAATTTTTCATATGCCAATATCTCCTATTTGGCTCATCACATCCTTCACCTAGTCTATAACCCAAATAAGGGGATTGGTCTAAAAACCTACCAAAGTTGTGGATGTTGAAGATGGCCTTGTGGTAGTGATGAGTGGTGCCAATGAGGAAACAACTATCAAGAATCCCACTAGTTTGGGAGGAAGACTTAACACAAACTATTATATGTCCTCATTGCTTCCCTACTTTTTATTTTCTTCCTCTAGGACTAGTTCTATTCACTCCAAATTTTCAAAATTAGACCCAAGCTAGTGGGACTCCATGCATAATTTATCAATGGATCTCACCTTTTTCGTGGGTTGGATGGAGAATACAATAATGGCTTTTCCATCCTTATTACTTTAGTTTGTTGGGTCTACAGATTATATAGTGACTTCTTTGTCATGTTTGTGTGACTCTTCACCAATCATGGCCTCAAAACCTTTCTTTTTCTCTAGGTCATGCACCTTGATGGTGGGGAGGACCCCTCAAGGGACTTCAATTAAAGTAGCACCCTTGGGGGAAACCTCCTTGGCAAATTTATTAACCTCTAAACTTGTGGGGGTGCCCATTTATAAGCTTGATCCCTCATCTCCTCCTTTATCCTTTTCCTACTCTCCTACCTTTACACTACTAGTGGGGGACTGAATGTCATCCCCAAGTTCACCCTGATACCTTTCATCCATCTTTGGGGTGTCTTCGACTTCACCTACTTTGTCTTGCCTAGGTGACTAAGAAATAACATTCTAGATAAATTCCTTTGTCTCTGGGGAGTGGGGATCTTTTTCAATAAAGGACTCTACTTGGGTAGCCACCTTAACTCCAACCTCCACAACATCATCAAAAAATAAATGATCATATATAGCCTTGACCCCTTCCTCATCACCTTCACCTTATTTTGTTGTAGATTCCCCCTCTATATATGATCCCTCTATTGAGATCCTTGATAGGGTATGACATTTCTCCCTATGAGTTCTTTGCCTAGTTCTTACCTTAGGGGGAGTAAAGGTACATTGTTTCTTCATTATTTATACTAATAGACTTTCTTCAGCTCAGTCCTCCCCCTCACTCATATCCCTAACCCTTTGTGCATAATAAGCTTGATATTTTGTTCTCTTTAGTTAGAACTCTTTGATGATCAAGTCTTTGAAAACAACTATCTTCTACTTAGTTAGAGACTTGATTGAATGTTAGAGGGCCTTCTCAACTCTCTTTTGCTTTAGTGGCTCCTCTTATTCCTCACCTCCTCTCTTCCTTGAATATATTTTTAGAGAAGGCTTGATTATAGCATATTATGTAGGTAGGAAAGTTGGGATTGATGCTTGAATGGCCATAGGGGAGCCTATTGAGATGGTCAGCACCACTAGAGCTTCCCTCTATATAATTGATATGGGAGTGGCACTAGCCAGTGTGACCTACCCCATGAGAATTTTATCCTAATTATTAGCCAAGCTCATTATTTTTGAGAAAGAAAACCTGACCTTAGATTGTGCCATGGTCATCTTCTTAACATCTACTGGTTTGGTGAAGTTAGTGTCTCCAAATAGTCTTTTCCCCTTTCCTACTATAGATGACGATGGGGCCAAAGGGTCACCATTATATGTAGGGAGGAAGGCATCCAATTCCTTTATCTTTTTTAATTCTTGGAGGGTAGGGGTGTTATATGCCCTAAGGTTTATCCCATGTTCCTTCAACCATTTGAAGGTTCTCCTCATTATCCATGTTTCTTGCTTGGGGATGGAGTCATCTTCCTACTCAGTGTAGTCCAACTGAGTGATGCACTGGGATTCAATATTATGACTATTGTATGTTGAGGAGAGTGTTAGCTTAACATCTACCATATCCTTGGGGATAGGATAGATGTTGTAGGTTATGACCTTCTACACTATTAGCCTCATATATTCCTACTTTTAGACATCTTCCTTGGTGGTGTAATCAAACCAAAGGTCTTCATAGTGATACTGATGCCATATTACATTGCCATGTTCACCAACCACCCAATGTCATAATTGGGTCAGGGTGGCATCTTATCAAGTGCATATAAACTTGTTTATTATTCTAACCCCTTTGTCATTGCCATAGAAGGACATGAATAAAATCCTATTACCATAAGAAATATGAAAGGATTGTTTATCTTTTTTGCTACAATCATTACATGCAGTGGCACCATCTACTAGCTCATCCCCATTGATTCCAACTTGTCATTCAAATATCTAGGAAATTTGAGAGGGAATCTAAAATAGCCACTCCCCGTGATATACGTGAATATTTAAAACTATATATATGTGGCACCAAATTTCTCAATTACCTACTTGGTTGTTGAAGACATTCTATTCAAGCTTCTTATGGGCTTAAATACACTCATCATGGGGTTGAAAAAATAATTATGCACCTTGTAAATACTATTCTTATATCCTTACAAGGTTATCTTAGGATATATCTCATAGATTCTCATCCCTATGGGGTTCCTGATAAGTCCCTAGAAAACCTTGTTGTGCACTAGGCTATACATTAGTTAGGAAGACATATAAAATGTACCTTTAAATTTATCCTTAGAGAGGATGGCTGCTTGAAGGTACATCATTTGTGTGTGTAAATTGTCACTGAGGATAGTGGCCTAGTCAATCCTCATCTTCCCTTCTAGCACATAGAGCATGATCAAAACCATCTGTGTCTCAAATGTCTCAGTAGTGGGTATCCCATAAATTCTAGCAACCATGGATATAACATACTAAGGTAGCTCATTAAATTCTACCAATTTCAAGTTCTTTGACATCCTTGAGACCTTGGTTCTCTTCTTGTCTAGCTAACATGAGTTCACAACTTATTAGATAGCTCTCTCATCTTTTTTAGTATATTATTGGCATTCTTCGATGCTAAGTGTGATACTTTCTAGTTGAGCGGGAATGTTGAGCTTGGTGCTGAGGGCTTTAGGAGTAAAAGAGCATACCACTAAATGAATACCATCGATGATAGTTCTAATATCTAGTTGATATATTCAAGAACATGTAATGATGATCTCTAGGTATCGAGTAGCTAGGGGGAATGTTATTACTAGTGCAATTTATCTCATGCCAACATTGGCAACTACTTATGGGGTGTTGGGTTATTGCAAGAAATTCAACAGGGCCCCAAAATCCAAATCCATGACATCAGTATTTTTGATTGAGTCCAACACTATTATTATGTTTCCCTTGGATGTTGTTGAAGAAACTACCATCTTTTTTCAAGTCTCATGTTACTATATTAACTTAGAAACAAACTTATTTACACTAAAAGTCTTCTTGATTGAGCTCTCAATTTCCTCTCAAAGAACTATAAAATAAGCTTACCAAAAACTTACTAGTGTTATCAAAGGTTGTACATAGGTGGAAATGGAGATCTTTTGAGACTCATACTTTGATTCATTATATTCATGTTTTTTTTCACTCTGACACACTTAGTCACTTGGAAGTAGAATATTTGGCTCTAAATGTGAAGGGTGAGTTTAAATGAAAGACAACACTTAATTATAATTCCTTGCATTTTATAATTAGGGTTACCATTAATGATCCAATATGAGGTGTCTAATTGGCACCTACCCTATTAATTATTTAAGCCTTATTTGAAAAATAGAGGGAAAACATAAGGCCTTTCTTTGTGTACCAAGTGACCTTCCTTTTATAATACATGGTGAAATATGAGTGAATCATAGATTTAAAACACTCTTTTTGGGTTCTTAGGGACTTTCACACCTTTTCACTTGTTATGATCCTTTGGTGTTGTGGGGTAAGAAGTCCCAAGTTCCCATTGATACCAAGGACACTACTTGCAATGATCCTTCTTTTACAAAAAACTGGGCATTCAAGCCTTTGGGGACCCTTTATAAAATGTTGATAAAATTAAGTGAGGAAATTTCCAAAAAGGTGCTGAAGTTGAAAAATACCCAAGTGCCTCCACATGGCACAAATATTCTTTATAAAATTAGACATTTGGGCCCTAGGGAATTTAAGCACCATGCCCACCAAAAACCTAAGTGGGGTAATTCTTCAAAGAGGCCCAAAATGTCTAAGGTCTTGATACTATACCATGTATCTAAATAAAAAAATGAATCTAGGGTTTTGGCTACTTCTACCCTTTACACCTACTTCTTTAAAAGGGGAGAAGTGCAAAATCTTTCCATCCCCTAAACCTTACTCCTGGAGGTCCCTTGAGTTAAATACATATCTTTCATTTGGTTAATCAAACTACTCCTCACCTTAATCACCAAAGCATATAAGTGTATCCTATTACTTTTATTTGGGACACTAACATATCTCCTCTCTCAAGTGTGAAGGATCCAAGCTTAGAAAAAGACTTGGTTACACCCTCATTTAGTCACTATAGATTCTTATGTTATAGGATATTTGTTTCACACATTGCAACTCTTCAATCTCTCTAGAGAATTTTTGGTGTAGTTTCCATCTTTATTAGACATCAATCTAGATTCTTCTAATCAAGATTATATACATTATTTCTCAAACTACATATCCCAACCTCTTCTCTTGATGAGGGAAGGCAAGAAACTAAAACATTAAAACTCACTTAACTCAGGTATAGGGAATTCATCATACAAAGACCCAAATTGATCTAGCACAATTTTGGGCACTAAAACCTCCTCTACTTAAATAATCAAATGGGTAAATTTGTGGTAGTCACTATAATGGACATGATACAATCCACAAATGCCTACATATGGTTTACTATTGGCCTACTCTAGAAAAGGATGCTATTGAATATGTTAAAAAGTGCAATCCTTATTAGCTTTATGATGATATCATTAATTCTCCTCCTACCAAGCTTCAAACTATCTAAACTCATTATCCTTTTTCCACATGGAGATTTGATTTCATTCGTAAACTTTCTCATTCTTAAGATGCCCACATCTTTATTATCACTGTTACTGAGTACTTTTCCAAGTGGGTTGAATCCATGCCCCTTATTAATGCCACCAGTCCTACCATATCTAAATTCATTCTAAACTAAATCATTTTTCATTTTAACATTATTCATACCATCATTTCCCATAATGGTGGTAATTTAAAAAATAAACATGTTAAACAACTTTGTACCAAATTTAAGATCAATCACAAGTTTTCCACGCCTTACCATCCATAATTAAATGGTCAAGCTAAGGCCACTAACAAGATTCTTAATAAAATTCTCCAAAATACAATTCAAGAAACCTACATATATGGGCATCTTCATCTTTATCTCACACTTTGGGCCTATCGAACTAGCATTCATATCACCACTAGAGCAACTCCATTTTCTCTAGTCTATGGTTTTGAGTTGGTTATGAGTCTTGAAGTTGAGATTCCTTCTCTCCACATATCTCTTCATGGCATAATTATTTATGAATAATTGTGTAAGTCTCACCTTCATTCCCTTGATCTACTTGATGAACACCATCTCTTTGACTTACAACTTAACCACCAACATAAGGCTCTCATTGCCCGATAACATAACAAACATGTTAAAGTTCATACATTTAAAGTTGGTGATTATGTCCTTAAATTAGACTAAACCCATGACAAATAAGGTAAATACACCCAAAAATGGCGGGGGGCATAATTAGTTAAAGATATCCTTGGTCCAAGTACTTACCGCCTTCAAACCCATGAAGGCAATAATTTCAAGGAGCCCACCAATACTCAATTCCTAAAAAAATACTTTGCCTAATCATTTCATTCTTATCATGTTTTATATCTATATCTATATAATACTTTTTAAGGTTAACTAAGCATGGGTCTCTCCCTCTATAGTAGTTCCTTTCTTTTCATAAACCTTTAGTCTTCCTTTTTTGGTCTTTTGGTTTCTTGATGTACCATAGTCTTCATTATCTTATTTTTCATTCTCCTTATGTTTATCAATTTTTATTTGGTGCCCCTTGGGTTTTTATTTTGTGAGTTTATTTGTAAGACCATGAATAGGACCCAGAATCCCTCACAAAATCACCATCTTTTAATCATTTCTTTCTCTTTGTTTCTATTTGCCAATGTTGTTTTGGCATCCTTTGGGTTTTTCTTTGAGTTGATTTGTAAGAAGACTCTCTTACTTTACTTTCCTCCTACTTATCATCACCCTCATGGGTTTCTCTTTTATGATTTTCTTTGTAAGATAGTGGATAGGACCCAAATATCCTCATAAAATTACCATTCTTTTCATGTTCTTGATCCTTGTTCTTAAACTTTAGCTTATACTTATTTTTCTAGATGAAATTTGTAAACCATCTATGTTAGCATGTTTTCATTCATTTCCCTCATTATTATTATAAGTAATCACACCTTTGTTGTCATTGTATCCCTCTTTTATCCCTTTGTCACATTTTTTGTGATTTGAAGTAATTCAAATTATTCCATGTGTCATTCTTCTTGATTTCACCTTTTTCATCTCCACATTAAATAAAACAAGGTTGAAGTCAAGATATCACTTTTATTTCACCTAGATTTATGAGACTCTTGGACCCTATGTTCTTTGAAGTTTCTCTCTCTTAGCTACCTTGCCCCAAGTTTTCAAATGAAACTCATCTTTAGTACCCATGTTTTGTCTTCCAAATATATATGGAGGAGGAATCTTAAAAAAAATCCACCAATAAAGTTAACAACCAAATAATTTTAAATAAAAGGAAACATACAAATTTCAAGAGTCAAATTCACACCAAAATACATGATTACAAGCATGTCTCCTATCTCCAATCAAAGCTTAAACTCCATAGTCAGCTTCATATATATTTGAAGTCCTTTGGGGTACAGTAGGCTAGTAGATTAGAATAGGGGTATTCAAAAAAATTTGTGGTGTTAAATACTTTCTCATGCCAGAACCCAATCTTCATAATATATCAATGGCTCTATAAGGGGTCCTAAAAAATAAGGAACATGTCATGGGGAGGTAGGTCCATTTTAATTTTCATGCATATATCCTTCATGGGATGATATATATACTTTACTTGTTGGCCTAAGACTTGTGTAGCTAAGATAAGTTCTTCAAAGTCCCTAAGGTTGATAGTCCTCTTAGTTTGACAAACCAAATTTGAGTGACTTGACTTTGATAAAGAGTTTCTCTACCTTAGTTTTTTCTTCATTCTCCCCTCCACCCATTTCATTTCCCCCCTTGATAGACAAATTATGATTCCAAATCTATTTTCCTTTCTTCTCTAGTTCCTTCTTCTTCATTTCTTAAAAACACGCTAGCATTACTTTGTTTCAATTTTATCTATCTTTAGATCAAAACATGTTTGATAGACTTTGGATCATATTCTTCCCTTCATTTTACATTTACTAAACTTACATTACTTTCCTTTTACCATTTATCATGATTTTGTTATCCTATTATTATGGACACTTGAGTTCGTACCATTTTTATATTATTGAGTGAGATGTGGATTGTTACTGCTCACTCATCAATGTTGTTTTCCCTTTTATGCACCTTTTTATATTGTTAAGTGAGATTTGGATTGTTACTACTCACTCATTAGTGTTCTTTAACCATTTTTTTTTCTTTTTACCATTGATTTGTCTTCCTTATCATTCATTTTTAAACATGTATCCTTGGTTTGATATGGTAAGTTTTCCTTTTCTTACTTGAGGTTTACTTGTTTGAGTTTTGAGGGTTTAGTAGCCTTGGATTTTTGATTACCTAATTTACTCTTGTTTGACTTGGTCATTTGGTCTAACATAGCACTTTTCACCTAGCTTGTCAAATTCCCAAGTACATCCCATCCACATAGCACCAATTATCTTGGCTTTTCTTATGTTTGTTTGTTTTTTCTCCTTAGTTTTGTATTCTTAGGTTTGTTGAATGTAGTCTTTATACCCTATACAACTAAATTTAATAACATAACTGAAAACCACTCCATGATAAAATTTAATTCAAGGTATTCATTACATTTTATTTTTAGTTATTTACTTTTTAGATTAGTTTCCCTTTCAGTCATTTACTTTCAGTTATTTTATACTTTTTAAAATACTATAACTTTTTTTAACATCAACATTGTGTGTGTCCTTATGTTCTTTCTCAAAGATCCATACCTTGTTACACCTTAGTGACACATGATGAGATTTGAGTGGGGAATATGTATACACATAATATTTTTAACTTTTGTCAAATACTGATGCTTTACATCTTGTAGGAACCATCATGCTTCAATCTCTCTGAGTGCATGCCTTAAGGGGTGCACCGAGAAAGGAGTGGGTAAAACTTTGGTGCTTCATAAGAATGTTTTCCCTTCTTTCCAAATTATTTATAATCCAAATAGTTCCTAAAACCTTTTCCTAAGTTGTTTTTCCTCCCTTGCACATTCCTCTAGTCTTTTCCTCTTTTTATCCTTCTTATACTTGCTTGATACCCTTTTGACCTGCTCAGCAAACTAGGTCAACCTAGTCTAGTGCAATTTAGGGTCACTTTAACTCTTTAGGTTTGTTAACCTTTCAACCAACCTAGCACAGACTTTAGGCATTAGTCCAAAAAAGTGCTAGGTCAACTAGGTCAACATAGCACAGTTGATGTTCCTAAATAATTTTAGGGTTAGATACTCCTATATATACAAGGTCATTTTGATCATTATTAAGAATATGTAATAAAGAGTTATTATTTTCTCATGCTTCTTCACAATCTACTCTTTTACCATTCTAATTGAGTAGTTTTAGTTTAGGTTTCTTATTTTGTAGAATCTAGTCTTATAGATAGGTCTTAGATGCTTTGGCCTAACAAAGTGATCCTTATAAACCACAATAACCTCTTATAAATCCACATTGGCCAAGGAGAGATTGAATCATGATGGGTTCACATTTAGGTAAGTATATTCTAACTTTGTTCTCCTCTCTTTTAGTAGATATAAGTAGTATAAGTGTTGGCTCAATTAATATTACTATTCATATTTTATGTTTTAGGGTGTTACTCATACTTACTTTATTAGAAGTTTCCTATACATATTTGATTTCTTTGCATATAACCCTCACTTTGTGCCACAAGATTTGGTGTGCACCAGATTAGTTTACTTTTCTTATTATTAGAATAGTTTACTTTCTTTTTTATTAGCATAAGTGAAATATCAAATCATAGGACTCTTTTAGGGTTGTTGTGTGATTGTGTTATACTGCAGGCTTTGGAACCCTTTCTAGCATGATATGTTGTGACAAGTGATACAAGTGGTCCCCTAATAAGGTCTAGTGGATCCCCATATTGGTCATGCTCCTACTTAAAAAGTGTATACCCAATAGGAAGTGTAGTTGCAATCCATCTTATCTGATCCAAGATTAATTCATGTACATCATGTAATTTTGATTGCATACAATATCCTATCATGGAACTCTCTAATATTATATTTAAAAATACCCTATTTGATCTCATGTGTACCTATCCTAAACATAAAAACTAGTTAATGAAAAATCTCTTTTACATGACTATTCCTAAACCTCTTTCTTTTGGGCTAAGAATTTCGATCCCATTTTTCTAATGATAGTATCATGGATCAATACAAATATTTATCCATCCAAATAAATGAAACCAACTATCAATCTCTATCACTTAAGTTTCCAATTAAATTACTAGTTATAGATGAAATATTATTTTTTGTTGATGATCCCCCACTCTTTATTAACACTTGAAATTATGATATATGATTTAAGAGAGTCCTCATTGATGAAGGCTCTAGTACTTGGATCCTTCCTTATTGATTCTTCTCATTTTTTCATCTTGGTTTTTTTTCCCTCCTTTATTGATTTTCTATGATTATTTCCTTAGGTCTCCCAAATTTAAAAAATATAAATATAAATATAAAAATATAAAAATCCTTTATATTTGTTTGTTATATAGTTATAAAACATAACATACCATGATTATCTACTAACTATGAGAGATTTTATATCAATTGTTTACACATTTTAGTGATGATATTGTTGAGTTAGATGAAGGATATAAATTTTTAAAATATATGATTATAAATTCATAGTTAATTTTGGTAATGTTATTCTCACAATGAGGGCATCCTTGTGTTGACTTTGGGACATTCCTGATAGTGATTCAAGCTCTATATTTTTTTTGCATATCATATTGAGGTTTGTACTTTATGTGTGTATGGGGTGCGTGGGAGGGGGGATGTTAGGGTGTGGAGCTAAAAGCTTCACCAAGGAGCATTCATTATCAGGTTCGGGTCTACACAGACACCGGCATCAGTTAGGAGCGACCGACGTCGATCACAGGTAGTTACAGAGGTGCCGACGTCGGCAGAGGGTCGGCCGACGGCGGTCACAGACAAGCAGCAGGAACCGACGTCGGTTACCTATATGTCCAAAAAGCTATTTCCATGGACAGAAGCGAGTGTTTGCATGATAAATTTGAGTTGAAGTCTCAAGCTCCCATCTCTATTGTTAGCAATACTATTTTTAGAGCCCTTGTTCAAGTGGCTTAACTGCTTGTTGGTTGTACATGCTCAAGTCTCCTAATTCTATATGTAGAATTAGATCTTCCTAGCTTATTGTAGTTTTGTAGTAGATTATTGTAGTTGGGTGAATTATTGTAATTCATTGTGTGAGAAGAACAGTACAGAATTGAATCAATCCAGGCTTGTTGGAGTTGATTGTTCTTGAGAGAGAGATCTCTTGAGGAATAGAGATATAGTAAGATCTATACACCTAGGAGAGGTGTGGCAGAAAGAAGCTTTCTTCAATTGTATTCCTTTTGTAAAGAGTTTGTTAATACAAGTTTTTAGGGTGTTTTCTTGTATCTCTTGTTCTTGCTATTATCATTCTAATTACTTGTCAATCTGGTTTAATTCTGCATTTATTACTGTCACAATTGTAATCTATTGTTGGATTGATCCCCCAACAAGTGGTATCAGAGCCTTGGTTACAAGTTCAGAGCTTGATAATTGGTATCAAAGTTCAGGTTCACTAACAGGTGGTTCAGATCTGTGTAGTGTGTATTGATTACAGGTTCTTACAGGAGTTTCTGCAGGGATTTCTGTTTGAGTGGGAGAAGCAATGGCAGATGAAAGTAAATTGAGAATGGAAAAGTTTAATGGAAAAAATTACCAACATTAGAGAATGCAGATAGAGGACTATCTATATCAGAAAGATCTCTACTTACCATTAGGAGGTGTTACAAAGAAGCCCAAAGACATGGAGGATGAAGAATGGGAAATTCTTTACAGAAAGGCTCTGGGGTCTATAAGACTGAGTCTAACATCCACTGTGATATCCAATTTATCACAGGCAAAGTCTACGGTAGAGCTGATGACTACGTTAGCAAATTTGTATGAAAAACCCTCAGCTTCTAATAAGGTATATCTTATGAAGCAGTTATTTAATTTGCATATGAATGAAGGTGGATCTGTTTCTACTCATTTGAATGATTTCAATGGAATTGTGAATCAATTAAGTTCGGTGAATATAGTGTTTGACCATGAAATAAAAGCTCTTTTGATATTATGTTCTTTGCCTGAAAGCTGGCATGGCTTAGTAATGGCAGTAAGTAATATTGCATCTGCATCAAATATTTTGAAAGTAGAGGATGTTGTTAGTGTTATCTTGAATGAGGAAATATGCAGGAAAAGCACAGAAGAGGCATCTGGGAATGCTTTAAGTTTTGAGAGCAGGGGAAGGCAGAAAGAGAAGAGCAAGAAAGGTAGATCAAGATCCAAGTCAAAGGGGAAAGGCAGATCTAAATCCAGAAATGGCAGAAGGCCACAATGCTGGAATTGTGGAAAGATGGGGCACATAAGCAGAGATTGTTGGTCAAAACCTAAGGAGGACAACCAGCACAAAGGAAAGGAAGAAGCCAAGATTGCAGGTATTGTACAGGATGCTTTAATTTTCTCTCTACATAATAATATACAATCTTGGGTATTAGATTTTGGTGCATCTTTTCATGTTACTCCTAACAGGGAATATTTTAGTGACTATATCCATGGAGATTTTGGAATAGTGTATCTAGGGGATGATGAGCCCTGTAAAATAATTGGCAAAGGTAAATTGCAGCTAAAGATGCAGAATAGCAACACATGGGTGTTGAGAGATGTGATGCATGTTCCTAGCTTGAAGAGAAATTTGATTTCTATAGGAAAGTTAGGGGATGAGGGTTATACAGTAACTCTCACAACAGAATCTTGGAAGGTGACCAAAGGTGCACTTGTTATGGCCAGAGGTAAGAGAGAAGGTACTCTCTATTTGTGTAATTGTGTTACTAACAAATCTCCTTCTGTATTATCTACTTCAGATGTGGACGCTAAATTGTGGCACTCAAGGCTTGGCCACATGAGTGAGAAGGGGATGTCAATTCTTAAGTCTAAAGGTATGCTTTCAGATTTAAAAGGCATAGATCTAGAGTTTTGTGAGCACTGTGTATTTGGAAAATAGAAAAGGGTTAGTTTTCTCAAAACTGGGTCTACTAAGAAGATGCACAAGTTGGAGCTTGTTCACACAGACGTGTGGGGACCGACTCAAGTTGCTTCCATTGGAGGATCACAGTACTATGTATCTTTCATAGATGATGCCACAAGGAAGGTATGGATCTATTGTATTAGAAGAAAATATGATGTATTTGATACTTTTAAAGTTTGGAAAGCTATGGTTGAGAATGAAACAGGTAAAAGATTAAAGTGCCTGAGATCAGACAATGGTGGTGAGTTCTACAGTCATAAGTTCAGAGATTATTGTTACATGCATGGAATTCGTAGGCAAAGGACGGTTCCAAG
Organism: Torreya grandis; assembly: GCA_037957365.1. Lineage (NCBI taxonomy): Eukaryota > Viridiplantae > Streptophyta > Pinopsida > Cupressales > Taxaceae > Torreya > Torreya grandis. The sequence continues at coordinate 5,450,736 of JARHVA010000416.1, forward strand.
GACACCTCAGTAGAATGGGATTTCTAAAAGGATGAATAGGATAATAATGGAGCGTGCAAGATGTATGAGATTGCATGTCGGTTTGCCCTTACAGTTTTGGGCACAAGTTGTTGACACTGCAGTGTACCTGATTAACAGAGGACCCTCTACAGCTCTGGATGGTGGTATTCCAGAAGAGGCATGGATAGGTAAAAAGGTTGATCTCTCATATCTCAAAGTTTTTGGTTGTGAAGCCTTTGTGCATATAGATAAGGAAAATAGAAAGAAGCTTGATGTTAAGTCTATGAGATGCACATTTATTGGCTATGGCTCAGATGATTTTGGTTACAGATTATGGAATCTAGAAACTAACAAGGTAATCAGGAGCCGTGATGTTGTTTTCAATGAAAGAGTGATGTATTGTGATCAGCTAAGGAAGTTGAATCAGTCTGAGCAGAGCAATGGTGAATTGGATGAGGTGAAAGTCCAAGATGAGCTCGCGGGAAAAAGAAATAATCACTTGCAGGAAAACACAGAGACCGACGTCGGTAGGTTAGGAACCGGCATCGGTAGGACAGAAATTGGTGTCGGCCATACAGAGACCGACGTCGGCCGTATAGATATCGAGGTCAGTCAGGCAGAACTGATGTTGGCCAGTAACAGGTCTGCAGGTGATCGAGGTCGGTCACTGTCAGAGAATTTGGGTGGACAGCGTGTTGTGGACAAGTCTCAGACACCCATCAGGAGGTCAGAAAGGGTGAGTAAGCCTCCAATTATATATTCTCCTTCTTTATTTTACTTATTGCTAACTGATGGTGGAGAACCAGAGAGTTTTGAAGAAACAATACAGGTGGAGTCCAAGAGTGAGTGGGAGCGTGGCATGGTTGAGGAGTTGGAGTCCTTAAGAGAGAACCAAACATGGGATTTGGTTGAATTGCCAGCTGGTAAGAGAACACTTAAGAACAAATGGACCTACAGGTTGAAGGAAGGCGAGAATGGACAGATGAGATATAAGGCTAGATTAGTAGTGAAAGGATTTGGATAAAACCCAGGTATCGACTTTGGTGAGATTTTCTCTTCTGTTGTTAAAATGACTTCAATAAGGGTTGTATTGTCTTTGGTTGCTTTTGAGGATTTACATCTTGAGTAGCTAGATGTTAAGACAGTGTTTCTTCATGGAGATTTGGATGAGGAAATTTATATGGAATATCCAGAAGGATTCGAGGTCAAGGGTAAGGAGAAGTTTGTGTGCAGGTTGAAGAAAAGCTTGTATGGCCTCAAGCAAGCTCCTAGGCAATGGTATTTAAAATTTGACAGGTTTATGACTGAGCATGGCTACAGTAGGTGTCAATCCGACCATTGCGTGTATTTCAAGAGATTTGATAATGGTAGATATATTATTCTATTGTTGTATGTAGATGATATGCTGGTTGCAGGATCACACATGCAGGATATCTCTGAGCTTAAGGTGAAATTAGCTCAAACATTTGCTATGAAAGATTTGGGAGCAGCAAAGAAAATCCTTGGCATGAGCATTAAGAGAGACAGGAAAAATTACAGGTTGATATTGTCTCAAGAAGATTATGTGAACAAGGTGTTGAAACGGTTCAATATGCAGGATGCTAAACTGATAAGCACACCTTTGGCTGGACATTTTAAGTTAAGTAAAGAACAATGTCCTAATTCATATGATGAGGTAGAGTACATGAGTAAGGTTCCATATTCTTCCGCAGTAGGGAGTTTGATGTATGCAATGGTGTGTACTAGACCGGATATTGCCCAAGCAGTGGGAGTGGTAAGTAAGTATATAGCCAATCCAGGTAAGGAACATTGGAAAGCAGTTCAGTGGATCCTTAGATATCTGAGAGGAACCAGCAGTAGGCACTTATGCTATGGAGGTTCAGATACTTCTCTACATGGTTATGTAGATTCAGATATGGCAGGTGATTTGGATGGCAGGAGGAGCACTACAGGTTATGTTTTTACTGTAGGTGGAACAACAGTTAGCTGGATATCTAAGTTGCAGAAGGTTGTTGCCTTGTCAACTACAGAAGTAGAGTATATTGCAGCCACAAAAGCTAGCAAGGAGATGATATGGATGACACGGTTCATGGATGAGCTTGGTAGGGAGCATGAGAGTTGCAGATTGTAAAGTGACAGTTAGAGTGCGATCCATTTGGCTAAGAATTCAGCCTTTCATTCAAGAACAAAGCACATACAACTAAGGTATCACTTCATATGACAGGTATTGGAAGATGGTGAGTTGAAGCTAGAGAAGATCCATATAGATAGGAATCCTGCTAATATGTTAACCAAGCCGGTTACAAAAGAGAAGTTGAATCTTCATTCAACTTCTATTGGTCTTCATGATTGAGTTGAAGATGGAGGAGCTAGAAGATGTTGCTGTACAGGTACTGGTGCAGCTATTTATCTCCAAGTGGAAGATTGTTAGGGTGTGGAGCTAAAAGCTTCACCAAGGAGCATTCATTATCAGGTTCGGGTCTACACAGACACTGGCATTGGTCAGGAGCGACCGACATCAGTCACAGGCAATTACAGAGGTGCCAACGTCGACAGAGGGTCGGTCGATGGCGGTCACAGACAAGCAGCAGGAACTGACGTCGGTTACCTGCATGTCCAGAAAGCTATTTCCATGGACAGAAGCGAGTGTTTGCATGATAAGTTTGAGTTGAAGTCTCAAGATCGCGTCTCTATTGTTAGCAATACTATTTTTATAGCCCTTGTTCAAGTGGCTTAATTGCTTGTTGGTTGTACATGCTCAAGTCTCCTAATTCTATATGTAGAATTAAATCTTCCTAGCTTATTGTAGTTTTGTAGTAGATTATTGTAGTTGGGTGAATTATTATAATTCATTGTATGAGAAGAACAGTACAGAATTGAATCAATCCAGGCTTGTTGGAGTTGATTTTTCTTGAGAGAGAGAGCTCTTAAGGAATAGAGATCTAGTAAGAGATCTATACACCTACGAGAGGTGTGGAAGAAAGAAGATTTCTTCAATTGTATTCCTTTTGTAAAGAGTTTGTTAATACAAGTTTTCAGGGTGTTTTCTTGTATCTCTTGTTCTTGCTATTATCATTCTAATTACTTGTCAATCTGGTTTAATTCTGCATTTATTGCTGTCACAATTGTAATCTATTGTTGGATTGATCCCCCAACAGGGGAGGGGTGTGTGTGCATGAATGCATGTATATATGTATGTATCCTATCTAAAAATATATATTACTTATTTTTCTTTAATATTATTATTGATTTTTTATCTAAATGTTTGGCCTTAATTATAGATTACTTCATATTATTTATCTCTCGTGTTTCCTCTATGTCTATTATGCTTTCATGTATTATTTCTTGACACATATTGCTTATCTTCCTTATAGTGGATTATTTATAGTTGTATGGTTTGTCTCATGTGTATATTTTATGTACTACGATTTCTTGAATTGTTTACTATATTGGGATTATTTGAATTTTTTACTCTATTTGATACTGCTTGACATTTTTACTGTATGACATTGATTGAATTGTATACTCTATGTTACTTTGAGTGGTGTCATGATCTATATCATACATGATAGGTCTTGTTTTACTATATGTTTATTTCTTATTTTTTCATGGTCTCTACCATGCATCTATTAGTGATTTTTTTTCATTAATTTACTATATACTACATATTAGAGCCATGATACACCAGTGCTTACATTGAGTATATTATTATTATTATTATTATTATTTATTATGAGCAAATTATTTTGAAAATGGAGATATAAAACATAATAACACTTTGAATTTGAAGTTATGAACTCAAAGAAAGGGTTTAGGCAATCCCCCCAACCTGTTACATAGATAAGAATATATTAAATAGAATATATTTATAACCAACAAGGAAAACCAGCTTGAATGATAAATCAGCATCCAACTAGTAGGTGGAATAACCAAATTTTTGTATATTAACTCTATGCATATAATGGACATTATATACTTTAGTCACACCACTGAAAACTAAGTTTTTACTACTTCTAAAATTTGGAAACAATAAATAACCATGGGACATAGATTAAAAAATATTGAAATAGGTCCCCCTATATGAGGACCAAACCAACAATAAGAAACCTTCAACAAGTCTTAAGTGAACATATCCCCACCTTAAATTGATAATTTATGATATCTCTATAATCGTATCCTAGTAACAAGGTTACAATGACAATATAATCAAAAGATAAGTTACATACAGTAAACATGGAACTAGATCACCTCAAGATGGATGAGAGGTTTAAGAGATTCAAATAAAGAGCAACCCAAATTTAAAATATAATTTCAAACAAAATCCCATCACCACTATGACCACTCACCTAAATGTACCATGCCCAAAAATAAATTTCAATCAGCATCTTAGAGTTATAGAGTAAAAATTAGCCATACTAATCTATATATCCTTCCAAAACATAAACTAGGGCCAAAAATCCCACTTCAAGTTTCACAACAATCAAGGTAAAAGAGAGATCATACTTGTCACTCAGAATCCCTACATCTATGCATCAAACCAAATTAACTATCAAAAACATTAGACTAAATTCAAACCAAGGATCCTCCTAAGTATTTAATTATAGTCACACATGAAAACTTAGATCCAGGATGAAATGAACCCACATTGCCCAAATCGACCTTAGGAAATATGAGGTAACCTTGAAACTAGGTCATAGAAGCCTAAAAAATGATGAAATAATTAACTTGCCAAAAATAGAAGTGCAACAAAGAGGTATTTAAAAACCACCATAAACCAACTCCACAAAATTACAACCCTCTATTTGTAAAGGGTAACAAATTAAGACTTTATAAAAAGTAGCATCTGCTTCCTCTAAACATCAAGCCACCAACTCCAGTGCTAGAGGCTTGAATAAAAACTAAGAAAGAATATAGGAATCAAATTATCCCTTGAAGGGTATGTAAAAATACCAATGAGAATTATGGCCTTCAAAAGGTCTAAACCAGGCCAAAAATTCAAAAGGGGAAAAAAGGAGGAACTCACAAAATGACTCTCAATATGGCTAATCCCTACACTCTTTAAGTCCACTTCACATTGATTATAAATTTATTATTTTTGGGTATACTATTTTTTTTCCCTCATGGCTCATATCTTCTCCACATTAGGTCATACTATTGGTTTTCCTTTACTTCATACATCATGTTTACCTCAGGTCATACAATTTGTATCTTCCTTGCCTACCCCATGTCAATGCAAGGAAATATAATTACTAACTTTGCTTGCATAGTTTGGGCCCTTAGTGGTCATATTCTATTGATTTGTACATGTTATTTAATGATGATATTCTTATTTTATTATAGAAATACATGTGATAAATATGATTTTCATGATTACATTAGCTTATGACTTTACATAAGTTATGAATGGTATGTGTAATCCTTTATTTTGATATGTGTGATATGCAAGTTATCCCACACCTTAAAATGGAGGTATATTACATTCCCATTATGCTTTATATACATAATGAAACATATTATAGATTTAAAAAACATTTTTCCTAAATAGTTGGAGGTAATCATCAGATATTATTTAATTTTCCTTGGAGGCAATATGCATGACACATTATAGTTACTTTCTTCTTCAACTAATAAGCATACACCAAAGCATCATAGGATACTTTTTTCACATTAAATATTTAAAAGGAATTTTCCACATATTTATATATTCTATATAGTTGGAAACATAATTCACATACCACAAATCCATCCATTCCCAATTTTTTATTTTACTCATTTATTTCATTAGTTACTTTATTATTGATCTATATAGTTGATCTACTTTAAAGTTATCCTTTTTTTTAAATTACATCATATATTCACACACTGTACATAAATGAATTAATTTTATTTTGAGTATCGTTATTAGTAGTGAAGATAATCACATAGAATATGAGTACTTGGTGTTTTTTTATTTTATCGATCGTAGGAACTAGACTCTATGATAATGTAACCTCTCTCATTTTGACTCTCAAATCATTATTATATCTAGTAATAATTTTGATCAATGCTTATAGGTTTTGACCAAAACTTATTATTCAACTCTTACAGATGCATTAATTATTTTTCTATGATATGTATACACATGTAGAATTATGTATACACCTAAATTAATTATAAAACTATTTATTTACTATGGTTTTATTTTGTTGTGTGTATTGGATCATTAGTTTAGATTAGGATCTTATTGGCATGTTTCCCCTTGTTTTGGACCCATTTTCCTTCCCTTTCTTTGTGTTATCCTTACAAATGTATTTTTTCATCACCTTGGGTCTATGATAATACCACTAATTAATCCATACTTCTTGAAAACTTGTAGAAAAATTATTTATTTTCCTTGGCATGACTCTCAATGCTCTTGGAAGGTCAAAAACATTTTTGAGGTTAGCCTACCAAGATAAACCTTTTGGTCTTGTTTGTTTTAGAAATCAATCCATATTATTTTGGTAGTGACCAATATCAAGCCATTAAATCCTGATCATTTATACCTTGTGGGTTATTTTTTCATTTTTTCTAGTTTTATTAGTATATTGTGCCTTGTTTTTTGTCTTTCTTATTTTTTATTGGCAACTTGCATGTTAAATAGTCACATTTGGAATTTAAGAAGTTTATATATACATATCTATAATAGTGAATTTATTAATATATATTAAATGTGTAATTAATATCCTAATGTTGAAATCCTTCTTTTTATTTTTACTACCATCTATTGAAGTGTGTGCTCCCCTTATACCAAACTCTAAAGAATAGTGAAAGAGCATGTAAAATCTACTAACTTTTTACATCTAGTATATATAGAGGAAATGACATGGATATTTATATTAAGTTATAATACATGAATTTTGGCTTCCAAACTATCCAATAATGAGTATTTGATTAAGGCAAGTCCCTCATAACTACACCCATTTTACTTATCTTATAAGGTCTCTAGGAGTGGATTAGAGTTTGGAGAAATGAAAAAAAAAATGGAATATATTCTCATAAATTTTAAAATATGAGATAGGTTTATAATATAAATACATAAATTTAGGTGTTTATAAATTTTTATAAGTAACTAATATTTTTTGATTGAAATCAAACCCTTTAAAATCAAACCTTGCGTACTAAAATCAAGTTGGACAAACTTGGTCACTAACAAAATCAAATGGGATTTGATTTTAGCTATTTTTCATGACTTATATTGATTTCTTTATTTTTTATTTTATTTCTTGGCATATTTATATACTATGTAAGTCACATGTTTTTTGTATATGCTTTCATTGTTTACTCTATGTACCCTCTGTTCTTTCATTGTTTACTTTGGGTGATATATTTACCTATTTTGCTATGATTTCAATGTAACTAATATGTTTGTTGTGTGTCTATAATGCTTTATGTAACTTTTTTAGGTATGTTTTCCCTAATTAAAATATGTGTGGTATGTTTTCCCTATTTTATCTATTTACTTTTAGATACATAAATTAACATTTTAGATGAAATAGTGTACTTGTGACCACTATTTTACACACTTACCTCATGTCTCATTCCATGGTCTTTCAATCGCCTTTCCTTCACTTTCTATGTGGATGACCCATTCCTACAAGAAATTAATGATCTCATAATGTACCTATTCTTAATACAAAATAAATTAATATTAACCCTTAACTAATCCATACACTCATCCTATCAATCATTGTTCCCATGATAATAACATGCCATTTGGACTATCCTATTCCCCAATACTATCCAGTTCCACCAACCACATATTCCCACCAAATAAAAACTAGTTGTTCAATTTTAAATTCATTTAATGGGTCATAACTCACATTTATAAATCCTTATCCAAAGTAATTATGAAAATATCACTATAATGTCACATTAAAATCCATTTTTCACACAAGATTCTTTAATATTGTAAAGCACCAGAATTATAATTTCACATTGAGAGGAAATTCCCTATTTCTCCCAATTTTGAATATACATCCCTATTATCCCTAAGATAATTTTTTATTTCACTTATAAGGTCAAAATTCATTGTTGAATAATTTAATCACACTAAAATTGTGCAAACATCTAATATCAGACATATCTTTCACATACATCATTGTAGCATGGGACTACATAGAGTTTTATCCCTCCTTAAAGAATTAGTATGTAGGCAACGCTCAACATAAGGGTATTGATATCTATCACAAATTCAAATAATAACCCATTTTCTTATTTTATTTCATTCATTCATAATTTTATATCAATTTAGGGTTAAAAATAAAGAAGACAACACAATGGTTTTCACAATAGATCAAGAGTTATCACATAGTCAGACAGAACAAACAAGTAAAGTGAACCTACCAAATCAATTTCAAAGTAAAAAACCCTATAGGATGTTGGCATTCCCTAAGGACACTAGTTTATTATGCCCCCATCTGATTCCATTGGCCTTATCTATAAATAAAGTGAAACATTATTCTTGATTCACAACATCATTAGAGATCATTACAATCAATTTTTGTCTCAATTTTGCATTATTAAAATTATAACGAAGTTGTATTTATTTGTCATTTCCTATTTTAAAATATTTTTGAATATAGTAAATTCTAAATCATTGTGTGTCATTTTTTCCATATTTATAGCATTCTAAGTTTGTGTAGCAGTTTGTCACATTTAGGTAATTGGTTATCTATTTTTACAAATCTGAACAAACATATTTTAAACTTGACATAAATCAAACACAAAACCTTATGATCATATTGATGAACCTGCTTATTTATTAGCATTTCCAAAAACCCTATCTTCTTATTAAATATTCTTGCTATTTTTAGCACTTACATTAGGGTTTTAGATTCATAATTTTCTAATTTATACATTCCTCATGATCATTATGCCTGAATATATCTATTATTTCTTGCTTCAAAGTTTATTAGTGTTATTTACATGTTCCTTGCCTATTTTCAAATATTTCACATGTAAGGCCATGGATACATAATTCAAAGGCAAAAATACTATCCTATATCAGTAAATAACTTACTAATGATCAGTTATTATTATTATTATTATTATTATTATTATTATTATTATTATTATTATTATTATTATTATTATTATTGTTATTATTATTATTATTATTATTATTATTATTATTATTATTATTATTATTATTATTATTATTATTATTATTATTACTTTGCTTAGTTTGAGTTATCACCTATTACTACTAGACATCATTGGGATTAGATGGTTCCATTTTCTCCTCCTACCCCTAAACCTTACAACTATATTATCTCATATATCACCTCTACTATTTTTCCTATGATTATATTAGACCTTGTGATCCAAGTTGTTATTATTAGATGAGGTTGGGTTCCTCATCATCTATGGCTATAAGAATGAATTTAGACAATTCATCCTCATCCCCAACCTAATCCAATGGGACCAGTTAATCAACCTAGAGGATATTATATTGTTGATCAAATAAGGAATACACTAGATAATATTTCCATTCTATAATTGATTCAAAAGTCTAATATTTTCAAGTGTATTCTATACCAAGCATTGAATCAGACACCTCTACCTCATGGCACAAAGCCTTCTTTCTTTTCATATTTTGTAAATACTTTTAAGTATGTGCTAGATGATATCTCTTTTGACAATGACAATTTTCCTTCAAGTCAACCACTGATTAAAATTTATCTTTGTTTATACAAGATAAAATCAAAAGTACAATAGTAAAAATAGTTTCAATTGACAATGACTTAGGGTTAAATATTTCCATTTTACATTATTATAAATAATGGGTATTAAAATGGCTAATCTTCAAAATACATTTGATAATATCAAATTATTTGATGGTGTGCCTCACCAAGTTTTGGGTTATATCAATTCAAATATTATATTAGGGCCTAAAAATCTATCTAAATAGCTCCAAGTAATTCCATGGATACATGTTATGGAAGAAGTACCTTATACATTACACATGGGTGTCAAATTTATACATGATGGATATTTATATATATGACCAATCGATAATCAACCATTCAGATATTGTAAGCTTATAGAGTCTACTACTAAGATTCCATCATAATTGGGGGCACCTCAATCTATTATAGTTCCACCACCATGAATCACTCATATTGAAAAAATATACACATACAAGGTTGGTGAATCTAGTATAAATGATCAAAATTTATAATATATAGATAGCTTAGAACCAAAAATTATATGTCAAAAGGTGGACAATGAGTAACTTGTATAGGAATTACCTTTATTAGTTAATTCAAAAGATCCAAATTTCATTATATCAAAGACTTGATTATGATTCTAATGTTAGTTATAATGATGTTACTAATTCAATACAAATTAACATTAATGATTATTTATGTGGTTCAAATTTTACACCAATTTGTCTAGGTGAATATAAATATGACTCAAATTCAATCATTCTTGTTCATACATATACAAGAAAAATAATCACTTCATATGTGGATAAAAGAAAGAACATTTTGTTTGCCCCCAGGGTTATACCTCAATGGTAATTCATTACAATGGTGACCACTAGGTCATGGGTTCAAGCCTTGATTGAACCATAAGCATCAGGTGGGGCACTGACATAAGCTCAAGGGATTAGTTTGTTGGACTCACCTTGTGATAGTGCAGCTAAGTTTGTGCCATGTTGTTAGGTCCAACATGGTGATAATACCATGCCAAAAAAGCTAGGGGACACCCTATATTACCAAAAAAAGGAAAAAAATAATATATTTTTCATATAGTTACTACATAGCATATAGTTCCATCATATGTCTCATGGACTAAATTTTGTTTAAAATATATCATTTCTAGAGAGTAGGATGAAAAATACATTGATCAATGCATTAAAGCTACCAATATGTCACAATTCATAGATTTGGTAAATAATTTAGAATTCATGGATATAGAGATAGTGATTTAGATACAAGATAATAGTTCAAATATACAAGATAATAGTTCAAGATAATACTTATTTGCATATTTGATGTTATAGATGTTAATTCATAAGGAATTAATAGGCTTACTAATAATACGACATGGATCTACTAGCAGTTTGTCAAATCAAATGGGAAGAGAGTTTTGTCACTTTCATAGAATAATAGGGCATGCCACAAGTGCTTGTTTATAGTTACAATAAAAAAATTTATAAATATAAGGATAAATTCATTATTCAAATTATACATCCCATACCAAACCCTACTAGGGCTCAACAACAAGTCAAATATGCAAAAACTAAAAGCATTCCAGAACTAATCCTTTTATGTTTTAGTTTTCATTGAGAATGAGTATTGAAAACATGTGGAAATAGATGAGGACACAAAGCCAAATATATGTGAACTTGCATTTCCTTAGCACATAACACATGATCAATATGAATTTGATAAAGCTATATACTACCATTACTCAATATGACATATTAAAATACCAATTGCATGTGGTCCAAAATTTGTAGATGCTAATGTATTTAATACACATAAGACTCAAGTTATATGCTACATTGGGGTAGTAATGGTTATATTAAATGGATGCTATAGTTGATAAGATATAGAAATGTCTTACATTAAAATTTTAAGATATCTCAATTCACATTATTCATGATGGTATGGATGACAATCGCATATTTATAAATAAAAATAGGGCTCAAATTTAATTTATAAAAAAACCACACATGAGGATTCTTAAAAATTATAAAAACATGCCATATAGATGCATAAGATTTAGAATAATATAAGGCTATATATATATAGATATATATATATATATATATATATATATATATATCATGAATGGTATGATGACCAAAATGATGATGATCTATGGGAGTTTGAAAATATTCAGTATACATCACTTGATGATATTTCACCAGATCCATATTTTGATTATCCATATTCCTTGGATGTATCATGTTGTTTCATATACTCAAATTCTAGCAAATTCAAACATCAAGACCTATGCATGATTTTTTTAGTTTATTTGCATCAGTTAATTTGTGTTCAGTGTACTTGGTATTTCTATAAATATTTATTTTTTATCAAAAATGTTTCACAAATTGTATATGAATGAAACAAAAATATACCTACAACTTTGTATATGAAACAATTGACTCATAGCAAAAATTGTAATATACATAGTTGCACTCTTAAATATAAAGTATATCAATTGTGATGTTAGGAATTCATTTATTTTCAGTATTTATTTCAAATTGTGTGTATCATTTGAGACACAACATTCAAAGAAACATGCCTCACATCCTTTTACATATGTTAATAAAAATGGGAAGAAAATTTTAGCAAGGAACAACATATGCATTTATTCATCATTGTTATATAAAGTTGATAGTTGAAAAGGTATTACATAATACTAAACCTAAAATATCATGGGACATATTTGATTATATATTTTATATTCCTCCATATGATGAGTTTGTATAATATAACTAGGAAATAGATTAAGAGGACTCTTTTTCCATTGGGAGAAAGGAAGAACACATTATAATTTAAGATTCAATTGATAATAGTCCACATAAATATACTAGTAGTATAGGATAGTTTGAAAAAAGATTTTTCTAAAAGGCTCCTAGTATGGTTGCATAAGGATATGTAAAATTTTAAGTTTAAGAGCATGATGAGTCCAATAAATATCACTCATCTCACATATTGTTATCATATACAACCCCTCTACTTTGGCCATTATCATATCCTTAACCGTGCCTTTATCCATATTTACATCTATGTTGTAGATGTTTATTTTTTTGATATAGGTTAATTATTCCTAGATGAAATAGTATAGTTTAATGGTTATATGTGGATTTACTAATAATTATATCTAAGGCACTCACAATCATAATAAGATAAATATTTATGCATTTTATAATGTCTTGCAACTATTGACTATATAACACCCATAGCCATTATTACAGATGTATTCATAGTCATTTGATGGTTAAACATTAAAGACATAGGCACCCATAACAACTAGGAAGTACTTACAACCACTATCTATGAAACATGTGCATCCATTGTTTATGACCACCTACAACAACTACCCATAAATCACTCACAATAACTAGTTGTGTAAATAAATTTCTAACTATGATGGTTGGTATATGCTTGGCGATAAAAACATCCCACAATTTGAGGAGTTGATTTGGTTCCATGAATCTAGGGATGAGAAAACTTTAATATTCCTTCTTTAGTGATTTGTATTGTTTCATTAATAATTTTTTTTTGGGACAATCATTGATCTTTAGTTGTAACAGCTATATTTTAGGAATATTTGAATGCAATAAAAATTTATTTATTTTTATTGTTTCAAATAATAATGTATTCTGGGACATTCATTGATCTTTAGTTGTAACCATTATATTTTATAAATATTTAAATAATAAAATGTCCCCTTTATATAAGGATTACATGTCGAATTGCAAGATGGTTAGATAATTAGTAGAGTTAGGAGTTGAAAAATTATTTCATTATGTTAAAGTTCAAAATATTCTATGTACTATTGTAATTCTATTGTAAAAGGTCCATTATGAATTAGAGATAGTTTTTGAAGAAGTAACTCACCTATATCAAAGGAGGGAGTCAAGCTCTAGTCTAAATGACGTAGGGCCCACTCTCATGGATTTGATAGATCAACTTCTTATCTATTAGTACTAATTTTATTTAGCTATTATTTGTGTGTGTGTGGTTCGTATTTTATGTTATAAATTTATGATGTATGTTATCTAATTTCATATGTATCTTTAATTTTGTACATTTAATCATCCAATGTGATAAACTTATAAAAAAATTATGATTTCCTTTCACATAATTCCTCTTTCATGTAAGTGTGCTTTCAACTCCCATCATTTCCATTCTACAAGTGTGTTTCAATTACACAATGATTATAATCCCTACCTTCAATAGATACTAGTGACACATATATAGTGTCAACATCTTACCAAATTATATGGACCACAAGTTTAAATTTTGATGAACAACATTATCAATAAATTAAGTGGTTGCCCCTATGGAATAGATTTGTCAAGTTGTAGATAGTGATTGGACTCTGTTGGGTTTAATTGGGGAGTTTATTTTTCTCATCATTTTGACATCATTTCCAGGGAAGGTGTCAAATATTAGAATCTTGATAATTTTACATTATATAACATTCTTTAATTTCATACTTTCCTATATTAATTTCTTACTTTCTAGATTAATTTCCCACTTTCCAAGAATAATTTGCTAATTTTTTAAAGTAAATTTATTTCTTAAAATAGAGGTTAAAGATCACAAATTCCAACCTTTAATTTTATAATATAAACTAAGTTAAATCATACCTTTGTTCTATCTCTGCATGATATAGTACTACTTAGTTAAAAATCAAGAAAAAATATTCCCAAAAATATACTAACTTTGTGTAGGTAAAAATTAAAATGGAAAATAAAAATAAAGTTGTGGGAGTTTCAATTAGTAATTATTAAGACAATGTGAATATGGTTTATGAATATTAAGAGATAGAAGCTTTATAGACCTAATAAAATAACTATAGGATCAGACCAATCAGGTGCAAACCCCAATTAGCACAATAAAGGAAGGGAATGGATATCTAAACCATAAGTTACCTATAGTTTTGACTAAAAATCAACATGTATAAGCTTAAAATATGGAATATAATAAATTATCTACAAACACCAACTTAGAGCAACTGAATTATATATGCATACTAAATAAAATTAGTTTACAATAATGGGAACCTATGTACCTATTGGTGTAGAGTATCATGTAATAGTTTTCCCTGCATATATTGATAATAAAAAACAGCCTATAGTAATCACCTTTGACCTTGTTGATAAAGGACATCAATATGGGATAGATGATATGGCATGAGATTATAAATAAAAATTTCCTAAAACATCTATGTAGAAATATGCATCTATTAATCAAGTAATACAATATGTGGTAGTTTGTTTTATGTCTATTGATAGTAAATTCCATGCAGGCTAGCTCATAGTAATTGAAATGTTTTTACATATTGGAGAGAAATATCTTGCACCATCTATGATAAAATATGTTGGCAAAAACTAGTTTAAATCATCTAAAAAAAATTGGGTATAGACCTACTTGCATCAATTTTTCTAGATCTTATTGGTAAACATGATCAATTTGTAGTAAATGGTATTACACGTAATGATAAATAAAAGAGACCTCTGTCTATTTCTCATAAATTCATTGATGGAGAATACCAAACAATATAATTTTTTATGTATAATCCATATACCATGTACTATCTACCCACTGATAAATAAGAATGACCTCATGTGATAGTTTATTTTATAGATACATTTGCATTTGTTAAATAAATATGACCTATAATCATAATTTTTTGATAGAAAAAAAAACATAAAATAATTTTACATGCACCTAGTTGTGAGGAAAAGTAGCCCACAATAATTAATTGTATAAATTAGGAGTACATATATGCTACAGGTGGAATAAATCATTAAAAATATCTAAATTAGTGAAATTTCAAGGTGGATCGTAGATGGCCAAAATTGGAGAAAAAATATTTTTTGGTGAAGGATTCGAGGTCCACAAAATAGGAAAAATTTTCCTAGATTTGGACACTCTACCCCTTAACCGCACCCTATACTATGATAGGAATAACACCTATAGCACTACCATTAAACCCTAAAAGGGGCACTACCCCTTGACCCCACTAGGGTTTGCCACCCCTAGACCCTCACCTTCAAAATTCAAAGACAAAGAAGGAAATTATGAGGAGAACACATCAATAAAATTAAACATTTATATGTTTCTTCTATTGGAACACAACTAAATACTAAGAGGAGCGTGAATCAGTATATGAATTAAAACTAGTCCTTTGATCCCTTTTAGAACAAATTAAAAGATATATATAGATAAAATCAAAAATGCATTGATTCTACAAACATAAATACACATGACACAAGATTTATACATGGAAAACCCAAAGGGAAAAACCATGGTGACAATAGCTAATAGAAACTACTATTCTAATCCAGCCTCATAGTTTAAAGCCTCACTAACAAACCTCTTTGATTACACTTTTAAAGGCATCGACCCTAAGGAGACACCAATCCCCTAGTTTAAGATCACCAACTCTAAGGAAGAACCAACTCCCTAACTGAGCACCAACTTAGCTTAACCTCACTAGTTATAATGTTTAAGGGCACCAACCCTAAGGAGACACCAATCCCCTAACTAAGCACCAACTCAGCTTATTTGATGGCACCAACCAATCATATCTATGGATCTACAACTCTAGTATAAAAAATAGATTCATAAATAAATCTAAATTTATTCTCTCTATTACAAGTCTAATCTATAACTTCTCATTATTTACATATTATCTTTGTGTGCCTTTATTCCTCTAAGCCCCTCTCTCTATGTATGTATATGTATCTATTTGACACACTTCATCTCTCTTTATAGCCTCTTTTTTTCCTCTCTACCCTCTAGTTTTGTGTCTATATATTTTCTATTTGACACTATCTAACTACACCAACAACTTCAGCTTTGGCAACAATAACATCTGACAGTATCCTAGATGTCATATATATAAGCTTTTGATCTAGGTTTTTCATCTTTTCTATGTTCACACTTGGACTCTAACACATCATGTCAAGTTTGGATTTTAGTTCATTATAACTTGGACTATAAGTTTCTCATATCTTGATTTCATGCATCACACCATAATTTTATCTCTTTACGATCTATAGCATTTGTTAGACTCAAATTTTGATGCACAGGATCTTTAATGTAGATTTTATTAGTTGGATCAATCAATCTCATTGTCTGTGTCAAGATATAGAGCTTATACACAATTTCCTACATGTTCTTACAACTAACTATTTGTCTTGACATGAATTTAAATGTTTGTCATTGATCTTGCCTTTGATGCCATGATATGATGGTCCATACTCAAATGACTCAACTTTAAAATTCATAAATTTGATCACCTTCTAATAGGCTCATGTTATTTGTTATATTTTTGTATACTTCCAAACTTTAGATTTTTCATCTTTAAAATGTGTTCATCGATATTCTTGACCTAATATTCTATGTTCCATTGGATCTCTAAAGATGTACATTATTTATCTCTATCTAGATGTAAAAATGTCGACATCTTTATCCCATTTCAATGCTTCCTATATCTTTGGATCACTTTCACTTTGTCGATCTTTTTGAACCTACTTGGTCTTTAACTTTCCATTGTGTCAATAAACATCAATCACTTTATTTCATATAAGTCTACTCACTTTTTTAGATATACTTTGTAGATCATTTGCTAATCATCAGATCTTTTGACAAGCTCGATATTTATATCTATCCAACCCTCGAGGATATGACACTTGGCATAAGCACGTGCCTTCTGTACATAGTTGTCAATTCCCATTATTGAGACATTTTGGATATTCACGTTGAATTTTGACCTTTTGACTTTAAACCACACCATAAATTGACCATTCATGCTCTATGATTATGACACTTATCACTTACACATTCACTTGGAGCTCCTTTTGACAATTTGACTTCATCATACTTCATTGAATCTCCAATGTGTGATTAAGAGCTAACTGTTGATATTTTAACTAACTCAAACTTTACCTTGTGCAAATTTGACTAAGTATGGGGACCATCTCAATTATGCCTAGAAGGATAAATTTTCAACTTCATATCTTTTTCTTCTCTCATCCACCTATTCTAAAATTTAGACCATATAAACTAGGCATGATAATGAACAAACCCATATGCTTATTCTTCTTGAAGATTTCATGCATGCAAGATATAATGTCATTAATTTTATCACTCAAATTATTCTACCATAGATTTAGCTATGCCTATAACTTACTTGGAAGGCCAACTTTGTTCTTTCAAATATCTTGTCACACTACATCACATGACCTGAGATTCAATGCATATAAACTAGGCATAAAAATGAGTAAACCCATCTGATCATTTTATCCTAACATCTCCATGTGTATGAATTCTGACATCATCAATATACTTACTTGTCTCTATTTATCCTTTTTGTAGATTTGGATGTGTGTTGGAACTTAGTGAATTATGTCTAATTAGCCAACTTTGCATCCCCATATACTCAATTACGCTTCATCCCATGGCTTCAAATCTGACACATAATAATTAGGGACTAATGTGATCACAATCATATGACCAAATCCCCTAGACTCATCCACACATGGAAATGGTGATGTAAGTAAACTACCTACTCAGATTTTCCTTTATAGACCCAAAATGTCTAGATGAATAATATGAAGAACCAGAAGAATTCCACTCATGCACATAAGCACTCCAATCATCCTTGACTTCTGATAGGATGCCTTGCACATACTCAACCCTGAGCATCAATGACATCCATAATCACCCTTTTGACATTAATAACATGCTCAATGTCATTTTTAACATCAATGAAAATCAAATTGCCAATAATCTTCCCCTTTGTCATTAATGACAAACTAAATGCTCTGATCTTCTAATACTTTATTTTTTCTCTATCATTGCTTTCATTGGCTTTTAATGAGTATGAACTAAATATTTTCATTCCATACTTTTTCCCCCTTAGGCAATGGCACATTTGACTAATACTCAACTTAGACACTTGCTCTACTTCTTTGACATTTGCACTTTTTGCTCCATACTTTTGCAAAGAGCATTTGCACATTTTCTCCCCCTTTGACATTAATGGTAAAGGGATTATTTATTACTATTTGTCTAAATTTTCTCCCCCTTTATAATATAAAGTAGTTTGTTCAAGAATCATGGACTTAGACTCTATCACTAGTATCTAGTGATGTGATGTAGGAGCTTCCATACAAGTTTACTAGCCTTATCTCTTAGTCTATTATGATATTTTGATCCTAGGATATGACCAATTGCAAAGCTCTTCTACTCTAAGCCTTCTTGATCCTAAAATATTGTACAATCTAGTCCCCCTTGCTCCACGCTCCATCTTTGCATTAAGGGCATGCATATAACATACCATAACTTCATTTAACACATGTATATCATCATTTTACACATGTTCTCTGAGTTTGGTGACCCAAATTCTTTGCTCAACCCAATATAAATAATTTCAAGGGTTTCTTGCATTATAACCCTTATGCCAAATGAATTTGTAGACCACATATATATGATATGTACTCCAACAATCTCATTATATCATATTAAAACACTCATTATGTCCTTGTAGACACTGCATACATATCACTTGACTTGGCTTGATCAAGTCATCATCACAACCTACTTGAGTTCACATTTATAGCAAACATCACTTGCTTCTCCACTAACAAGGGTCTCTTAAGAAGCATAGATAGAGACACCTTGATTCACAATGTCCTAGAACAATGTGAAACTAGGATTTGCCCATAACTCCTCATATTCCTTATCCTCCTTGGTCATATTATGCTTTCTAATCTTCTTCTTCTCAAGTTTGAGAGAAATAACATGCTCATCCATTACACTATTCTCTTTTTATTATGTGTTTGGATTAACAATACATGGAGATAATATGGATTCATGACAAACATTTTCATCTGAAGTATCTTCCTTATAGTTTGATTCTCATAACTAGGCATAAAATACTGATGTTTTATGCATGAAAGTTTCTCAGCAATAGCAAGATGTTTTCTTGAATATTTACTCACTTTAGAACTAGCCTCAACTAGTATATTGGTTGTCTCCTTGAGCTTGGTCTTCTAATTTTCAACATGAGTAGACATTGAGAGCTATTGACATTCTCCAACCTCTATAGCATCGGATCGATCTTTTATTTTCCATACATGCTTGGGTTTCTTATATGTCATGTTTATCTCTTTATCAAAGATTTGTGAACCTTTGTTCACACTAGAAGGCATACCTTTTTTCTTACTATGCAATTTTGATCTTACAAAGCTTATTCTACAATGTTTAGCTATGTGACCAAAACTATTACAATTATAGCACATTACATTTGTATCTAACAAGGGTGCAAATTAAAAAAATCTTACAAAATTGGTTCTCCTTATATGTACAACTCTATAATTACTAGCCTTATGACCAAAATGATTATAGTTATAATAATAACCATAGAAAGATGAGGAATACCTTGTCATAGCTTTTCTTTGTGTAGGATGAGGAGCTCTTCTCAACTCTTACTTCTTCAAGTTGCTTACCTTATGTAACCATCTGCATCAATTGCCTTTATAGTCTACATCATCCTTGAGTTTGTAGAGATGGACTCATTATTATTTTCCTTTCCTCATGCTTCTTTTTAGATTTAGCCTTCTTCACATTAGGATTGATTGTGTTTATCTTTATATCCTTGAAAGCTTTCTCTTTATTTTCTCCTAATCCTTCTACTTTGAAATTATCATATAACTTAGTAGATGTACTAGTTATGGGAATTTTCCCCTTTTCATAACTAAGACCAGATTTCCCTTTTGATGGATTTTGAGTGCTGATCAATTCATCAAGAATGCTTGATCCTCATATCAACTTTAGATCTTTGACTATTTATTATTTAGCCTTTTCAAGATATTTTCTCAAATCCACTATCTCTACTTCTATCCTCATACACTCATTAGATTTGAATTTTAGTTAAATTTTGACTACATCATCTATTCTTGTAGCCTCTTCAACCTAACTCTTAAGTCTTACTATCATCTGATCAGATCTTTCAAGACTTTTGGATAGTTTTTCAATTTCTTTTTATCCAATCTTCTTCTACCTTGAGTTCTCTTTTGTTATATTATCAATCTCATCTAAAGCACATGTGAGTTCACACTCAAGGTCCATTTCTCCTTCCTCTTCTTCATCAAAGTCTTCAACTTCTTCTTGATCTAGATCTATAGAAGTTGGTTCTAATGCCATGAATAGGTATTCATTTCCCTCAACCACAAAGTCACAGTCATGGTCATCATATGAGCTATCACTATAATCCAATGAGTCACTATCTTCTCTTATATACAAGCTTTTCTTATTTTTAAATAAGTTCCTCCTTTTAGAATAGTGGGGCTTCATCCTTTTTCCATCCTCTTCTTACTCAGAGTTATCCTTTTTCTCATTAGGGTATTTATTATAAAAATGTACTACCTTACCATAGTTAAAGCATTTAAAGGGTAACTTAATTTTGTACTTTATAGATTCTATTTTCAATTTTATAACAAAGTTGGCTTCTTCTTCATCAAACTCCTTAGATCCAAATGTAGATGCTTATACTTTTGCTTTCTTGGATTCTTTGAATGCATCTTTTCTCTTATGAGTATCTACTTTTCCCATTATCATCTCATAAGCAGTGAAGGTTCCATGCAACTCATCTATAATGAGATTATATAGATCTCTTACTTCTTCTACATATTTGATTTGATTTACATGAAATAATATTTATACATAGAAAACCCAAATGGAAAAACAATGGTGAGAATAGCTACTAGAAACTACTATTCTAATATAGACTCATAGTTTAAAGACTCACTAGCAAACCTCACTATTTACACCTTTAAGGGCATCGACCCTAAGGAGACACTAATCCCCTAGTTTAAGAGCACCAACTCTAAGGAAGCACCAACTCATCTTAACCTCACTAGTTATAATGTTTAAGGGCACCAACCCTAAGAAGACACCAATCCCCTAATTGAGCACCAACTCAACTTATCTGATGGTGCCAACCAATCAAATTTATAGAGCTAAAACTCTAGTATATAAAATAGATTCATAAATGAATCTAACTCTATTCTCTTTGTTACAAGTCTAATCTATAACTGCTCATTCTTTACACATTATTTATGTGCCTTTATTCCTTTTTTTCCCTATCTCTCTATGTTTGTATATGTATCCATTTGACACACTTCATCTCTATATATTGCCTCTTCTTTTCCTCTCTACCCTCTAGTTATATATCTATATATTTTTAGTTTGACACTATCTAACTACACTAGTAGCTTTAACTTTGGCAACAACAACATATGATAGTATCCTATATGTCATATATATAAGCTTTTGATCGAGTATTTTCCTCTTTTCTATGTTCACACTTGGACTATAACACAGCATACCAATTATATACTTTAGTTCATTATAACTTGGATTGAAAGTTTATTGCATCTTGATTTTATGAATCACACTATAATTTTAGGTCTCTTTACTATCTATAGTATCTATTAGACTTAAGTTTTGATTCATAGATTCTTTAATGTAGATTTGATTGATTGAATTGATCAATCTTGTTTTCTATGTCAAGATATAGAGCTTATATTCAAGTTCTACATGTTATTGTAACTAACCATTTGTCTAGACGTGACTTTAAACATAAGTCATTGATCTTGCCTTTGGTAACATGATCTAATGGTCTATACTCAAATGACTCAACTTTAAAATGAATCTATTTGATCACCTTCTGATAGGCTCATGTTATCCATTAGATCTTTGTATGCTTCTAAACTTTAGCTTTGTCATCTTTAAAATGTGCCTATTGAACTTCATAATATAAGATTTTATATGTCATTGGATCTCCAAAGATGCACATTCTTTATCTCTATCTATATGTTAAATGTCAATCTCTTTATCTTATTTTAATACTTCTTATATCTTTGGATTACTTTTTCTCTATC
The DNA here is from genome assembly GCA_037957365.1 of Torreya grandis. NCBI lineage: Eukaryota > Viridiplantae > Streptophyta > Pinopsida > Cupressales > Taxaceae > Torreya > Torreya grandis. Next base: position 5,473,402 of record JARHVA010000416.1, read on the forward strand.
AATCTTCCTAAACTTACTCAATCTTTAACTTACCATTGTGTTGATAAACATTGATCACTTTGTTCCATCTAAGTCTACTCACTCTATTAGATCTATCTATATATCATTTTCTAATCATCAAATCTTCTAACAAGCTCGATATTTATATATGTCCAACCCTCAAGGATATGACACTTCGCATAAGCATGTAACTTCTATACATAGCTATCAGTTCCTAATATTGAGACATTTTTCATCCTTGCATTTCTTTTTGATCTTATAAATTTAAACCACACCATAGATTAACTGTCTAGGCTCTATGATTATGACACTTATCACCTACATGTTCACTCAGAGCTCCTTTTGACAATTTGACTTTATCATGCTCTGTTGGATCTCCAATGTTTGATTAAGCACTAAAAATTGATCTTCTAACTAGCTCAAACTTTACCTTGTACAGATTTGACTAAGTATGGGTACCATCTCAATTATGCCTATAAGGATAACTTTATAACTTCATATCTTTTGCTTCTCTCATCCACCTATTCTAAAATTTAGACCATATAAACTATGCATGATAATGAAAAAACCCATATACTCATTTATTTTTGAATATTTAGTAAATACAAGATATAATTTCATTAATATGCTCACTTATATTATTCTAAAATAGAGTTAGGTATGCCTATAACTTGCCTACAAGGCTAACTTTGTTCTTGCATAGCTCTTGTTGCACTACATCACGTGACCTAAGATTCAGTGCATATAAACTAGGCACAAAAATTAAAAAAAACCCTCTATTCATTTTGTATTGACATCTCCATGTGTGTGAATGTTGGAACTTAGTGAATTTTATCCAAGTAGCCAACTTTGCATCCCTATATCTTTAATTTTGCTTTATCTCATGGCTTTAAATCTGGGGTATAACAACTAGTAACTAATGTGATCATAAATATATGAAAAATTCCCATAGACTCATCCACATGTGGAAATGGTGATGTAAGTAAATTTTGATACTCAGATTTTCCTCTATAGACCTGAAATATCTAGATGAACAATATGAGGGACTGGATGAATTCCACTCATGCACATAAGCACTCCAATCATCCTTGGCCTCTAATAAGATGCCTTGCACATATTCAAATAACCATAATTATACATCCATAATCTCCCTTATAACATCAATGACATGTTCATAATGTCCTTTTTGACATTAATGATAATAAAATTGCCAATATCTTCTCCCTATGAAATTTTATCCAATTGATTTTTTATCAATATATTTAATATGCATAGTTGGGCATGAGAACATTCTTGAGGAAGAGAAGACTTTTTAGAATCAAATGGTGGAATAAATATGGGTTATTAATCTTCTTGACTATTATAAATATGAAACTAAGAACAAATGTCAACATATTAGGGTAAAGTGAATAAATTGTATATGGGATGCATACAATTTACCCAGGGTCAACCCTGACCAAAAACACCTTCTAATAATGAAGTAATTAATTAAACAAAAGCATAGTTATGATTATTTATCCTTGATTTATTTCTTTATTTATTATAAAACTCAATCCTTGCCCTCTATTTATATCAATTTGAGGGAAGGTGAGGATGATTCATTTGGAAATCTGAAAGTGGTTTAGTTGCCAAATGAATAGTTAAGCCACTAATGTCAACATTCCAACAACCATGTTGAATTATTATTTTCACATGTGGGTGTACAAAATTAAACTCTACATGATTTATTGTAACTAAGGTGAAGCTTCCCTTGGTTAAGACCCAATTTAAGCTTATCACTCTAATTACTCTAACATCCCCCATTGAGATCAACCTAGGGATAAGAGAAAACTCATAAAATGTGTCCCAACAATAAATCCCTAATTAGGTACCCATGTATAAATATATAGTGAATTACTAAGTTTCTTTATGGTATCCAATCCATATTACTAGAGTACATGGATGTCGATCCATTATAACTACCAATTCAAATAAGAATTGGTACTCTATACAAGGCTCACTAAGAGAAATAACTGATCATAGAATTGGAAAATGAGAGATAAAACTATGGTCTCTCAAATAACTAGACTGTAAATGGATGGGATGAAATCCATCACTAAAGTAGGTACAATGGATTATCAACACCCAAATATGATATCAACTATCTTTAAGAGGCATAAGAACACTCAACACCTGAAGAAGTAGTTGAAAGTATAAAATAGTACTACCTAGTGCAAGGGACACTCAACACCCAAAGAATCATTATCTTTACACACACACCCCATAATTTAAAATGGGTGGAGTGGATTAAAAATATTTATGAGTGGATTGAATCCACTACTGGAACATTTATCAATGATAGTAGCTAAAAATTCTAGAGAAGGCTCACAAAAAAGAGACACATTGACTATCAAGGTTTCAAAGACTAAATAAATAGACTCTAAAAAATGGATAGACCTAATGGTGAATGGAGAGACAACCAAATAAAAGAATAAAGGGTGCACAAAATAAGGTACACACACATGAAGGTAGACTAGGCTATAAAAATCAAACCTCCCATAGCACTTTATAGGTCAGTGTGAGTATAATATATCTCAAAAAAATCACCAAACAATTGAATAGATACTAGAAATACCAAAAATAATTTACCATAAGGAGCAGTTGATCTATCACATAATACATCACAAGACCTAAAATGTGATCAAAAAAGGGAACATTACTATACAATATGAATGGTATGCATAATATGCATCTAAACAATGGAAGAATCATGCCAGTAGAGTCCACACAAAGAATGCTGATGACACCACCACAATTGATCATCAATCCATCCCAAATAACATTGGATGATGGAAGAATATTCCTATAAGTGATATAGTACCATGTGCACAAATTATGAATGCAACGAAACATATATATCTAATGTATAACTCTCATGCCTAAGTGAATATAATAAGGTGTTAGGACTCACATGCCTAACAAAAGAAAACATAGGTTTCTCAAGCCTAAGCAAATGGAAAGATGACTCAAGAATCTCAACCCTAAATGCAACATATGATAAATGCCTGGATGTAGTTATACCATGTCTCAATGTCTTCTAGAAGTTTGCATCAAAACAAATTAGTGCAGAGTTATTACATAATGATCCAAAAGAAGATTTGGAAGCACTTGCTCAATAGCTAATGCCATGATGAGAAAACCAATGAATATGCTAGATTGGGGAAATAATGCCTTGTGTGTTATTTTTAAGACCTCCACTATAATAACCCATGGTGCAAAGTATGTGGGAATGAAAGCTACTTGTGTGCTTCTCAAATGAAGCAAGTGCATCAACAGTATGATCAACAAATATTGTGAATTAAAATAAAGGAAAATAATTGTTAGCATAATATTGTACACCCTATGATCATTGATTATTCTCATATAATTTGATGCAACATGGAATCATCTCTCAAGCTTGTGGGAGCTTGTAGAAGAGATGAATCTCTAGTATTATGAGGGCTAATTCCCTAGATTTTTCTTGTACTTCCTCCTACCTACTCTAATAACTTGATAGTGAAAAGATTTTAATGAAAACAAATAGAAAAAAAATAAGAGGTGATACACCAATGTAAATTATCCTCACACTTGATTGAAAATAATACTTGAACATGAACAATATGCTTTTTTCACAAGACTCACAACTTTAGAGCTATCATTGCATCAATGTTTCACAAACTAGATTCAACAAGGTAAATAATTATTATGAAGGAATTGAATGACACCAGATGAATAAATTAATGGATAAATTATAATACTTATATACTTAGAATCAATAATAGTAAGGACCTATAATAACTATCTATCTGCAACTTGGTAGACCATCAAGAGTGCAAAGCTAGCAAAGACAACTTCACTAAACTAGACCAACATGATTCAATTCATGACACAATATAAGAATGTATTAATGGCATAAACACTTGTATTATTTATTAAATATTTGTTCATGAAAAAAATTGGCCAGAGTTTCCTCATCAACCAATGGACGCTTCTTAAACAAGCCAAAATAATGCATATTTATAGCCCAAAGAGAGAACAAGCAAGAGGAAGTCCAAGGTAACTTGGACATGTGTCCATCTAAAAATAGGAGTTATATTTTCATGTGAAATAGATTTGAGGTGATCCATACTAATTTAGGAGGCACAGTTGTCAAAACAAGTCACAAAGGAGGTTTAAAATGGCATAAAACTACCAATCTTGCACAAAAAATTGCCTACTTGAGTAGCCTTACAAAACCTAAAGTTTGATGGATATCAAGGACATGATGGGTTATCAACAACATCATCATGCATTTTTTTGGTCTTTTATCACTCCTACTACTATGGACATGCACAATCATCTAAGGTAGTTTCAAAAGTACTCATTCCATGCACCCTTACCACTTCACACTCCAAACCTTCCAAACCTAAAAACCAATTCATAAAAGGGGTGGTATGACACCTTTCAAGGCCTTCCAAATCATCATTTTCAAGAAAAAACCTTTAATAAAAACTCTCTATAACACTTTTCATCACTTTGCCTTAAAGTTCACTACTTGGCTTTTTGGAGTGGCCAAAAGTGAAAGATTATTTAGGACACTTATCCTAATTTTCATGAGTTTAAGTGATTTTTTTTTATATAAAGTTTAGATCATCCTCTCAAAACTTTTTTCATCTTCCAACTCACTCTACAATTCACACACCATAAAAAATGGTGAAAGTGAGACGTTTTCTCCCCTATTATATATGGATCCATACAATAAATTTATATGTGTGTAACCCTATGGTAGTTATCTACAACTTTCATATTATGACCCTATTCAAATTTCTTCATTTGATTGCACTTTTAGCTTTATTTCTACCATTGAGTTTGTCTAAGGGTTTAGGAGGGTTTAAGGGGTTTTTTGGTCTTAAGGATTGTTCATAAATTTGTGACATTTAACACTACTTAAAATTTAAATTTTTAAACTTTAATGACCCCCTTAAACTATCCTAAAATCCTTCAGGTCCAATGCAAAGTTTTGGAGAAGTTACGAGTACAAGAAGGTGGCTTTTGAATAGGATTCTTGCATTCCATGAGGGCTCTAGCACATCTGGGCCTCAAATAGGCCTTTCCTATTATTTCCTTGTCAATAAAAAGAAATAAAACCTATATAATTTAAAAATTAACATATTAAATCACTTTATAAGGCTTTCCAAGAGACCAAATTGGAAGTTGCCCTTGCTTTGGGAGATGAACTATGTCTTGCCAAGTAGCCTGTCTGCCCCTTGTGCACCAATAGGTGAAATTTATTCTCTAAAATGGACTTATGTAGAATTATTAAATCATATTTTACCCTAAAAAAATTAAACAAAAATTATAATTCCTTGGGAGATGTGGATTTTGAGTTGACACCTTGCTTGGGGTTGGGAAAGCATGTTTTCCCACTAGACCTTCATGCAAAGCTCCTTGTGTGGGCCAAACCATTGATTTTCAGACCTTATAGTTTCATTTTTTACATTACCCTATGTGTATTCCATATTTATACATCACCTATTGTTCTCAAACTCAGTGTAAGCCTCTTATTAGCAAAATTCCCCAAAATTGGTCTTTTCCTACATGCATGGATTGAGGTAGGTCTGAGACTAAACAGTGGGTATTAGGCCTATTCATCCATGAAAAATTTAATATTTTATGATCTATATGAGGTAATTATTATCATTCTTACCAAATTTTTTGACTGTATTTCAAGTCTATCTACCCAAACCAACTCAATCTTTCCAAAAAAGGTCACAAAAACCCTGTTTTTGCATGTTTTTATCCATATTGACCTATAAATTATATTTTTATGAAAAATTTAATACTTTTGGATATTATAATATTATCCTCATGTCTAAAACAATATTTAATTTCTTTTAAAACATTTTTATAACTTATTTTCATATGAAAACCTCTTTTTGCTCCTTGGAATGAGGCCTAAACAAGCCAACTGTATGGATTGTGTCAACTTTGGCTATAAGAAAGTGGTCTTAGAGTGTCATTTGAATTTTTTTGGAATAAAATATCCTATATTTTATTTGATTTGACCATATTATCAACTTTTAAATCATCTTCATGTTTTTTGGGGTCTCAAATCCCCATGGGCTACTCCTTGATTATACCCTTAAATGACTATGATGGTCCTCTCTTGGATATGGATATAGGTATTTTATTGTATGATATCATATTAAAGTGAAATAAACCTCTTACCTTCTCTTTTAATCAACTCCTTATGTCACCTCTTCCATCAACATTCTTTGCTTTGACTCCAACTCACCTTTAGTCATTGACTATGCTTGTTATGAATAGGCACATTGTAGGTGTTTTCTTGATGAAATGGCAACCTATACAAAGTATATACAATAAATTTAGCATATATTTAACAACATATATCTATTATGAAACTTAATTTGTCATTTTAATTCACACTTCAAAATAATCACTTGACTGTTGACAATCATCACCCTGACTGTTGGTCATCTTCATACCATGGTTATAGGTGTGTTTTTGGAGTATTTGGATATGTTTTTGGCTCTTGATGATTACTAAATTTATAATATCCTTATGTTCTCAAGTCACTTATCAGCCAATTAAATCCCTTAAACACTATCCCATTATACCAATCTATCAAATATATTCTCATTACTTACTCTACCTTGTGGATGCTTGTCTTAATCATGCATGTAGGATGTTTTCTAGTGCATTAATATTTAGATGGAGTGTCTTAGGTGTATTTATGCCCTACATTTCCAATAAAACATATAAATTGATTTATCTTGAAAACCCTTCTATAAATTAAATAATTAACATGTTTTGGAAACCTTTTACTCACTATCCTCTTAATCCCCTATTGTACGGACAGGGTATGACCCTCCAAGGTCATATTGTGCCACCACTACATCATGAGGAACTTAACTACTCAAGTGTATGATTTTATCTATTTAATACATTTTCCCACCCTTGAACAAGGTCTAGGACCTTCACACCTATTACAAACATCTAGAGCCCTTGGGAATCCTATAGATATGACTGTTAATTTCCAGTGTATTTTTGTTATTTTGGAGGAGCCATAAACTTGCTTTCCACTTGAAATCTAGATCTTAAATTTGGCATGGTTAGACTAGCTAGATAGGGTTACAATTCCAAAGCATTGGAGAAGGATAAAATTCCCATATACCACTTCAAATTTTAAGTTATAAAAGGCCCAAGACCTCTATTTTTTACTTTTAGAGACTGAGAACCTAAAGTTGAAAAGGTCTCATTTGAAGTGATAGTGGTTTATGTAGCATCTTGGAACTTTGGCTATTCAAAACATGACTTTTAGGATTTTATGGACTTGATATGGATTTCACCATATTCTTCCCTCCTCTTTCACTTTTGTAGACCTCTCATGGATAGGTATAGCCTGACTGAGCTTGACAAGATAGTGAAACATGTAAAAGTGAGTCAATTGGCCTTAAAATGGTACTAGTTAAGCTTTCCTTCAGATGGTAGCATGAAAATATAACTTTTTCATGAAAATACAACATGTCACTATCATTAAATAAGCTCCTTGAATTCTTTGAAACACATAGTTGGCAGTTAACCTTGGAACTCTCATGAAACTAGCACCTTCATTTGCCAATCCTTCAAGCACAAAGAAGTGAAATGTTATATATTTGAAACATCAATAAGAGGGCCTTATACCAACCTATAGAAACCTTATCAATCTCACTCAGCTCCAAGGATCACTGAAAACTCAAAATAGATGCATAATTATACCCCTCTTGTATGCAATTCTTCAAAAAGCTAATTGGATTATTAGTGATTGTTCATAAAGGAAGGGGCACCAAAACACAAAATCCTATTATGAAAATGAAGTAAATTTAGACTAAAATCCACCTATAGAAGCACTCCCTCCAACTCTACATTTACCTTCCATACCAGTGTCTAATTTTGAGCTTACTTTGTGTATCAAGAGGAGAGAATAGGAAAATGAGTTGTAAAATCCAATTTTTGAACTCTCTTTCAAGTCTAAGCATGGTGGTGGTCGTACAAGTGCCCAAAAGGGCTTAAAATTGAGGATAAAATACCCTTTCTAACTTATAACTAAATTTTGTCCTACCAAAACCTGTCACTAACTTCCTCTGACCTTCTCCACATTGATCCTCTACCTATATCTGACTTTATGCCTCCTGTCATCCGTAAAAGCCCTTGAATCTAGCTCAAAGTGGGCCCACAAGCTCTTTTTACACATTGAGAGTGAGATATACAAATCAATTGCATAAAATGACATTAAAACATGTTAGAAACTAAAATAGGACCCAAAACACACATTTCCACTCTTTGACCAATTTTGACTCTATTTGAGTAGAGTTGACTTTCTTTGACTTGACTAGTTCTAGGCCTAGACTTTGGACTATGGATAAGTATATGTTTTAGGCTAAAAATATACCCATATAGGACAAGGATGAACTTATACAAAGTTAAAAAAAGGTAGGGTTGACCAATTTTGACCAAGAGTCAAAATTGATCAACATTTTGCCAACTCTTGGGGTAAACATGCTTGACTATGTTTTGAGACTCGTAGCCTTATACAACTAAGGGCTAATGGATTCAATGTAACCCTAAAGATGACTACAAAGATATGCCAAAATAGAAACATAAAGAAAAAACTCCATTCAACACAACAATACTAAGCAAAACAACATAAGACAAGATAAGATAACACACACTTATACATAAGCACTTAGGGAACACACAAGGAAAGAAAGAAAGCTATGTACAAGGGGAGAAGAGAACCTTAGTAACAATGCTGATGTGTATCCCATTGATTGGGATATGAAGATCTTCTCCATCCAACTTTGAAATTTGGAAAGCATTATGTGGCTTGCATTGAGTGATCACATATGGGCCACTCCATAAAGTATCAAACTTTATGTGTTTTCCAAGTTTGACCCTATCCTCATCCCATTTTAGGACAATTTTCCCTTGAAACTATTTGTCTTGGATATTTTATCAAAGTAATTCTTTGTTTTCTCTTGATGAGTGGTCATAGTTTGCATAGCTTGATCTCTTATCTCCTCAAGCTCCATTAACTCACACAACCTAACTTCCATGCTCTCATTCTCCATCAATTATAGCTGATAAGTGAGTTATAAGGTTGGTAACTCAAGTGAGATAGGAATTCTATATTCTTTTCCATATACAAGTGTGTATGGTGAGTTTCAAATTGTTCTTTTTGGGGTGATTCTATTAGCCCAAAGGGTTGTATTTAAGTTTGAATACCAAGTCCTTTAATTCTCTCCATTGTTCTATTTATGATCCTAATTAGATTCTTATTTGTGGACTCAGCTAGTCCATCCCTTGTGGATATTATTTGGATGAGGTTCTAAGGTAGATACCATGCTTTAAATCCTATTCACTAGTCTTTACTCCTAAGAAAGCCAATGCATTATCTAAAATGATTGTTGAAGGAGCTCCAAACCTTGTTAGTATACATTCATAGAAGTCAAGTACTACACTTTCATTTACCTCCTTAATACATCCTCCACCCACCTTGTAAAGTAATCAATGGTAGTCAACACCCATTTATGACCAGCACTAGAAGGAGGGTTGATTAGGCCTATGAAATCCAAACCCCATTACATAAAAGGTTACTCAACTTGAATGGGATGAAGAGGCAGGGTAGAAAGCTTTTGTTTTCCATCAAAAGGGCACACTTTTGACATTTTATTACCCAATTATGAGTGTTCTTGAATAGGATAGGCCAAAAGTATCCATCCCTCATTATCTCGGTATTAGTAGTCTTAGGATCAAAGTGACCACCAGCTAGTCCATCATGGAACTCAAATAGTAATTTGTCAACCTAACTAGAATCAATACACCTCAAGAGAACACCTAAAATATCCTTATTAAAGATCACATCATCAATAAGTATGTATGGAATTGATTGTAATCTATAGTACCTTCTTCTAGCCTTATCAAGACCTTGTGGACATTAACAAGTTTGGATAAAGTGAATCATGTCTTGAATCCGAATTCTCATAGATGATGTTGTATCTACATTAGGATCATCATAGAGTGATAAGACAATTTCTCTTTGATCCTTCAAGTCTGAAGCAAGGTTTTCACATAGCCCTTTACCTTTCACTAGTTTAGTTGTCTTGATATAAACATCATACTCCATCACTTTAGTGATCCAACCTACCCTTTTCTCATTCAAGTCCCTACTCAAAAAGAATTCCTTTACACTAGGATGAGGCACAAATATTTTAATCTTGTTATTTGATAACATATGTCTAAATTTTTTTAAGCTCCTAATAACTAAAAGTACTTGTTTCTCTACATATGTATACTTCACCTCATACCCCTCCAAACTTTGGCTAAAGAAAACAATAGGCTACTCCAAATTCTCATTAATGTCTTGAGTGAGCATGGTAGAAATCACTTCCTCATTCTCAAAAGTATACAAACTTAAATCCTTAGATAATATTGGGCTTGCAATATTAGGAGCTTGGGTAATGGCTTGTTCTACTTTTTCAAAAATTTCCTTTCTCCTTCCAATCCAAGTGAACGTTTCATCCTTCCTTAACATATATGTTAGAGGTTTGACCAAACTAGAAAAGTTAGGAATGAATATCCTAATTAAATTTATCTTACTAAATAAGCTTTGTAAACCCTTCTTATGTTTAGGCAAGGATAATGCCAAGATGGCATTCACTCTTTCTTGATCAATGGATAAGCCCTTTTTAGAGATAATTTGCCCTAGTAGTTTTCATTAATGGATAGAAACCACACACTTCTTTGGGTTTATATAGAATCCATATTCTCTACACCTTTTAAATACTTACCTTAAGTTCTTCAAGTGATCCTTTGCTTCCTTGGAGAAAAATGTCACATCATCAAGATATACTAATACAATCTCATTGATTAGTCCTTGAAAATCCATATCCATAACATGTTGGAAGGTATCCCTTGCATTAGACAACCCAAATGGAATTTTTCTATAGTCATAGGTGCCCCATTTAGTTGTGAAGACTGTCTTGTATTGGTCATTTTCCTTCACTAAAATTTGATTATAACTAGAATATCCATCTAGAATAGAAAACCTCTCACTAATAGCCACAACTTGTAGGATTTGTTCCATAGATGGAAGGGGATAATGATATTTCAAAGGCACCCTATTCAAGTCCCTAAGATCCACACATAACCTGATCTCCCCATTCTTCTTTCTAATAGGGACTAAATTAGCCAACCAAAAGGAATGTTTGATAAGGAAGATGATTTTAGACTCAATTAGCTTAGTGATCTCTTTTTTCATAAGGGGCTTAATTTTTGGGTTGATTGGTCTTTTTCTTTTCTTGATAGTTTTAACATTCTCATCTAGCTCTATGGTGTGTTGATCTAGGCTAGGATTGAAACCCTTCAAGTCACTATATTCCCATGCAAAAATGTCACCAAACTCCTTACATAATTCAATGAAATCATGCTTCTCTTGATTAGTGCATACCTTCCCAAGTGTAAGTATCTTTTCTTTGAATATCTCCACCCTTTCATAGTTTTCTTTCTTAGTATACATACCTACCTTTTCTTTTTTGATCTGATCATTCTCATTGAAAATGCTTTCAAGAGTCACTAGGCCTTTGGGAACCTTATTGGACTTCATTTGGACAATTTTCCCCACATATTGTTGCTATAGCTTAGACTAATTATTCATAGAGAACTCAGCTTCTTCTTGAAGGAAAAGGGCTATTTGTTGGTCACTTTCAAAGACTTACCAATTGGTGACATTATCTAGTATTGAAGGTCTCACAATCACCTTTATATGAGATTGATTCTTTTCTTCTTTTGTGCTCTTTGGAACATCAAATTGAGCACCAATATATGCCAACCTATTAGCATGCTTGTTTTCTTCTCTTGGAATATATGAAATGTTAAAATCCATGAATATCTCCACAAGATCCCAAACTCTATACTTATAGCACTTAAGCAAGGAGTTCTTGGTCAAATTTTGCCCCCTAACTTGATTCACAACAAGCTCACTATCTCCATACACTTGAAGCTCTCTAATTCCTCTTTTCCTAGCCCATTCAAGGCCATGGATGATGACCTCATACTCCACTACATTAAAATTTCAATAGAACTAAAATCTAAATGTTGAGTAATACCTTTCCTTGGAAGCTAAAACCAACATAGCTCCACTACCTGCCCCAATCTTGCTTCTCGACCCATCAAAGAATAGCTACCATAAGCCATTCACATCCTCATATGAATTCATCAAATTTGGAATGAAATAATATTTCTCATATATATAATATACCCCGAGAATAGATTCCTCAATTAACTTGTATGGATCATGTTCATAATGCTCCTCTCCCCATTCATCTAGAAATAAATCTAAAACTCCTTCAAGAGAAGATGATGGAGATTGGTCAATGTGAATCTCCTCCTCATCAATGATGGCATAATTAACATTTACAACCTTGGGTGAGTATTTTTCCAAGTTATTTTTTTGGATAGGCTCTGAATCAATATTTACTTTAGTGCCATAGTTTTTCCTAAACACTATGTAGGAACAATTAGTTGCCAAGTATGCTCCAATCTTGGATGTGAAATCCTTTGACAAGAAAAGAGAAAAATAGGGAGGTAAATCTGACACCACTACATCATGAGGAATTGGAAAATTATTACAATCATGAAGGATCAAATTCAAACCTTTGACTACCCCCAAGGTCTTGGTTGGTGATCCATCCAATTGCAAAACTCCTTTGGTTATAGGCTCATACTTGAGGCCTAAATTATTTGTTATACACTTAGGCATAACTAATGTACTTGTTTCACTATCTATTATTAAATTATGGCTTAATAAATAACCAATTATATACAAATATAAAGGGGTACTTTTTTCATCCTTCTTTACTTTTCCATCCATAGCTTGAGTTCCATTGACTATAACCACGTTATCATTTCTAGGTGGGACAACATGTTTACCTAAACCATGCAGCTCCTTTCATAATATATATTTCTTTCCTAGTATCTTTAGATAATTCCAAAATTATATTTTCATATGTATCTTCTTCATCTGATCTACAACATTTATATAAGGATTACTTACTTTAGGAAGCTCTTTAGGAGCACTAACACCTTGTGATGTAGCTTGTGAAGGTGGAGGCATAGGATTTGTCTTCATGTTTTGTAATCTCTAACTTTCTTGAGCCTTAAGATATAAATTAGGCCCACTTCCCATATTATTTTATGAATAATTCAAAACATTCCCTTGATTTTTCCCTTGAGTCTCCTCAATAGCCCTCCTTTTGGACCTAGTGTTGGAAGCAACACTAGTATTATAATTATTTGTAGTTCCCACATAGTTAATGGCACAAAATTTACCCTCTAAATGATTTATGAGGATAGAATCAGTTTGATTTTTTCAATTCCCAATCCCACCTTGCATATATACTTCAAAACTTGGAGATTGAAAAGATTGGTCACTTTGCATTGCCATTTTCTGATTTTGCATTTCACTTGCATAAGTTACTTGCTCTTGACCATGTTCAAAGGATGGATAATTGGGCTGATCTTAGACCAAATTATTTAGAGTGGGAACAAGGGATTTTTAGGTTGAAGGTTCATTTATATTATAGCTTTGGTAGGGCTTAATATGGGTGATTTGACCTTGTCCTTGTGCATTATTTGAGAAAGGAGGCCTGCTTGTTTGCTCAAATTGATTATATGTTTGATATGGCCTATAACCTTGAGCTTGTTGTCTTTTGATGGAAAATAAATCATTTGTAAAAATTTGAATAAATATATTCACTTCATTTATTTAATTTGGAGTAATGATAGGCCTTTTTTGGATTGGCAAAGGGGCTAAAGTAGGTAATGCACCTTGACTAGGAGGATACAAATCAGGGAATAGAGGCATTAGAGGTCTAAGGGCTATCTTTCTCGATTAAACAAGGAAATTATTAGAATTTATGGATATCTCATAACCATTATGTAATTTATTCCCACCCATGTATTGAATCATCATGGAAATATCATTATTAAATGCCTTTAAATAGTATAGAAATCCATAGTTTGGGGTGGGGCTCACAAACTTGGGATTCTATCACAATTTTTTTGAACTCTAGTGTTAAATTCTTGCATAAATTCATGAGGTGACTTTTTAATGGTGGTAAATTTATTATCTATGGAAAAATGATCACTTTTCTCTCCAAACTTACTAGTCAAAAGGTCTCCTAATGCATCCCATGAGCCAATGGAGTTCACCGATAAGGTCCCATACCAATCCAATACTTTTCGTTTGAAAGGCAAGGCCAACAACCTAATGGATACATTTTCTTGGGTGATGTTATGAATTTTATAAAAAAATTATATGTTCCTAATATGCTTAATGGTAGTAATAGGACCATCACCACTAAAATATGGGACAATTTTAAGGGTTGCTCTTGGAATTTAATCGTATTGGGCAAGTTGTAAGGGAGATGCCCTAATGTAAAGCACAAAGGGTTGCCTTCTATCCATCTTTTAAATCTCACTATGAATATTATTAAATTAATATAACACAAAATTATAAGGTTTAAACACTAATTCTTTTTTATAAGGGTGAGTAATTACAAACCTAAACCTATTGATCGAGTATGGAGGTAGTTTCATAAACTCAAGGTACTCCTTTACCAATAGATCTTGTAGTCACATTTGGCATGGAATTTTGGGAATTATAATAAACAAAATACTTATAATCTTCAATGGAGTCACTAGGTAATAAATTTATATGTGTCTTCTATCTTCAACAATGCCAAGACTAGCACCAATTTTGAATAATCTTCTAGGACTTCTAGGTCCCATTGGGCGTGTTAAAACTATTAGCATAAAATTATGCACCCTAGAATCATTGATTATTTTCTTTAAATTTAATGCAACATGTAATCATCTCTCAAGTTTGTGGGATATTTTAGGAGAGATGAATCTCTAGTATTATGAGGGATAGCTCCCTAGATTTTCCTTGTACTTCCTCCTAACTACTCTAACAACTTGATAATGAAAAGAGTTTAAGGAAAAAAATTATAAAAAAACTAAGATGTGATACAAAAATGTAAATTTATCCTCAAAATTTACTAAAAATACTACTTGAACATGAACAATATGCTTTTTGCACAAGACTCACAACTTTAGAGCTATCATTGCATCAATGTTTCAGAAACTAGATTCAACAAGGTAAATAATTCTTATGAAGGAACTGAATGACACCAAAGGAATAAATTCATGGATCACTTATAATATTTATACACTTATAAATAATACTAGTAAGGACCTGTAACAATTATCTATCTGTAACTTGATAGACCATCAAGAGTGCAAAGCTAACAAAGACAACTTCACTAAACTAGACCAACATGATTCAAGTCATGACACAATATTTAAATGTAATAATGGTATCAACACCTATATTATTTATTAAATATTTTTTCATGTGCAAAATTATCCATATTTTCCCCATCAACCAATGGAGCCTGCTCAAACAAGCCAAAAAAATGCATATTTATAGCCCAAAGAGAGAAAACAAGCAAGAGGAAGTCCAAGGGTCACTTGGACATGTGTCCATATGAATATATGAGTTAAATTTTCATTTTAAATAAGTTTTAGTTGATCCATGCTAATTCAAGAGGAACACTTGTCAAAACAAGTCACAAACGAGGTGAAAAATGGCATAAAATTGCCAATCTTGCACAAAAAACTACCTACTTGAGTAGCCTTCTAAAAATCCTTTTTTCCCTCAAAAACCTAAAGTTTTATGTATTTAAAGGATAGTATGGGTTATCAAAAACATCATCCATGCATTTTTTTGGTCTTTGATCACTCCTACTACTGTGGGCATGCACAATCATCTAAGGTAGTTTCAAAAGTACTCATTCTATGCACCCTTACCACTTGGCACTCGTCACCTTCCAAAACTAAAAAATAATTCATAAAATGGGTGGTATGACACCTTTAAAGGCCTTAAAAATCATTAGTTTCAAGAAAAAAACCTTTTAAAAAACCCCACTTTAACACTTTTCATCACTTTGCCTCAAAGTTCACTAATTGGCTTACTGGAGTGGCCAAAATTGAAAGCTTATTTAGGAAAATTATCCTTATTTTAATTAGTTTAAGTGAATTTTTTGGGTTATCTCAAGTGTATATCTTCCTCATAAAACTTGTTTCATCTTCCAAATCACTCTATAATTCACACACCATCAAAAATGGTGAAAGTGAGCCCCTTTCTCCTCTATTCTCTATAGATCTTTACAATAAATTTATATGTGTAGAGCCCTCTAGGAGTTATCTAAAACTTTCATTTTATGACCCTAGTCAAATTTATTCATTTGAGTTCACTTTTTTATTGATTTCTACCATTGAGTCTATCTAACGGTTTTAGGAGGGTTTAAGGTGTATTTTGGTCTTAAGGATTTTTTCATAAAGTTGTGACATTGAAAAATCCTAAAAATTGAAATTTTATCACCTCAAGGACCCCCTTAAACTTTAATAAATGCCTTTATGTCCCATGCAAAGGTTTGGATAATTTGCAAGTACAAGAAGGTGAACTTTGAATGGGATTCTTGCATTCCATGAGGGCTCTAGCACATTTGGGCCTCAAATAGGCCTTTCCTGGTGTTTGCTTGTCAAAAAAAATCACTAAAACCTATTTAATTTACCAGTGAACATATCCAATCACTTTTTAAGGCTAGCCATGAGACCAAATTGTAAGTTGCCCTTGCTTTGGGAGAAGAACTACGTGATGCCAAGCAACATGTCTACCCCTTGTGCACCAATAGGTGAAATGTTTTCTCTCCAATGGACTTATAGAGAATTATAACATCTTATTTGACTCTAAAATATGTAAAAAAAATTATAAGTCCTTGGGAGATGTGGATTTTGAGTTGACACCTTGCTTGGGATTGGGAAAGCATGTTTTCCCACTAGACCTTCATGCAAAGCTCCTTGTGTGGGCCAAACCATTGATTTATAGACATTATATTTTATTTTTTTATATTACCCTATGTTTATTACATATTTATACATCACATATTGTGCTTAAACTTAGTTTAAGCCTCCTATTAGCAAAATTCCCCAAAACTGGTCTTTTTCTTACATGCATGGACTAAGGTAGGTCTGAGACAAAAAAAGTGGGTATTATGCCTATTCCACCATGAAAATTGAATATTTTAGGAGCTTTATGAGGTCATTATTATTATTTTTACCAAATTTTTTTACTATATTCCAAGTCTAGCTACCCAAACAAACTCAACCTTTCCAAAAAAAGGTCACAAAAACCCTATTTTTGCATGTTTTTGTTCATATTGACCTATAACTTCTATTTTTATGAAACATTTCATGATTTTGGATCTTTTAACATTATAATTATGTATAAAAAATATTTTATATCTTTCAAAACATCTATATAACTTATTTGAATATGAAAACCTTTTTTTGCTTCTTGGAATGAGGCCTAAGCAAGCCAACTATACGGACTGTATCAACTTTGTCTATAAGAAAGTGGTCTTAGAGTTTCCTTTGCATGTTTTTGGCATAAAATCACCTATATTTTATGTTATTTTACCATCTTTTAAATCATCATCATATTTTTTGGGGTCTCAAATCCCCATGGGCTACTCCTTGCTTATACCCTTAAACGACTATGACAGTCCTCTCTTGGATATGGATATAGGTGTTTTATTGTATGATATAATATTATAACTGAAATAAACCTCTTACCTTATATTTAAATCAACTCTTTATGTCACCCCCTCCATTAACATGCTTTGCTTTGAATCCAACTCACCTTTGGTCACTGACTGTGCTTATTATGAATAGGCAGGTTGTAGGTGTTTTCTTGATGAAATGGAAACCTCTAAAAAGAATATACAATACATTTAGAATATATTTAACAACATATGTCTCTTATGAAACTTCATTGGTCATTTTAATTCAACTGTTAAACCAATCACTTGACTATTGATCATCATCACCTTGACTGTTGGTCATCTTCATACCATGGTTGTAGGTGTGTTTGTGGAGGCTTTGGATATGTTTTTGGCTCTTGACGATTAGTAAATTTATAATATCTTTATTTTATCAATTCACTTATCTTATCATCAAATTATATCCCTTAAACACTATCCCATTATACCAATCTTTCAAATCTATTCTAATTATTTACTCTACCTTGTGGATGCATGTCTCAATCAAGCATGTAGGATGTTTTCTAGTGCATTAAGATTTAGATGGAGTGTCTTAGGTTCCTTTATGCCCTCCTTCATTTCCAATAAAACATATAACTTTATTTCTCTTTTAAAAACTTCTAACAATTAAATATTAACATGTTTTAGAAACCTTTTACTCACTATCCTCCTAATCCCCTATTGTACATATAAGGTATGACCCTCTAAGGTCATATTGTGTTGCCACTACATCATGAGGAACTTAATTGCTAAAGAATATGATTTGATCTATTTAGGACTATTTCCAACCCTTGATAAAGGTCTAGGACCTTCACACCTATTGAAAACATCTAGAGCCCTTGGGAATCTTGTAGATATGACTATTGATTTTCAGTATTTTTTCCTATTTTGAAGGATCTCCAAACTTGCTTTCCACTTGGAATCTATATTTCAAATTTATCATGGTTATATTATCTAAACAGGGATAAAATTCCAAATCATTAGATAAGGATAAAATTCCCATCTACCAATTCAAATGTTAAGTCAGAAAAGGCTCAGGGCCTCTATTTTTTACTTTTAGGGACTGAGAACCCAAAGTTGAAAAGGTCTCTTTTAAAGTGATAGTGGTTTATGTAGCATCTTGGAAATTTGGCTATGTAAAACATGAATTTTTATATTTTATGGACTTGATATGGATTTCACCATATTCTTCCCTCCTCTTTCACTTCTGTACACCTCTCATGGATTGGTATAGCTTGACTAAGCTTGACAAGACAGTGAAACATGTAAAAGTGAGTCAATTGGCCTTGGAATGGTACTAGTTGAGCTTTCTTTCAGATGGTAGAATGAAAAGATAACTTGTGCATGAAAATAAAACATTTCATTATCATTACATAAGCTCCTTGAATGCTTTAAAATACACATTTGGTAATCAACCTTAGAACTCTCATGAAACTAGCACCTTCCTTTACCAATCCTTCAAGCACAAGGAAGTGAAATGTTATATATTTGAGACATCAATAAAATGGATTTATTCCAACCTAAAGACACCTTATCAATCTCACTTAGCTCTAAGGATCACTTAAAACTCAAAAGAGATGCATAATTCTACCATTCTTATATGCAATTCTTCAAAAAGCTACTTGGATTGTTAGCGATTGTTCATAAATGAGGGGGAACCAAAACACAAAATCCTATTATGAAAATTAATTAAATTTAGATTAAAATCCACCTATAGAATCACTCCTTCTAACTCTATCTATACCTTCCATACCAAGTGTCTAAAGTTGAGCTTACTTTATGTGTCAAGAAGAGAGAATAGGAAAATGGAAGCCAATTTTTTAAATCTATTTAAATTCTGAGTGTGTAAATGGATGTGGGGATATGAATAGACCCCCATCCATGTTTTTAGCTGAAGATCAGATGGTGGTGGCCATACAAGTGCCCAAAAAGGCCTAAAATTGAGGAGAAACTACCCTTTCTAACTTCTAACTAAATCTTGGCCTACCAGAACTTGAAACAAACTTCCTATAACCTTCTCCATGTTAATCCTCTACCTGGATCTAACCTTATGCCTCTTGTCATCTATACAAGCCCTTAAATCTAGCTCAAAGTGGGCCCACGAGCTCTTTTTGCACATTGAGAGTGAGATATGCAAATGAATTTCATAAAATAACATTAAAACATATTAGAAACCAAAATAAGACCCAAAAAACATATTTACACTCTTTGACCAAGTTTGACTCCATTTGACCAAAGTTGACTTTCTTTGACATGACTAGTTCTAGGCCTAGAATTTAGACCAAGGATGGACTATGGATAAGTATATGTTTTAGACTAAAAATATACCGTTATAGGACATGGATGAAATTATACAAATTTAAAAAAAGGTATGGGTTGACTAATTTTGACCAAGAGTCAAAATTGATAAACATTAATAGTGTAGTAAGATCACAAAATGACTTAATGGCTAATAGATCAAAATCTTGTTGAGCATCCAAGGGATGCATGCCAAATTCAAAAGTAATAACTAAACATGGAACAATTGTACTAGTTATGTGTTCCATAGGATCAACTTGTGATTACAAAAATGCAATATGAGCTTGCGAATTATCGAGGAGTAAGTCATGTGCAATAAATATTGGTAGGAAGAGCACATTCTATGTTATGGGGGGCCTATTTTACTCTACAAAACTAATAATGTCACTCTTAGATTTCAAGTTATTATTTTCTTGCTTGAGTGAGATTACAATAAAGTAGGAATCCAATGCAAGAAAAAAGAAAGACAAGGCACTTAGAAAGTGGCCTTGGTGGTGTTTTCAAAAAAGGATACAAGGCTTTAATAAAGGGTCCTTGAAGGAAGCATGGCATAAACTAAAAGTGTGCCAAATTATAATTATCCAAGTCCAAGGATAATACACAAACCACAAATGTGTAACAAATAAATGCAATACATAATATACAGGAGTGCCTTAAGTAAGTTTGTATCCCCCCAAAAAAATATGAGTTCTTAGCACTTTATAGAGGAGTGTAATGACCAATACAACCCCCCAGTTGCTTATAATTATATAGTTTCACAAAATTCTTCACCAAAATGCCATTTTGAGTGAAAAGAGAAAACAAAAAAATGTTTGTTTGTTTATTTATAATATGACTTATATTTAATTGAAAATCTGTATTCTAGGTGAAAAATATGCACTTTCAAAACAAGGGTATCTCAAAAGGTTCCCAAATTATGAAAAATAGTACCTAGAAAGTCTAAAAATGTTTACATGCCTAAAATACCTTAAAAAATCAGAAAACCAATCATGAAATTAAATATACTGCATGGAATATCTTAGATCTAGCTTCGCAATGCAACAAAAAACACCACAAAACTCCAAAAGACACTCTAGATATGAGCAAAAAAGTGTAAGTGTGTCTGTAGAAATGTGCAATGGAGGGGGATCTAAAAAAAATGATGAACATGCAAGAACAATCTTAGAACACACCACTAGGTATTTCATATGGAGTAGAAATTACTAATTGGAAAAAATAAGTGTTTTCATTGGGGGGGCCTAACCACCTGTCAGACTGAGCCCCAACCACCAGTATTCATCAAACAAAAAAGTAGTGTAATGCCCATGAAGGTGTTATAGTGCAAAATATCAATTTTATAGGTTGAATAAATCCACCACACACCAAAACAAAATTACCTAATCCAAACCAATCAAAAGACCCACTAGAAAATTCAAAAAAAATGCATGCCAAATATTTGTTTTGAAAATAAAAGAAAAAAAGTTGTGAAATGTCAACAATGGTTACTAGTTGCTAGAGGTTGTATGCCATGCATTTTCTACACCTATTCAAAAATTAACTACCTAAATCTAAGGTCAAATCCAAACCAAATATACCCAAAAAAAAACTTGTGTTTTTATGTTTATATTGGTTGGTGAAACAAATTCCCATCACTGCATTTTGAAGCATACAATGCCAATGTCAAACTTTCCCACACTTTAGTAAATCCTACAATGCTAAAGCTTTGTGTTTTTAAAAAAATTATAGGCTGAGCAATGGCTCAATGGTGTGGGAAGGCAACATGAATAGCATTGTATTATCATCGAAGGATGCAGGGGTTGTGTGGCTATAAGCTAGAGACAGTGGTAGTGGAGTAGCTGGAGGGGTGGAAGTTGATGGGGCTAGGTGCATGTGGATGAGATACAGAAAGGGATGTAGGGTTGGTCTAGCTGGTTGGGTGGTAGTACAGGTAGGGGAGAGGTTGTGTGGTAGTTAGTCAAGTTGGGGACAAGCTAGGTGTAGGTGGTGGAGTAGAGCTCAGGGTTGGGTGTAGGGAGGTGGTTTAACTAGGCTGATGGGGGATCTTAACCATGAATTTTTTTTGTTTTTAATATTAAAAAATAAAAAAACATAAAATTTGTTTAGTTTTTAAAAAATTACTCCCTTTTTTTTAAAATGTTTTTTTAATATAGTAAAAAACCCCCCAAATAATGGAAAAAACATATATATATATATAGCAGATGGTCAAAATTGACTGGGAAAATTTACCATACCAAGAGTACCACAAGTCTATTTTCTATCAAACTAACATCTACCCCCACTAAATCGACTACTCTAGATGCATCCATACAGTTAGATATGCATAAAAATGTGCATATTTTTTAAAAATTATTCAATGACCATCAAGCTTCTCGAACAAATTTGGAGCACCGGGTGACCAAATTGAGCAAAATGAAAGGTTTAACCACCTTTCATAGCTACAAAAAACATGATAGCAAATGTTGATCAAGTCCAAAATGAAAAATGACCTCCCAATTGCAAAATCACTTCTAAGACATCTTAACAACTCTCATTATCCTCTTTTTGACATTATTGCTCTAATTGAGTGGCATGACTGGATAGAGGGCTTAGTGAGAAGGAGGGTTATGGGGATGGCTTTGATACCATGAAAAAATTGTATGTGGGATGCATACAATTCACCTAGGGTCACCCCTAACCATAAACACCTTTTATTAATGAAGCAATTAATTGAATAAAAGTAGAGTTCTGATTATTTATCCTTGCTTTCTTGCTTGCTGACAACACTCGATCCTTGCCCTATATTTATAGCAATTTGATGGAAGGTGAGAATGATTAATTTGACAATGTCAAAGTGGTTTAGTTTCCAAATGAATAGTCAGGCCACTAATGTCAACATTCCAACAACCATGTTGACTTCTTATGTTCACATGTGGGTGTGCAACATTAAACCCCACATGAGTTATTCTAACTAAGGTAAAGCTTCCCTTAGTTAAGACCCAAATTAAGCTTATCAATATAATTACTCTAACATAAAGAAGGACAAGACATAATCTATAAAATTTTGAAATAAAAATGACCAAGGCTTCTTTGTATCTCAAATGGGATCTTGGCCACCATTGCAAACAAAACCAAATGTGTATAGAGAACCATTGTTATATAAATTCCATTTTTGGGGTTATATTTTTCTTTCTTGTTATGCACTTTTTACTTGGAATTAAACCCCACCACTATCTCATCATTTGATAAACCATTACCAAAAACCACCTATCTATTAGCCTTGGTATTAAGGCTAGTCCTGGAAACCACCACCCCAAAATTGATAGCCACATAGAAGGTTGGGTTTTAACAATAACCATAATAATTTTTGTTATTCAAAACATCCAATAACCCATCCCAACTATCATGTTAAAATTTAGTGAATAATTTTATCAATAAGTTAACCTATTGGCCCTATGAATCCTATCAATTTTTTTTACTAAGAGTTGATGATTGGTGTTATTTTTTTCCCTTGATTAAAATTGCACATTACATTTTCAATAAACTAACTTTAACTAGTTTTCAATAACAAAATGATAATGCACCCCATATACCAAGTAGAATCATAGAGTTCTATATTTAATCGAGGATTGTAGTATACCACTTCACATTAATCATAGTAAATATACTACCCTAAGGAAGTATTCAAAAAAATATTAAAATTTTTCACACCAATAATGATCTAACCCTTGATCCCCTCCATTCATAATTAAGGTTGTATTATTGAGAGCTCATAACTAGCTCTTGTAGAAAATATTTATTTTTCATATAGATTAAAGATTGATTTTGTATTAATTACTAATGGATTCATAGGAATAATTTTAGTGGTATACTATTATATCTCACTTGGAGACACCCACTAAATTTTTTACTATAAAAATTATATGTAGCCATTATTTGAAAATTATTGTAATGACTTACAACCATTATATAGTTTACATTTGTTAGATGGTGGAGCCTGATCTTATTTTAATGCTTAGTTCCCAACAAGGGGGTGTGGGGGGGAATGCCCCTTCACTAGGGTCTCCATGGGGGTCTAGGGGGAAACATTATAAAATATTGTAATTTCATAATAAATTTGGACCATTCACTATTAGGTTATAGAACTAATGGTAGAAACTATGTTTGTGCATTTTTGCCCTATATGTAACCCTCCTTTTGATATTAGAGAATTATAATTATGATGGCACAATGTATGTGAGTGAAGAGGATATTGTAGTGGTTATATTATAGGGCTTTCCCTTTATTTTTTCGATTGAATAACAAGGAATGGTTATTTCTATGTGGGCATAGCCCATATTGAGTGAACCACGTTAAATTTGTGTCTCTATTATGTTGTGTTTTTGCATTTTATTTTCATCTTTAATTCATAAATATCGCTCTATGTTTTGGATTCCTAACAGCTTGTAACCACTATTTAGAAACCATTGTAATCACCTACAACCACTATTCACTAACTATTATAATGACCTAAAGCCACTATTCAAAAATATATTATAATGATCTGCAACCATTATTCAGCCACTATTATAGTCCATATAGCTAATTTCATGGTCCCTACAACCACTATTTTAGTCCTTATAGTCACTTATAACCACTATTATAGCTCACTTGTATCCATTTTTGTATATTTCTATAAACCATTTCTCAAGGTTGTTATATATTAAGATGGAGTGTTTCCACAAATATTTAGGGGCCATAACTAACCATACAAAAAAGTTTTAGATGAGGTAAAATGGTCATTCTAATCAACATTTAGATTTAATGTTTATCCACCCACCCAACCATCATAAAGCACACAACAAAACTCTTTTTGGTATGAAGATAGGGGTAGGGACCAATATTAACACATCCACCTTTATCTATGTACAAATTATCTCAACAAATCTATCTATATCATTTTCTCCACCATATTGCTTGTCCTCTTAGATAGATCATCCCAAATACAAGATCTTCATATCCTATTGGTAATGATATTTTTTTCTATCACTTTTATCACATAAATAATGTCTTTAAAATATTTTAACAAAAATTTATTCCATTCTTTAATGCATGTTAGGCATATTTTTTAGGTTTTGTAGGACAACATTATGACATTTGAAGACTAAATTGAAAAAAACATTCCTTGACACTGCACCAAGATTTTTCCTTGATGTAATCAATGGAAAATGAAACCTTACCACACACAACATTATCAAACATATTTTTGGCATAAATATCAATTGTATGGTAAGTTTCAAAGCATTCTTTATGATTATACATGTTATTAATCAATATTTTTTTCATTACTATATTTCATGTTTTGTGTATTTTGATATTTTATTTAATGCATAACTTTAATCTAAATGGTTTCACTATTATGTAGCTTCTATTTCCTTAGGAATACAATGTATCCATCCTAGATAAAACTTGAAATGAAAAATTATATTAATGGTTTTATTTTTATAAACCTCTGGTTTACAAGTATACATGTGGTTGATGGACACATATTTATGATTTCTATGAAATCTTATACATTGATAACACCTTGGTTACATGAACATATTTTGTCTTGTTCTTAAAATACCAATATAAAACACATCCACTAGTGTGATACATGTTGTCATCTGGGGAAACTCAGGTGCTCTAATGAACTTTTTCAAGCATCTTCACATCACATTGAGGCCACTCAACAAATAATAATGGGGCATGATGGGTTTATTTAATAAATATATCTCTACTAAAATACTAGATATTGATTCATAATTTTATCCACAAAGACAAACAAGTTAAACTTCACATAAGTGGTTCAAAAGTTGAAGGATATTGGACAATGAAACATAGAGGTTGGGTTGTTGATTTTATCAAGATTTTTTTCCTCTTCAATAGCCATCACCTCCACTTCCATCATTATGGATAAATTTATAGAGATAATAAATTTTTTGGATTGCCTTAGAGGTTATAACTAGATATGGTATAGCTTCTTCCTAACCCATCCATCTTGTTATCATTTCTTCAAAAAAAATAAAAAAATAATAAATAATGAAAACCTTTAGGAATTGTTGATATCCTTGGCTTAGAAAATGAGCTTTCTATCTAAGTGCTAAATAAAGATCCTTGTTTAAAAAACCAGATTACAGGCTAATCAAGGGGAAAAATATAAAAAGTAGAAAATTTATAAAAAAAAATTAAGCAATAAATGTAATCTATCATGTCTTTTCATTTTTTAAGTCAATTATAATTTGTTGCTTACACTTGCAGCCTTTATTATCATTGATTCTTAGAAAGAATCTAGGTTTAGGTGCCTGAATCAAAACCATCCTCATTGAAAATGACAAAGACTAATTTTATTAGAAAAGGTTCTTTGAAACCCTTCATAACATCCTAATTTAGGGATAGCTTGTGTATAAATAAAAAAAATACATAGTTAATACCATATTCAGATTTAATATATTCATTAATCAAATCAAACAAATTGATGTGCAAGGGAACACAAGTTTATTATAATCTTAACAGTTGGCATATACTTATATAATTAAAAGATAAAGGCAAATAAAGTACTCATAATGCAAATAAAAAAGATAAAATATAATTAGGTAAACCATTTTTTAACTGTACGTATTAATCTCTGTCACATTAGAGCCATATCTAATTACAATTGAGCACTATATATAATTTTTTACTCAGTGTTGTCTCTTCACAATCCAACCTTTTGATATGCCTAAAAGGAGTGACTCTTCACATTATGTCATCTATCCTTATGCTTTACATATGTCAAATGCATACAAGAGATCATACAAAAGACAAAATAGATCAATTCACACGTGTCCATCAACTATACTCTATAGTTTTAATAATCCTTATTCTTCACCCAAAAATTTCCTAGACTTAAACTATTATCTCATCCCAAGACAAAGTTGCAGCAAGATATTATATTCTAAAATTGAGGGAACAAACCCAAAATAAGGGTCATAGTTATCACTCCATGTGTTATTTATTGATGTTTACCCTTTTCACACTACTTATATGCCCTTTTAGGTTTTCAAATAAGTAGTGTAGTATCCTACCAGCCTTTCAAGTTTTTAATATACCAGTATAACCAAGTGGCTACTTTTTACAAGTTTTCAACTAACCTAGCCCCACTCCTAATGCTTAAGGATATCCTAAAAATTTGTGCAAAATTTACAAAAACTATAAAATTGGAGTGCACAATACCTACTAAGTGGATGGTTGTATAATTTAAATAGGCTATGCATTAGGTGGTTATTATGTTATATTTATGTTGCCAATGAACCACTTGGTTGTATAGAATACGATGGTAGAGGTTGTTGTTTTTTTTTTGTTGTTGTTGCTATCTAGTTATGACTTTGTAGCTAACTTCTTCTATCATAGCACCTATTTGATCTACTATGGTGTAATTAATTGAGGCTCATCCACAAGTTGGGAAATAGAGGGATCAATCTTAGGGAGATATTACTTGAGCATATTCTAGTCCATTGGCACTTCCCACACCATGGTAAATAATATGCACAACATGATCTAATCTCAGAAAGTTTGAACATCTTCATCTTTTGTGATGGTGATTAGTTATTTTTAATTTGATACCTTGAGTTAGATGTCTAGTATTAGCTCATCAAATCAATTTGCATGCCTTTGAGCTTGAAGGTCAACAAATGTAGTATGCAGAGTCTCATTATGCCAATTCTAAAGTTCTTGCATGGAATTATCTTTTCAATTTAGGAATTACTTGAGGGTGTTGCTCATTACATCATAATTAGTCATTTTATCATATGTGACAAATTTATCTTTGTATACTATTTTGAACTCAAGTTTAGCAACAACCAATGAATTGTTAAGGTGTTGTCTCTAATTCAGCATACCTTATGATATATACTTGGATTGTTACACAATGATATTTAAAACTTGTTCATATTCCTCTAGTAGTTTTTAGATTTCCTCTATTTATAATTTTATCTTCTTCCCTTAGTCATATAGTGTTTGTAATTCTTACGTAATCAGCTAGTCCTTTATGAGTTGTGTTAGTAGAGGTTTGAGTTGTTTTTCAACAAACATCACTTGGTCACTAGAACTTGTATAACAAGTATGGGAAAAATTTTATTAATCAATTGACATGCATTTATAAGTTGGCAGCTCAATTTTTCATTATCATCTCATAGATAGAAAACCTCTTGTTCCAAGGCTAAAGCCTTATATAATATTGACTCTTGGAATGCAGTTACACCTTTAATTTACATAGTCAATGATAATTGGTAAAAATCCAAATGTGTTTCAAGCATAGAGGTAATAAGGGCCATGTATGTGGTCATATTCATTGTAAGAATCGACATGAATTATACCAAAGGAAGAGAAAAGGTGATGCATAGGGTGGATGATGTGGGATTATCTCACAGTCACTGGCTAGTGATTTGAGGTTTTGGTTGTGAATCCTCCTCTTGTTCACCTTCTTATACCACCAATTTTTTTCCTATGTGTTATACTTCTTCCTTGGCTTTGGCCTCTTTTTCTTCTATAAATTTAGATTCAGATTCAGCCTTAGCCTTATCATCTACCTCAGCTTGGGATTTATCTTGCACCTTGGCCTTGGCCTTAGCTTTAGCTTTGGCTTTATTTTTGGATGCATTTTCTTTGGTCACATGTTTAGTTTGTTCTTATTTTATGTGATGTGCTTCTTTAACCTTTTTCTCTTCCTAATCCTTTTCTATAACATATGCCTCCTCCTTATTCTATTATGCAAATTGCATTTATTGATGTTTTCTTGTTACCTCCTCTTGTTCTTTTTTCTTTGCCTACATTTATTTGGCTTGTTTCTTGTGATCCTATGCTTCCTCAAATTATTTATTTATATCCTCTACTTCTTCAACTCTTTTATTTTGGTTCTCTACTTCTTTGGCTTATTTCTTACATTATTACTCCATATTTTGATGTCTGTGTTGTTCCTCTTGTGTAGTTACATGTTTCTTTAATTATTATTATTTTTTAATTGCCTTTCACTTTACCTCTTTTATCTTTATTTTTCTATTCCTTTTTTTCCATCCACTTAGCCTCCTTTTGTGCTTCTATAGGATCTCTTGTTCATACATAAATTCTTGTTGGAGCTCTAATTATGGTAAGCTAGTTTTTTCAATTTCTTCCATTGGCAATTTGAGAATCTAGTATTGCAATTGATTGTTAATCCTTCAAAGCAGAATATTACATAACAACACCTTGATGTGTAACCATCTTTTTTATTGATCTTGGAGGGGGTTTGAGGCTCTAATTTTGCCCCTTTATAATTTTGACCTATGCATGTTGATGGGACTCTTATTATTATTTCAATACACTCACCTCTATTAGTTCTATGAATGACACCATTCTATCTTTGATTGTTGGATATGGTCAGATTATGGCATGCATTTGAGATCTATGCAATAATGATGGTGGTGGGATTTTTGTGTTGGTAATTCTTATTATTATGAAAAAAAGGCTCCCATATCTATATCTCTATAGAATATTTTGGTGTCTAACTTTTATAAATTTGATTCTTTCCCTATAGTGTCAATACTGATGGGGGGGGGGGGGGGCTGGAGGGGGCCGGCGAGGGGTGGTGGGGTTGAGTGATATCAACCCAAAGGTCTTATCTTACTAATTATGCACTTGACAGGTATGCACTTTTTTCCAAAAAATTATTTTTTATTTTTTTTGTGCTTATACACATCATCATCCATGTCTTCCATCATGGAATTTAAGACTTCTTGCTCCTCAACTCCCAACTCTATCAAGTTTCACTTAGCTAATTTTTTAGGGACACGTATGATTTCCAACAAGGACTTTATTTTTCATGTCCTCTTCTTTGGTGGTAGTGGTGAATCTTGTTGTGCTGATAACTTTATCTTTATTTTGTCTAGATGTGGTGGATCCATTGTTGGTTTTGGTAATGCCTATGGTTGTGCTTGTTCTTATGATTTTGGTTTTGATTGAGGTTGCACTTCTTATTGCACTAGTTTCTATACACTTGGGAGAATGAACCATAATAGTGAAACCAACCTCACAGCTAAGTATTTATACCTCAACACTATTGACTTGGAATCTAGCATAGTAATGAATAATGGCACTAAAGTCATAGTTATTTTGGATAACTCATGTACCTTGATCTAGATTATGTGGTGTAGCTTTTTAATTGAGGCATGTTGTCTAAGATTACATGACATTCTAGGGAATTATAGGGTGTGAATTAATTGTGTTTAGGGCCTCTATCCACCATGTATTTAACCTCCCTAATTAATCTTAATATTATCCTATTTTCATCCATGCAATGTTTACAAATATAGTATCAATCCAAAAATATGTAGTAGGGTTGACTGGTCCTAGCGGTTTCCATCATGTGAAGTAGAGAAACAAAACTAAAAACTAGTATTGGAATGTTTGTGAGGTGCCTATCAGTATATTTTAAATATTTATGGATATATTAGATGTTATAAACATAGGATAGTTGAAATTTTTGTGCAGGCATATCATGTGATACGTAGTGTTGATACCACCTTTTATTGTTTGTTTTACCTATTTTGTTGTTTATCAAAGCTGCTTCATAATGCATTTAACTAAGATGTTCACTGAAACATCATCTATAAAATTAGTGGGTATTACTCTTCTCTCCCTTTTATATATTTATCCCTAGTTTTAGAATTAATTGGTAAAGCAATGGACATGTAATTTAAGAGGGATTTTCCATGAGCTAGGAGGTATGTTACTCTTGCCATAGTCTAAGGAGTGATCTAGATTGTGACATCCTAGGACAAATAAATAACTCCTTCATTATACCTACTAAGTAGGGTGAAAATTACCTCATTTAATTATCCAAAAGTAGGTAGTTTAATCACTTATTCCACATTCAAGCCTCATATCAAATGTTGAAGAGTTAGGAATCCTACATGTGCTACTTCTTATGGATTCTATGAAAATAAAGTGGATTATGATGCATGAATTAAAATAGGTTTAGATCTTGATATTTTCTTTGTATTAGGCCTAGTTTAATCCCCATTTCCTCTTTTTTCACATCCAAGAGTGGTATCAACAATTGAGTTTTTTGCATAGTCACTATATTGGGTTGTGTGGAATAATTGCTTTGTTTGGTGTAAATATGGTATACAATCTATGTACAAGAAGGTTTTTTGAAGGAAGATCATAGATTTCACTTGTTTTTAAAAGTGTGTAATGTCTTTATATTGTCGATATCCTTTGTTAAATATCTTTTGGTTCCCAAATCCATCTAATCATCTAGTTTGAATGTGTTACATTGATTACACATGAGTTTATCTCCAAAATTAATATCAATTAGATGTTATTTGATATGACGGTTACCCTTTTATATCTAGGTTCATTGATTCATTAATTTTAGGTAGATGATGTGACTCAGTGTCCTTTCACCTATCTCATTTATTATATGAACCCACATGTCCTTTTACCACATGATATACTTTAGGGAAGATGCAATTTGTTCAAATACCTTATCATAAATGGTCTTGAATGACCATTATTAATTCTTACACCATATCTATCTTATCAATATCGTCTTCCTAGACTTATTTGATTTTCACTATGTAGTCATTTCTAGTTGTCTTTCCTTCAGGATATCTCTATGAATTGATCATCATCTATGATGTCAACTTTTTGAACTTTATTTGGATGTGTTATGATCCAAATATCACATTTTACAAACACTTTAACCCTAAAAAAACAAATAAAAAGACAAAATAACATTAAATAAAATTCCTAACTACATGTTTCTACTTAGCACCCTCACTCATTATCAGCAAACAATGATAGAGACTAATGATGGTAAGGCCTAATACTACAACCATTAACAGGTCTTGGAAATATGGTTCCTTACAAATATTTTAAAATAATGGTACCATGTTGTGAGACTTCATGAATAATATACGATCCCTTCCATTTAATGCATAGTTTTTTTGGGAATGCCTTAAACCTACTATCATACAACAATACTACTTATTCTAGATGAAATTACTTAAATCATACATTGTGATCATGCCATGAATTATTACTGAACTTATGGATCTCTTGCATCCACTATGACCTTTATTGATTTTCCTCCATTTTCACTAAATCCATTAATATTTTTTTCATAGAGTCTTGGTCATTTAGCCTCATAACCATTATAATGCATAGAATACAAACAATGTACTCCATGGCATAACTAACTCAAGAGCATAAAGAAGTTGAAAGGGAGTGAATCTTATGGTGTGCTTGTAATTTGTCCTATATGCCCAAATAATTTAAGGAATGTGATCCTCCCAATCATACCTTTGTACATTGCATATTTTCATTAGCATTTTACCTATTACTTTGTTCAATGCTTTAGCTTGTCCATTTACTTGTGAGTGATAAGTCATGCTCTTATGGTGCAAGATCATTAATTTCTAAGTGAGAGTCTTTTTAGTGTTATTAAGGAAATGAGTTCCTCTATCATTGACAAGATTTATTGGGCATCCAAATATTGTAATGATATTTTCATATAAGAATTTTTGACATCCTTCACATGATAACTTGGTGTCATAGTAGCTTCCACCCATTTGGTGAATTAATATGTCATAGTGATAATGTACAATGCATGACTTCATTTTATCAAGGGAACTATAAGTCATATAAATTAATTTATCCATTTTTCAAATGGTTTATCTTCAATAATTGGGACCAATGGCATCTCATCATGTTGAATGGGTTTTCCCATTCTATAGTAGAAATCATAATGTTTGGCCACCTTGTGTGCATCTTGAAATAAGGATGACACCATAGACCACTTTTTAACATTTTTATTGTAGTGTATTCACATTTTAGGTGACCCCCTACAAGTCCTTGATGTGATTCTTAGATAATTTATGGTTATTCATGCTCTTATGCTACTCTACCTAGCACATCATCCTTTCTTAATTTATATAGAAACCCATTAATGAGACTATAAGGAATGGCTTATGTGACCATTTGATTTTTATCCCTTTCAACATAATACATAGGTAAATTTCCTTAATCTAATAAGTTTTCAATGTATTACATATTATAAGGGATCACAATAACCCTAAACTAGTGTGCACCTTAGAATTAATCCTCTATTTCTTCTGATTCTTCACATTTTATATCATGTTTAGATGATCTAGTCCCACATTTTATCAGCCTATCTTCACATTGATTTAGAATTGAAAATATTGAAACAACATTATTCACCTAGAGATCCATCCTCCCAACATCAACATGTTAACCTGTATCATAATGTCTAGTGGTCTATGAAAACCTCAAATGGTGTGGCCAATAGATAATGTCAAAAAATTTGTAATGCAAACACCATAGCTAAAGCCTATCTTTATATAATTTTATAGTTATTATATATTTTTAATAGCTTCCTACTAGAAAAATATATGTAATGATCTAACCCACCATCCCATAGTTGTGTTAAGGTAGCCCCTACTACACTACCAAAAGCATCCACATGTACATGGAATGGCTTCTTTCAATTAGGAAAAACTAAAATAGGTGTTTTCATTAACCTTTTTTTGAGATCAATAAAATTTGTTTGGCATTTTTATAACCATTCAAACTATGTATATTTACATAGTATTTTTTCCATCAGTGTAGATATGGTTGCATATCCTTTTATAAATTTTATATAGTATCTTGTATGACCCAAAAATGTGCATGCTTTTATAGAGTTGGTTGGGGGTGTAGTCCCCACTATTATTATAATATTATCTTGGTTAACCAAGATACAATCACTATATACAACATGGCCCATAATAACACCAAAACATGTGAAAAGCACTTTTTTATTCAAATTAATGCATAGATATTAGAACCATTCTAGCATTAATTAGAATTTGGACAAATGCTCTTTCCACAAGGAAAAGACAGCTCAATCATCCAAATATACTTCCATAAAATCATGAATGAAGTCTTTTAAATGTAGTTATTACAAACCTAAATAAAAAATTTGGCATATTATTTAGACCAAAGGGCATTATCTTATATGTGAATGACCCAAATTCCATTGTAAAGGTTGTTTTAGCTTGGTCATTTTATATGATCAAAATCTAATTATATCCACTTAATCCATATGTGAATGAATACACATCATAACATATGACTAATTTCAGGACTTCATCTATGAATGGTATTAAAAAGGGATCATTGATGTAAGCATCATTAGGTGTGTTTGGTACTCTCAATAAACCTAAATCTCCCCAGACTTCTTTGGCTACACAACTATGGGACTCACCCATCCACCTTTTCAACTAGATAAATGATTCTTAATTATTGTATGCAATCTAATTCAACCTTTAATTTTATCTTCATTTTAGTTTTTAGTCTATATAGACACTTTTTAATGGTTATATCACACTCTTTCAATTTTATGTGCATCTCTCTCAATGATGGATTTATACCTTTTACTTATAAGAACTTGGTTGGGAATACATCCTGAAAGTCTTGGAGTAGCTACAAAGCCTCTGAGATATGTTCTTACCCTAATTAATTTACCATAGTTGTACGATTAGTGATCAACTCTATTCCAATGTTTTCTTCAATATTTTTTAGTGGTTTCTAATACACTTTATTTGATCCACTGGGTAGAACCTCTCACATAGTGTACTCCCCTTCCTAGTCTGGAATGTTTACATTGTGAAAGTTTTTCTCTTCATATTGTTCTACACTTTGGATAGGTGTTCATTTTAAATCCCATTCTAGTTTAAATAATCCTTATAAATATAGGTCTCTATCACTATCGCTATATTTTTTTATCTCATATCTTATTATATTACAAAGTTTAATAATAACTTGTTCTTGTTGACTAGCCTTGTAATTATGAAGTGAAAAATTCAAATCATGAGTTTTTTCTTGTTGTGATGATGACTCTATTGTAGCTCCCACATATTTTTATTGACGATGACATAGAAAAAAATTTATTTTTTATAATGCATTGTGTACCAATGGGTTATCATCCTCAAACACAAAGGTTTGAATAAAGTCTTGCTACACTTTTTCCCAATGTTTGGTTTCTCTTCTACACTCTTGATGCATGTACTATGCCATTGGGATTGGTTCTAGTGTGTGACTAAAAATGTGTACCAAATACCTTGGCTCCAATCCTTGCATATGTTGAACACAACTATTTACTAAGAGGGGGGTGAATCAGTAAAACTAGTTCTTTAACTTTTTAATGAAGATAAAAAAACATATGCATATCAAAGAAAAAATGTAGAGAGCACACACACACAAAAGTAGAGTACACCAGATTTATACATGGAACACCCAAAGGGAAAAGCTATAGTGAGAATAGCTACTAGAATCTACTATTCTAATCCAACCTCATAGTTAAATCACCTCACTAGCAAAACCATATTGGTTACATTTAAGCATACTTATCCTTAAGATACACCAATCCCTTAATTGATCACCAACTCAATTTAACCTTATTGGATACAAGATTTAAAGGAACCAACCCTAAGGAGACTCCAATCCCCTAACTAAGCACCAACTTAGTTTGTCTGATGGCAACAATGAATCAAAACTATGGAGCTACAACTCCAATATACAAGATAGATTCACAAATGAACCCAATTCAGTTTATTTGTTACAAGTATAGTCTATAGCTTCTCACTCTTAGCTTATGTTGTGTATGCCTATTATTCTTCTCTTCTCATTCTTTGCACATTCACTGTGTGCCCCTTCATTCTCTCTACCTCACTTTTTTCTCATTCTTTGTGTGCTTTTTCTTCCTTTTTGCCTCCCTAGTTCTATGTCATTATATATTTTGTTTGACATAGTCCATTTACACCATCTACTTCCACCTCTCTTCTTTTGTGTCTTTTATATATTCTTTTTTTGACACATCAACATCATCTTCTTGACTCTACACCTTTCTCTATGATATCATGGTCTTTGTCTGTGTATTATATTAGACACATTTCATATTACTCACATGCTTAGGTTCAACGATAGTCTAAGAAATCACTAAAATGATAGCCTTTGACTCTCTCTTTGAATTTCAATGGCAGCAATAGTAGTGAAAAAAATAAAATTACAATGTTTAATATATTTTATATGTATATACCATGTAGCTTAGGGTTTTCTATCTCTAATTACATTCACACTTCAGCTACAATTAACCAATTCTCATTAAAAGTGATTTGACTTATGCTCTTTCCCATTTCTTAGTTCATACGTCACATTTCAATGGTCAAGTCTCTTTATTATTTTTGGAAACTACTAGATTTATCTCATAAATGCATAACCTCCTTAATCAATGACTGATTAGTTAGATCAATCAATCACAAGCTCTATGTAGACTTTTTAAGCTCACCATTTGTATGGTCATATATTTAATCAAGGATTATTCATCTTATCTTTGGTGTTAATCACTGTCTATCTTAAACCATTATATATTTCCATTTTTAAAATAGAACCATCAATCTCTCTTGCATTAACCATTGAGCTCTTTCTCGCATCTCGATATTTTCTATATGATTAGTTCACTTTCACTCCTATAAAATATATTCAATATGCTCGATCCTTAATCTTGCCTTGATCCTTTTTCAATATTTCAAGTGTCTTATACTTCAATTGATATATCCTTTGGAACCTTTTTAAACATCCACTTGCCTTAGAATATTTTTGAAATAATTCAAGTGATCCTTGAGAAGCTTTGTAATGGTCCTTGTGTCCTCCGTAATTATCCTTCAACACTTGTGGAACTACCATATGTCTTTTATCAAATGCTCAAGTGTCCTTTCCCTCCATTTCAACTACCCCTTTGAAGAAATTATTGCAAGCTTTTTATCTGAGTCCCCTTCAAGACAATTTCCATTAACTTTTTATCCAGGTCCCCTTCTAACACTTTTATATAGGACACATACCCTTTGGGGCTTTGTAAATGTACCCTTTGGTTTTTTTGTAAAGGTCCACATACCCTTCATCCTTTTACAAAAGTCCCCTTTTGGAAATTTTGTTTGCGTCCACTTTCCCTTTGGATTTTTTGCAATGATCTATTTGGAGGCTTTGAACAGTCCACATACCCTTTAGGTTTTCTAAAAAGATTCCTTCATACTTTCTAAAATGGTCTACTTTCCCTTCATAATTTTACAATGGTCCACTTTCCCTTTAGACTTTTTTCAATGGTCCACTTTCCTTCAAACTTTTAGAAAAGACCCCTTCAGTATTTTTGGAAAGTCCACTACCCTTCAGCTTTTCTACAAACTACCCTTTACCTTTCTTACAATCATCTACATACCCTTTGAAACAATTTTTGTTGGCTATTTGTCTAAAATATTTTTCCTTGCCAATATTTTTGAAAGAATTATCTTTTCCATTTGTTTTGAAAAAAATGTCTTCACCAATATTTTTGAAAGAATTGTCTTTGCCAATATTTTTGAAAGAATTGACCAATTCAAGTTCTCCTCACTACTTAACTTATAAGATTAAAAGAATTCAAGTTATTTGATAAAATTGATCAACTTTTCTAGACCAACTTAGGTTCTTGACATTGCTCAAATCATAAATATGAAAGGAGTAAAGTCATTCCATAAACCTGATTAACTCACCTAGACCCATTCAGGTTCTCAAC
Organism: Torreya grandis; assembly: GCA_037957365.1. Classification (NCBI taxonomy): domain Eukaryota; kingdom Viridiplantae; phylum Streptophyta; class Pinopsida; order Cupressales; family Taxaceae; genus Torreya; species Torreya grandis. The sequence goes on from JARHVA010000416.1 coordinate 5,511,040, forward strand.
TTTGCTCAACTTATTAAAATAAATAAAGTAAATTCATTCCATAACCTTAATTAACTCTTCCTTGACCCATTTAGGTTATTCACATTACTTGACTTATAAATATGAGAGCAGTTAAGTCATTTTGAAAACTTGATCAACTTCGCTAAACCCATTCAGGTTTCTCAAATTGCTTGAGTTTACTAGACCAATTCAGGTTCTCTACATGACTTTACTTTTAAAGTTCATAAGTAAAGCAGTGAAAGCACTTGACAATCCCAATTTACTCCAATAGTAATAGGCACAAACTTGAGTAACTAGTGTGATTATTTCCTTCAGATTTTGCCATAAATGAAAATGTAGTCACCAACAAACTATGTACTAAGCCCTATTCAACAAACTAGCAGAGGCATTTACATGAATATTCTAGGAATTGAAGGTGCACATAAAATCTTCATGAGAACTCTATAATTTATTTTTTTATCTCAACACCTTTATCATTAATGCATGATAGAACAGCTATATTTTGACATCAATGACACTATTATAGACAGCAATCTCCTTGTACACCATGACACTCAAAATGCCAATAATCTCCCTCTTTTTCATTGATGGAAAAACATCCTCAAAATGATTACCCTTATTCATTCCTTCATCATTATACTTTCTCCCCCTTTGACATCAATGACAAAGAGTCATTGCCATAGCATAGAAATAGATTGCTCCTTTACTGTCATCTTGGCTATTCTGATCCTTAGACCTAGCTGGTTAGAGCATTTTGAGAGAAACTCCCCCTTAGTTAATGGCACATTTTCCTAACTCTTAGTCGAACACATTCAAGTCTAATTCCTTTGGCTCCATTATTCCTTAAAATATCATGTATATAGCATTGGTCTGAAAGACCAATCAATAATTGACATATCTTTATATAGATAGGCATAATGATCTAGAGCCAACACACCTTTGGTGTTGGGGATCAACCAACAAACTTTATTACTATGTGAAAGCAATAAAACATGGAATTGAACCATAATGATAAGTAACTAGAATTAAAAAATAGCAAATAATAACAGATACAAGAAACCACCCTGAAAACTTGTATTAAACTCTTTACAAAAGGAATACAATTGAAGAAACTTCTTTTCTTCCACACCTCTCTCAGATGTACAAATCTCTTTCCAGATATTTTTCCTTCAAGAGCTCTCTCTCTCAATTACAATCAACTCCAACAACTTGGATTGATTCACATATACAATTCTTGTACTATTACTCTACACTTACTATAAGCTATGAAAATCTATCCCTATTATATAACTTTAGGGATCATGAGCATAAAATCACAACCATTAGATTCACCTCCTAATCAAAAGCTCAAAACAGTCTTACTTAAGATAGAGATGCAAACTTAACACTAACACTTAATCCTATCATGCAAACATTCTGTTCTATCCATGAAAATAGATTCTAGATGCACAGGTGACTGACATCGGTCCCTGCCTGTCTACCTGTGACCGACGTCGGCTGATCCATGACCAATGCCAGCATTTCCTAGTTGACTCCTAACCGACGTTGGTCTCTCCTGACTGATGCCGGTGACTGTGTAATTCTTGTAACCTGCAACTTGCTCATTTGGTGAAGCTTTTAGCTCCACACCTCAACAATCTCCCACTTGGAGATAAACAGCTGCACCAGTACCTATACAGCAACATCTTCTAGCTTTTACATCTTCAAACTCAATCATGAAGACCTAAAAAAGTTGAATGAAGATTCAACTTCTACTTTGTTGCCAGCTTGGTTAACATATCAGTAGGGTTCTTATCTGTATGGATCTTCTCCAGCTTCAACTCACCATCCTCTAATACCTATCTAATGAAGTGGTACCTTAGCTATATATGCTTGGTTCTTAAATGCAAGGCTAAATTCTTAGCCAAATGAATTAGACTTTGACTATCATTGTATAGTCTGCAACTCTCTTGCTCTTTTCCTAGCTCTTCCATGAACCATGTCATCCATATCATCTCTTTGCTAGCCTCTGTGACTGCAATATATTCTGCTTCTGTAGTTGACAAGGCAACAACCTTTTGCAACTTTGAAATCTAGCTAACCACCATTCCACCAACAGTAAAAACATATCCTGTGGTGCTTCTCCTGCCATCCAAATCACCTGCCATATCTGAATCTACATATCCATGTAGAGAAGTGTTTGACCCACCATAATACAAATGCCTACTACTAGTCCCTCTTAGATATTTGAGAATCCACTGAACTACTTTCCAGTGCTCCTTCCCTGGATTGACCATATGCTTACTGACAACTCCCACTACTTGGGCAATATCTAGTCTAGTACATACCATTGCATACATTAAGCTCCCAATTGCAGAAGCATATGGAACTCTACTCATGTACTCTACCTCATCATGTGAATTAGGACACTATTCTTTACTCAACTTGAAGTGCCCTACCATAGGTGTGCTTACCAGTTTTGCATCCTACATATTGAACCTCTCCAACACCTTGTTCACATAATCCTCTTGAGACAAAATCAACTTGTGATTTTTCCTGTCTCTCTTAATACTCATGCCAAGGATTTTCTTTGCTACTCCCAAATCCTTCATGGAAAATGTGTGAGCTAATTTCACCTTAAGCTCAGAGATATCCTGCATGTGTGAACCTACAACAAGCATATCATCTACATACAGCAACAAAATAATATATCTACCATTATCCAATCTCTTAAAATACACACAATGGTCAGATTGACATCTACTATAGCCATGCTCAGTCATAAACCTGTCAAATCTCAAATACCATTGTCTAGGAGCTTGCTTGATGCCATACAAGCTTTTCTTCAATCTGCACACTAGCTTCTCCTTACCTTTGACCTCAAATCCTTCTGGCTGATCCATATATATTTCTTCATCCAAATCTCCATGAAGAAACGTTGTCTTAACATCAAGTTGCTCAAGATGCAAATCCTCAATAGCAACTAAAGATAATACAGTCTGTATAGAAGTCATTTTAACTATAGGAGAAAAAATCTCACCAAAATCAATACCTGGTTTTTATGTAAATCCTTTCACTACCAACCTAGCCTTATATCTCATCTGTCCATTCTCACCTTCCTTCAATCTATAGATCCATCTATTTTTTAGTGTCTTCTTTCCCACTAGCAACTCAACCAAATCCCATGTTTGGTTCTCTTTCAAGGAATTAATTTCCTCATTCATGCCTAACTCCCATTGATTCTTGGATTCCACCTGTATTGCTTCATCAAAACTCTCTGGTTCTCCACTATCAGTAAGCAATAAATAGAATAATGAAGGGGAATATTGAATTGGAGGTTTACTTACCCTTTCTGACCTCCTAATGGGCGTTTGAGACTCATTCACAACATGCTGTCTACCCAAATTCTCTGACAGTGACCGACCTTGGTCACTTTCAGGCCTGTAACTGGCTGACATCAGTTCCACATGACCAACATCAGTTTCTTCCTAACTGACGTCGATCACTATCTGACTGACATCGGTTCCTGTATTGCCGACATCAGTTCTTGCCTGATCGACGTCTGTCTCTGCATTTTCTTGTCTATGATAATTCTTTCCTGTGAGCTCATTTTGGACCATCACCTCATCCAATTCTCCATTGCTCTAATCAGATTAATTCAGCTTCTTGAGCTGATCACTATACATCACTTTTTCATTGAAAACAACATCACAGCTCCTAATTATTTTGTTAGTTCCTAGATTCCAAAACTAGAATCCGAAATCATCAGAGCCATAACCAATAAATGTGCACCTCATAGACTTAGCATCCATCTTCTTTCTATTTTTATTATCAACGTGCACAAAACCTTCACAACCAAAAACTTTGAGAAATGAGAGATCTACATTTTTACCTATCCATGCCTCTTCTGGAATTCCACCATCCAAAGTTGTAGAGGGTCCTCTGTTAATTAGGTAAACTACAGTATCCACAGCTTCTACCCAAAACTCTAAGGCCAAACCAACATGTAATCTCATACACCTTGCATGCTCCATTACTATTCTATTCATCCTTTTAGCAACTCCATTTTGCTAAGGTGTCCTTGGAACCATCCTTTGCCTACGTATTCCATGCAAATAACAATACCAGTTGAACTTGTGGCTACAAAACTCACCATCATTGGTAGATCTCAGGCACTTCAATCTCCTGCCTGTTTCATTCTCAACCATAGCTTTCCAAATCTTAAAAGTGTCAAAAACATCAAATTTATTATTTATACAATAGACCCATACCTTTCTTATAGCATCATCTATGAAAGAAACATAGTACTATGATCCTCTAATAGAAGCAACCTGAGCTGGTCCCCACATGTCTATGTGAACAAGCTCCAACTTATGCTTCTTCTTTGTTAACCCACTCTTGAGAAAACTCACTCTCTTCTATTTCCCAAAAATACAGTGCTCACAGAAATCTAGATCTATGCTTTTCAAATCTAAAAGCTTACCTTTTGACTTAAGAATAGACATTCCCTTCTCACTCATGTGGCCAAGCCTAGAGTGCCACAACTTTGCATCCACATCTGAAGTAGATAATACAGAAAGAGAATTATCAGTAATATAATTACATATATAGAGAGTACCTACTCTCTTACCTCTGGCCAATACAAGTGCACCCTTGGTCACCTTCCAAGATTCAGCTATGAGAGTTACTGTACAACCCTCATCCCCCAACTTTCCTACAAAAATCAGATTCCTCTTAAGGTTGGAAACATGCATGACATCTTTCAACACCCATGTGTTGCCATTCTACATTTTCAGCTGCACTTTTTCTTTGCCAACAATTTTACAAGGCTCATCATCCCCTAAATAAACTATTCCAAAATCTCCATGGACATAGTCACTAAAATATTCTCTATTTGGGGTAGCATGAAAAGAGGCACCAAAATCTAACACCCAAGATTCTATATTATTATGCAAAGAGAATATAAGAGCATCTTATGCAATACCTACAACTTTTGCTTCTTCTTTACCTTCATGCTGATTGTCCTCTTTAGGTTTTGACCAGCAATCTTTGCTTATGTGCCCTATCTTTCCACAATTCCAGCAGGCTATCTTCCTACCATTTTTGGATTTGGATCTACCTCTCATCTTTGACTTAGACCTTGATCTCCCTTTTTTGCTCTTCTCTTTTTGCCTTCCCCTGCTCTCAAAACTTAAAGCGTTACCTGATGTTTCCTCTGTGTTTTTCCTGTGAATTTCTTCATTCAATATTACACTAACAACATCATCTACTTTTAAAATATTTGAAGCAAATGCAGTATTACTAACTGCCATTACCAAGCTATGCCAGCTTTCAAGCAAAGAACATAATATTAAAAGAGCCTTAATTTCATCATCAAACACTATTTTGACTGAATTTAATTGATTTACAATTCCATGGAAATCATTTAGATGATTAGATACATATCCACCTTTCTGCATTTGCAAATTAAATAACCGCTTCATAAGATATACCTTATTTGAAGCTGAGGGTTTTTCATATAAATTTGCTAAAGTAGTCTTTAACTCTACCATTGACTTTGCCTATGATAAATTAGATATCACAGTAGATGCCAGACTCAATCTTATAGATCCAAGAACCTTTCTATCAAGAACTTCCCATTCTTCATCTTCCATGTCTATGGGCTTCCTTGAAACTCCACCTAACGGTAAGTATAGATCTTTCTAATATAGATAATCCTCTATCTGCATTCTCCATAATTGGTAATTCTTGCCATTGAACTTCTCCATTCTTAGTTTACTTTCTTCTACCATTGCTTCTCCCACTCAAACAAAAATCCCTGTGAGTAACCTGTAATCAATACACACTAACCAGATCTGAAACACCTGTTAGTCAACCTGAGCTCTGATACGACTTGTTGGGGATCAACTAGCAAACTTGATTACTATGTGAAAGCAATAAAACATGGAATTAAACCAGAATGATAAGTAACTAGAATCAAAAAATAGCAGACAATAATAGATACAATAAACCACCCTAAAAACTTGTATTAAACTCTTTACAGAAGGAATACAATTGAAGAAACTTCTTTTCTTCCACACCTCTCTCAGATGTACAGATCTCTTTCTAGATCTCTTTCCTTCAACAGCTCTCTCTCTCAATTAAAGTCAACTCCAACAACCTGGATTGATTCACATATACAATTCTTGTACTATTACTCTACACTTACTATAAGCTATGAAGATCTATCCCTATTATATAACTTTAGGGATCATGAGCATACAATCACAACCATTAGATGCACCTCCTAATCAAAGGCTCAAAATAGTCTTACTTAACATAGAGATGCGGACTTAAGACTAACACTTAATCCTATCATGCAAACATTTTGTTCTGTCCACGAAAATAGATTCTAGACACATAGGTGATCGACATTGGTCCCTACCGTCTGCCTATGACCGATGTCGGCTGATCCATGACCGACGCTGACATCTCCTAGTCGACTCCTGACTAATGTCAGTCTCTCCTAATCGATGCAAGTGACTGTGTAATTCTTGCAACTTACAACTTGCTCATTTGGTGAAGCTTTTAGCTCCACACCTCAACATTTGGTACCTCCTTTGTCATCAAATAGCAAAGAGACTAAAATTGTCTCTCTCGATTGCCTTTACTCTTAATCTAGGAGTTAATAATCTTCCTTTAATGTTCCCCCTAGAATCATGACCTATCACTAGTATCTAGTGATGTGATGTAGGAGCTATTATTGCCAGATTTTGTCTCATTGCATCACTTGATCATTTATAGGTCTCCATACATAGTCCTTTGATCCCAAGACCTTACTAGTTATAAATATTTCACTTTGTTTACTCATGAGGATTTAGTATATTGTCTAGGCACCTAACTTGGTCTGATCAAATCATCATCTCAACCTTCTTGAGTCAACATCTATAGCAAATAACATCTTTTCTTTCAATTATGATGGAAGCTTTCTACATATGTTCCTTTTCACATCATGCATGGCTCCTCAAAACATTCAAATTATCTAAGTTAGCTCCTCCTAACTCCATGGTATATGCAACTCATCATCTTCAAAACTTAAGATTTTATTTGTTATGTAGCACAAACTAGTCTCAACCAGCATCCACTTGAGTATTTTCAAATCTGCCACCATGAGTCATACAAAAAGCTCCTTTATTTTGAGCCTTCTTGATATTGATAGATTGAACAATCTAGCTCCCCCTTACTCTACTGACCTACTAATAATCAATACAAGACTACTTAGCATAGGATCATTTACACATTGATATAGCATTGGTCTAAAAATACCAATCAACAATCTTTATATCTTTATAGGTTGATATTATAATCTCAAAGCAACTATACTTGCTTCCCATTTGGAAGTCTCCATATCCTAACTTTGGAACTAGAGTCTATGAACACATTGTTAGCATACTCACTATATCTCATCAAACACCATATTCACAGTACTTGACTCATCTTGGCATAGCAACATCAATTGCGAACACTCATTCCTACCTTCAACATCTTATAAAGAATACCACTTACTTCTTTACATAAATGGGTCTTCAAAAAAACATAGATAGAGACACCTTATTTCACAAAGTTTTAGAATAGTGTGAAACTAGGAGTTACACATAACTCCTCATATTCCTTCTCCTCCTTATTTTTCTTGTTCTTAGGCTTGAGATAAGTGACATACCCATCCATCAAACTTTTTATCTTTCCTTATATTATTGGAATACATGGAGACAATATGGATCCATGATACACCTATTCATCTAATGAATCTTCCTTGTTGCTAGAAATCTCATCACTAGGCCTAGAAGATTTACACTTTATGCTCATTACTTTCCTTACTACAGCTAGGTGTTCACTTGAATCTATGCATACCCTTGACCTATATTTAGTCAATTTCTTGAGCTTCTCCTTAAGATTTATCATTTGCTTCTCAACAATAATTGATGTTAATATCTCTTGACCCTTTCCAACCTCTATTGCACTCTCCACCACATCAACTAGATTGGCATGATCCATAGACTTATCATGCTTTATGCTCACCACCTTTTATCTCCATGAACTGATCTACCTTCCCTTTTTAGCTCTAAGATCCTAGATAAGCTTATTCTAACTTGTAGACCTTTGCTTTCAAAACATAGCCATGTGTCCCTTATCATGGAAGTTGAAGCACTCACCCTTTCTCACATTTTTGGTCTCCTTGTGTGTCCTATTGGGTCCCCTTTTCTCCTTCTTAGAGTCTTGTGAACCTTTTTTCACATTTGAAGGCATACCTTTCTACACTTTTGATCCCACAAATCCTTATTTGCAATGTCTAGCTATATGACCAAAATTATTACACCTATAACACACTACATTTGTATTTAACAAGGATGCAACTAAATTTTTGCTTATAAAGTTATTTATTCTTGTAGATATAATTCTACATTTACTAGACTTATAACCAAATTGATTAAAGATATAGCAATAAATGTAAAAAGATGAAGAATACCTAGTCATAACATTAGGATACCTTGTTGATCTTCTTCTCTTTGTGTAACTGGCTACATCAATTACATTTGTCTTCTACATTTTATTTGAAATTGCATATACATTTTATTTGAAATTGCATAGATAGATTCTTAGTTCTTCTTCACCTCAGGGTTCTTCTCTCCTCTATCCTTCTTCTTATCAACATTATTTGTATTCAACTCTACTCCATTGGAAGTTGTCTCCTTCTTGGATCTTGATCTTCCTAATTTGAAGCTATCATATAACTTAGCAGATGCATTTATCATGAGATTGTTTCCTTTCTCATAGCCAAGACTAGATCTTTATTTTAAGGGATTTTGTGAGTTGATAAATACATCAATAATGTTTGAAATTCCTTTCAATTTTAGACCTCTATCAATTTTATCTTTAGCCTTCTCAAGCTCCTTCCTCAGGGTAACTATTTATGCCTCTAGCTTCATACATTCAATAGGCATGAGGTGTAGTTCAATCTTGAATACATATTTTATTATTTTGAGCTCTTCAATTTGAGTCTTTAAGCTTACCACCATCTGATCAGACTCTTCAAGACTCTTGCATAGATTTTCAATTTCCTTTTGTCTAATCTTCTTTTGTTTTGAGTTTTCCTTCCTTAGACTATCAATATTATTTAGGGCACAAATGAGTTATCCTTCTATATCTACTTCTCCTTCCTCTTCTTCATCCTAGTCTTCATCATCATCTTGATTTGAATCCTTTGAGGTTGATTATATTTTCATGAATAGAGATTCATTTCCCTTTGCTACAAAGGCACATTCATAGTCATCATCAGAACTCTGACTATATTTCATTGAGTCATTATCTTCCTTTGTGTACAGACCTTTCTTGTTCTTGGAAAAGTTCCTTATTTGGGAATGGTGAGGTTTCAATCTTGTATTGTCCTCTTTTTTCTTAGAATCACCCTTTTTCTTATAGTGACATTTGGTAGCAAAATGTCATATTCTACCACAGTTAAAACATTTTAAGGGTAATTTACCTTTATATTTTCTAGATCCTCTTTTAAATGTTTTGACAAAGTTGGCAACTTCCTCATCTGCATTCTTAGATCTTGATGTAGATGCTTCTTCTTCCTTTATCTTTTTAGAAACTCTGAACATAACTTCTCTTTTGGAAGAATCTGTATCACCCATTCTCATCTCATAGGTAGTGAAAGTTCCATTTAGCTCATCTACTATGAGCTTGTCCAAATCTCTTGCTTCTTCTATTACAAATATTTTGGAGTCGTATCTTGATAGTAGAGATCTAAAAACCTTCTTGAAAATAGTTGACTCATCTATTATTTCTCCAAGTCCTCTAATAGCATTCATAATCCCATCTACCTTGAGGAGGTAGTCTACAATTTTATCTTCCTCACTCATCTTGAGGCTCTCAAACTATCATGTGTATGTCTATAGTTTGGCTAGCTTCACCTTGTCATCTCCTTCATATATGCTCTTTAACTTGTTCCAGATGTTTTTTGCACTTTGACAATGTTTAACTTTGATAAACTCTAAGTTTGATAGTCTATAAAGAATATCATTATTTGCCTTGGCATTGTTTTTATATGCCTTCCTAGTAGCCTAATTAGTAGGAGCTATAGCAGGAGCTATATGTCCATTTACTATAGACATCCATACGTCAAATATTAATGAGGATAGATATGTTTCCATTCATATGCTCTAAAAATCATAGTTAGATCCATCAAAGAGAGGTGATTTATTTGAGGAGGATATTTCATGACTTGCCATTGTGTTCACTAACCAAGATCTACCTAAGATAATTAAGCTTCTTCCTAAGGAACCCTAGGCTCTAATACTTTTTGAACATAACTATCTACTAAGAGGGGGATGAATCAGTAGATCAACTAAAAACTAGTTCTTTAAATTTTTAATGAAGATAAAAAAGCATGTGCATATCAAATAACAAATGTAGAGAGTACACACACACACACACAAAAACATAGTACACCAAATTTATACATGGAAAACCCAAAGGGAAAAACCATGGTGAAAATAGCTACTAGAATCTACTGTTCTAATCCAACCTCATAGTTAAATCACCTCACTAGTAAAACCACACTGGTTACATTTAAGGACACCTATCCTTAGGAGACACCAATCCCCTAACTGAGTACCAACTTAGTTTAATCTTAATAGTTACAAGATTTAAGGGTACCAACCCTAAGGAGACTCTAATCCCCTAATTGAGCACCAACTCAATTTTTTTGATGGCACCAACTAATCAAAATTATGGAGCTATAACTCTAGTATACAAGATAGATTGACAAATGAATCTAGTTCAATTTCTTTACTACAAGTCTAGTCTATAATTTCTCACTCTTGGCTTATACTATGTATGCCTATTCTTCTTCTCTGCTCATTCTCTACACATTCACTATGTGCCCTTTATTTCTCTCTACCTCACTTTTTGCTCATTCTTTATGTGTTTTTTCTTCCTTTCTACCTCCTTGGTTCTATGTCATTATATCTTTTATTTGACACAGTCCATTTACACTAGCTACTTTAGCCTTTCTTCCTTTTTGTCTCTTATACATTCTTTATTTGACACATCAACATCTTCTTCTTGCCTCTATACCTTTCTCTATGATATCATGCTTTGTGTCTATGTATTCTACTAGACACACTTTGTATTGCTCACATGTTTAGGATCAATGATAGTCTGAGCAATCATAAAAATGATAACCTTTGATTCTCTCTTTGAATTGCAATAATAGTAATAATAGTGGCAAAAATCAAATTACAATGTTTAAAATGTCATATATGTATAGACCATGTAGCTTAGGGTTTTCTATCTCTAATTACATTCACACTTTAGTTGCAATTAACTAGTTCTCATTAAAAGTGATTTGACTTATGCTCTTTCCCATGTCTCAGTTCATACAACACATTGCAATGGTCAAGTATCTTTACTATGTTTGGAAACTATTGGATTTATCTCATAAATATATAGCTTACTTAATCAATGATTGATCATTTGGATTGATCAATCTCAAGCTATATGTAGACTTTTTGAGCTCACCATCTGTTTGGTCATGTCTTTAATTGAAGATTATTCATCTTGTCTTTGGCACCAATCATTATCTATCTTAAACTGTCAGATATTTCCATTTTTAAAATAGAACCATCAATCTCTCTTGCATTAACCATCAATCCCTTTCTCACATCTTTATATTTTCTATATGATTGGTTCACTTTCACTCCTTTTGATTATATTTGATATGCTCAATCCTTAATCTCACCTTGATCCTTTGTAAATATTTCAACTATCTTATACTTCAGCCAAGATATCCTTTAGAACCTTTTTAAATGTCCACTTGCCCTAGAATCTTTTTGAAATAATTCAAGTGATCCTTGGGAAGCTTTGTAATGGTCCTTATCTCCTCCATAATTATCCTTCATAACTTGTGGAAGTTCCCTATGTCTTTTGACAAATTTTGAAGTGTCCTTTCCCTCTACTTCAGATACCCCTTCGAACAAATTATTGTGAGCTTTTTATCTAAGTCCCCTTCAAGATAATTTTTGTGGACTTTTTGTCTAGGTCCCCTTCTGATACTTTTGTTTAGGACATATACCTTTCAGGGATTTTTAAATGTACCCTTAAACTTTTCTTTAAAGGTCTACATACCCTTCAACCTTTTGCAAAATTACCCTTTCATAAATTTTGTTTGGGTCCACTTGCCCTTTTGATTTTTTGCAATAATCTCTTCAAAGGATTTAAATAGTCCACATACCCTTCAGGTTTTCTAAAAAGATTCCTTCATACTTTTTGTAATGGTTTACTTTCCATTCAAAAATTTTGCAATGGTCCAATTATCCTTCAAACTTTTTTAAAAGATCCCTTTAGACTTTCTGTAATGGTCCACTTACCCTTCAAACTTTTTAAAAAGACCCCTTCAACATTTTTGGATGGTCCACTACCCTTCGACTTTTCTGTAAACCACCCTTCAGCTTTCTTGCAATTGTCTACATACCCTTCAAATCAATTTATATGGGATATTTTTCCTTTCCTATTTCTGAAATAATTGTCTTTGCAAATTTTTTTGAAAAAATTATCCTCACCAATATTTTTGAAAGAATTGTCTTCACCAATATTTTTGAAAGAATTGACTGATTCAAGTTCTCCTCATTGCTTAACTTATAATATTGAAAGAATTAAAGTCATTTTATAAACATGATCAACTTTTCTAGACCAACTTAGGTTCTTGATGTTGCTCAACTCATAAACATGAAAGGAGTAAAGTCATTCCATAAACCCGATTAACTCACCTAGACCCATTCAGGTTCTCGACTTTGCTTAACTTATAAAAATAAACAAAGTAAAGTCATTCCATAACCCTAATTAACTCTTCCTTAACCCATTAAAGTTATTCATATTAGTTGACTTATAAATATGAGATTAGTTAAGTCATTCCAAAAACCTAATCAACTCCAATAGACCCATTAAGGTTTCTCGACTTGTTTGAATTCACTACACCAATTCGGGTTCTCTACATGAATTTACTTATAAAGTTCATAACTAAAGTAGTGAAAGCACTTGACAATACTTATTTACTCCACTAGTAATATGCATAAACTTGAGTATCTTGGTGTGATTATTTCCTCTAGATGTTGCCATAAATGCAAATGTAGTCACCAACAAACTATGTACTAAGCCATATTCAACAAACTAGCAAAGGCATTCACATGACTATTATAGGAATTCAAGGTGCACATACAATCTCGATGAGAACTCTAGAACTGATCTATTCATCTCAACACCTTTGTCATTAATTCTTAATAGAACATTCATCATTTAACATCAATGACAATATTACAGATAACAATCTCCTTGTATACCATGACACTCAAATTGCCAACAGCATAGAGCATATATCTACACATTGATGAATGTATAGCTCAGGGCATTGGCCTTATTGAAATAATGTCCATCTAATTTCATAGTAGGTGGTAACTAAAAATATGTGTACAAAAATTCACATGCTTCCTCCCAGTGTATCTCCATGTACTTCCCACCAAGTCATAATACTTCCTTTCAACACATAGCTAAGTGTATTAACTCTTTAATCCACCTCCAACATATGGTGTTATAACCCAAATATTAATGGATTAAGATCCTCTATCATAAATTATTGAGGTAATTAACATTTGGTGGGGAACACCATGTGAATAGGTCATATCTCATGATCTCCCCTATCCCAATTTAATATATGGGTGTCTAAATCACCACTTATGAAAGATGTTATTTCCCAAGGTAAAACACCCTCTATCATAGGTTCTATACAATCCATTATTGTTACACCTATATTATAAAGGAAATCCACCTCTAACTTACTATAAGATCACACTGATGGAGAGGTGCAACCTTTAAGTTGAAACTATGGTACTGGAGATTTTGTTAATACTGACTTATAAAATGGCTACTTTGTTGTATGTGGTTGATCTAGTTATGGATTTGAAAAATGACACTTTGTAACTCATAGTGATTTTTATATGTATTTGTGTTAACTTTAAACCAGCTATTATCACAATAAGCATATAATTACTATGGTTTCTTTAAAATCATGTAAGGATTATGCTCCAATTTAATCAAAGGGATGACAACTATATTGTCTCCTTGATGAGCCTCTAGTTGATTGTGCATTGTATTAATAGTCATTTGAACATCGTAATCCCATTTCTTACTAATTAAGGTAGGGTAATGGGTCTCATTTATCTTCATGTCAATTACTTCAAAATCATTGTGTAGACTTAGATCAGCCATTCTAATATCCACATCTTTGAGGTGACCAATTGGTTATACCTAATTGTAGTCTCTAATACTAAGGGTGAAAAGATTATGGTTCAATTGTGGCCTACTAGTGGAGTCCCAAGTAGATATTAGGATCATATTAACAATACTCATAAATTAAAATTCTATATAATGGATTTCATATCCTAAAATCTCAAAGTCCATTCATGAGTCTAAATCCCATGGTTTCTTTATTTTAACATACCAGACCACCTTGTTAGTATGTTATTTTCCCCTCTATGTGCACTATAGAAGAGTATACAATAGATTTTTAATATTCTGGGGGATAACTTCATTACATAGCATGTCTAGCAATTGTAATAAATCTATGAGCACTGTCACACAACACCTTCCTACTTCATGATCCACACCATTTTCCCATACAACTATGTGTCAATGGTTGTAGTGTCTCCTTTTGACACACTCTACTATTATATGTCTTAAAGGACATACATAGCTTGATACATCAAGCCCTTCTCTATCATAAAGATAAGATATTTGTCCCATTGTACCTTTCTAATTCCTTGATCATATGGCATCTCTAATGCAAGTAGTCCTTTATTTGCATGTTTTTTCCTAATAATTACCTATATAAATGTATTTTCTTCAGGTTGCACACTAATCATGTTCATGTTCTACAATATTTTATCTTTTATTTACTTCTCCAATTCTAGGCAATATTTTTTTGATGATTCCCATCCACTTAATAATACACATAATAAACTTGTTTCTAAAAATTAGTATGATAATTTCATGTAAAATGATTGTAATCACCACATAAATAACATTGGATGGGATAGAGAACTTATCGATTATCATTGTTACAACCAACTTGAAAAATTCATTGGTATCCCTATTTATATCCTCCTCTATAGCCTCCTTTATTCTATTGATATACCTAATTATGTGATTATTATCTATAAAATTATCATTGATGTTGTTTCTATGCATTTTATACATCGGACTAATGTTGAGGTGATGTAGGATCTCAATTTGATTGTTGTTGTTATGGGCTCATATTATTCCCTGAATATTGGTACTGGTATTATGGTGATTATGGTGTCCAACCAACTACACCCTAGTGTTGATATTGATAATGAGATGATAAAGGTATTCATGAGGGACTACCTTGTGTTGCACTAATGATTTATACCTTTAGGCTTGGGAGTCCTTGATTCATAGCAGGTAACTATTATGTTATAACTACGAAGACATTCTTAGTAATATCTTATTTTAATTCTTATAAATCTCAACATCTCTTTCCATCATGGTTAGTCAACTTACAAAGACTACAGTATAAACTCTGAGACTTTTATATATACTATTATAGTAGATGAAATTTTATATTCCTATGGCCTACTACTCTATAGAGTTCATAGAATTATGGATTAAGCTTTGGACAATCACTCTGATGATGTCCCTCTTAATCACACTCCATGCCCCATAAACCCAATATAGGTTTATCATTTTAATTCATCTCATCTATATTATTCATGAAATAATTTATCTTATCTTCTACTTTGGATCAATCTACTGAATCATCCCAATAATTTTTAATTTATTCTACTCTCGGTGTAGTTAATCGAGCATCAACCTTTGTTGAGAACTAAGATTGAATAATAAAAAATATAATTCTTGAGTGTAGTCCTTCTATGAACTAGGCAACTTTATCTTTATCCTCCATGTCAAAATGAATTTTATTTATCACATCTAAGAATATATGGTCATAGTCCCACATAGATTATAGGTCCTGAATAATATCACTTACACACTTCTCCATTTTAAATTCTTCCACTAACTATGCTTTAACTTGTTGGATATCTATACTATTAACATCTTTCTTGTAAATTAATTCCAAAGTTTGACCTAACAAATCTCTTATTATCTCACACTTTTTCACCTCATTGACAGTTATTCCTCTAACCTATAACTTCATGTCGTAGGTTAACAAATAATTCTCACGGTCCTTAGACCCATCATATGGTGTCAACACAACAAACATTATTAGAGTGTAATTCATATTTGGATTACTTATAATAGCTAACATTGGTTGTTGATACACACTCATGATTGTGATTCTAGGTTGTTGTACACTGGTCACTACAACTATAGGCCTCTACACACTTTTTACTAGTATTTTAAAATTGACTTCAAAATTAAATCCAACTTCTTATATTATCTTCTTATTGAAATACTTAATTATTTCTACACTAAGTTTTCCAAACTTATCTATGAATGACTCAAACCAAATTCCTCCCATCCTTTCCTTTACACTTGGTGTTTTAGCTAAAGAAAAATTGGGCCAAGGGGATGTGTACTCTAGAAATTAATGATCTCTATACTCAACTTCTTCTAACTTTGAACTTTAACCTAACATATTTCTACACTTATGAATAATTTCTTCTCATGAATATTATTCCACTACTCTAATCACTTTTCCTCTTAACTGTAAGCTACTTCTATCTTTTAACTGCTCTCCTTTTATTCTACTTTCTTCTTCATCTTCACTGTGTTCCATCTCCTCGCTATTCACAATTATATCTTATTCTTCCTTAGGCCCTTTTTCTTCTTGATCTATATATACTCTACTTCTTTTACGTTGTGAATCTTCTCTCTGGGATCCCCTTTCTTCGACATTTTCTACCTTATTCTTAATCCTACTCATAGTTAAGTCTGGGTTATTTGATTTTTTCCATCTTTATTATTGTAGTTATCTTTCTAATACCATAATATTATTTTCACTTTGGATATTTTCATCCTCCATTATTCTGGGTTCATGTTCAAGTTTTTCTACTTAGCTCTAAATTCTTCACTCCTAAATCACACACATCTCCATAACACTCGAAGTGACTATTCCATGTTGGCATGAGTGGGCACCATGGTGTTTTCCATAAACAACATCTTAATTAGAGTAGGCAGGTGTTGAAGGAACTTCTTGTGGATTCACTTGATAAATTAATCTTGTTTAGATTCAAAAGATAAACATCTTTGTACAAAGAATTTGGTAATATATGCATCAATGTTATTATTTGTCCAATAATCTATTGTGAAGGTCTAATCAATGTCTCTAAGTTTTTTAGGTTGTATATATTTTCTTCTAAATAGGTTATTAATTCCATCCTTTATTGCTGAAAACAATAGTACTCCAATTTGGTAAACCAAGTAGCTAATAGATCAGTCAATTTACACACAAAAAAATCATATAATTCATTGTAGATATGCTCCTTGACAATTTAATTCATAGTTTTACCTATTCTTATTTCTTCCTCTTTGGAAAAATTGTGATTTCTTTCATCAAGACATCTTTATATATCCCTTTGTCCTAGAAACCATCTCAACATGTTTCAACAAATTTTTATGCTCATTTCACCATTATTAGCAAACGTTCCAAGA
Source organism: Torreya grandis (assembly GCA_037957365.1). Classification (NCBI taxonomy): domain Eukaryota; kingdom Viridiplantae; phylum Streptophyta; class Pinopsida; order Cupressales; family Taxaceae; genus Torreya; species Torreya grandis. The sequence continues at coordinate 5,528,743 of JARHVA010000416.1, forward strand.
AACACTTCATAGCATGTTAATTTAGAGATAAATTACATACAAATAACAAAAGGACATAGTTAATACCATATTTAAGCTAAATATATTCATTAATCAGCTAAAACATAATGATGCACAAAAGAACATAGGTTTATTAGAATCTTAATTATCAATGTATACTTATATAATTAATAGATTGAGGAAAATAAATTATTCACTATGTACATAAAAAAGATAAAAGATACTTATGTAAACCATTTAAAAATTGTACATATTAATCTCTATCATATTGGAACCATATATAATTACAATTGAGTGTTATATATAGAGTTTTACTCATCACTGTCTCTTCACATTCTCGCCTTTTGATATGCCTAAAAGGAGTGAATCTTCACATTTTTTGTCTATCCTTATTCTTTACATATGTTTAATACACATAAAAGACAAAATAAATTAATTCACACATGTGTCCATCAACTATATTCTACACTTTTAACAAGCCATGTTCCTCACCCAACAATTTTTAGGGGTTGAAGAATCCATGTTTTCATGTTTTAGATTCTTTTTACCTTGATAAAAAATTACTACCTTTCATTCTTGTCTACAAATTCATGTTTTAACCTTGTTTATGTGTTATTTTTGTCTCTAATCCTCATTGTTTTAGGTTATCATTTTTGTAAATGTAGCCATTAATGTCCAGTCTTGTTTTTAAAACCACTACTATAGCTTAGTCCTACAGATCTACCACCTACTTTTACTAGATCTTGTTTCCTTGACATGTTCACCATGTGTATGTGTTTTTTCTTTGTCAATTTCTATGACATATATCATACACATGTTTTTATTAGTAGAGTTTCCTAGAAAACCCATCAAAACATGTGAATACATGGATAGTTGTGCGAAGTATAAATAGAATTAAATCATAAACATAGTCACAGATGTAACCACAATATTATTTAGTTAAAGAAGATATATTTATGCATGAAAACATAATATTAATATTTACAAAACATTCAATAGTATTATACATGATTAAAAAAATTAGGCAAATAGAGAATTCATTATGCATAAAACAATGATAAAATACATTCAATGAAAACCCTTTCATAACTCCATATTATTCTCTATCAGATCTTAAATATTTTACAATATAAATAAATACTATATAGAGAGATTTTATAAAGTGTTGTTGCTTCATATTCTATCCTTACACCACAATTAAAATAAAGACTCTTCACCCTTTAAAGAATCTTGACATTCATTAAAGTGCCAAATACATACAAAAAGATATACAAAAGACAAAATAGTGTGAGTTACACATGTGTATATCAATTATAGTCTAAAATTTTGTAGCCTTATTTACTACCAACACTCTCATATACTTAAACAGTTGTCTCATCCTGAGTTAAAGTCACAAGAATTGTGCCATGTGTTAAAGATGAAAAAACTTGGTCTCCTTTGAGTAATTGGATTAGAAACATAAGTTTTGATAATCATTCAAGGTGTCATTTACCAATTTCACTTGTTTCACAGTAATTATCCACTCTATCATATTTTTAACTAAGTAATGTACTAATATACTACCCTTATAGGTTTTCAATATATTAGCATAACTAGGTGGCGACCTTTTATGAGTTTTCAACCAACCTAGCTTTTCTCCTCATGTTTAAGGCCTTCCTACTACAAAATGCTTCAAAAATGAAAAAAATATAGTGTTTGAAATACCTAAAATGAAGGTGATGGCATGGACTAAATTTAGATTTTATGCAGATGGTTCTACTTGCAATGATATATAAGATTTAGTATTGCATAATCTATTGGTGGAGGTGGTTGTTGTGGTTGAGGTGTAGAATGTGTAACTAAAGTAACCTTTTTTATGGATTTCCTATTGGTTTTGATTTTGAGGGATAAATTTAGGCTCCTATATGATATTTATGATAGATATATCCAAATAAGACATGTCATTTTTGAACAATGTCCAATCCATGATATCTTCTCTAGACATATTAATTATAGTACATAACAGCACTTGACACTCAACCAAACTTTGGATTTCCTCATATTTCATCATTAGGATCATATCCTAAACATTATATATTTTGAATTTAATTTATTTGGATAACTACTCCATCTTATATGTGTGCCTTCTTATTTGAATACTAGAAAATGTATTATGTAGCATTTCAATTTTTCTAACATTGGATCATCAGCATGACATTGTCTCTAGATTTAAGTGATTGCTTGAGTGTGGAGTCAAGTGAATTAAAGGTATTATAATGGTAATCCATGTCATCTTAGGATTTATCATCCTTTTTAAATTACATCTTAGCCTTCATGTATGTATTAGACAATTGATACTTCTAGTTAATCATGTTTAAGTTATGTTGTGAGCATGGTATGTATCAGTATTAAGGATTTATTTATATTCCTTAAGGATATAAAAAATTGCCTTTGTCTTAGCCTTGATATTATGTCATTGAGTGAAAATTTTATACATCTTTTGCAAAAAATCTAGTCTTTTATGAGTTGAGAGTGGAGGGTATGAATGTTTTATCTTCTGACATTACTTGGTCACCCAAAACTTGAGTGACCAAGGTAAGACAACAAGCATTGACAAACTCACAAGATTTGGTGAGGTAGAGTTGAGATTGTGTCCTCCTCCTTAAGTTGTATCACCTCTTGCTCCAATTTTGATGCCTTCTACATGATGGATTCCTTAAGGGTAGTTACTCTCTCAATTTACTTGGGCATATGTAGCTGTGAAACATCAAGTGATGTTTTTTATGTCATTGTAGCCAAGGCCAAAGTCAAAGTTATAGTCATCATAGGTGATTTATTGGTATGTGACATAGGTACATAAAATGTTTTATGACATGTGGAGAGTATAAGAATATCCCATAACCATTAAATAGATATTTTGGGCCAATGATATGATGCCTAATCTGATGTACCCCATGGGTAGAATTTGAGCCTTGAGATATGGATGATGGTTGTTTGATCTTGGGTATCTGCACCATATTTATGGCTTATGTTACATATTTTGTTTTGTTTTATTATTTATCCTTTTGCTCTGCTTCAATCTTTAATTTGGCCTTTACCTCTTCCTTGGATTTGGCATTTTCCTCAACTTTATTCTTATCCTTATGTTCTTCAACCTACTTTTTCACTTTCTCTACCTAAGTGCATAGTGCTTATTTTTCCTTCTCTTCATCTTGTGCCTTTTCTACATCCTCAGCTTCATTTTTCTTATGTTATGTTGCCTAAACTTATTGATTTTATTACATTTGGTGTTTTTTCAAAACTTCTTCCTCTTTATTCTTTACATCTTCTTCTTTTTCCATTTTATTTTCTACCTTAGCTTCCTCGGGCTTTCCCCTGCATTCCTCCTCTTACTTATTATGATGTTGCTCATCCTTGGTAGGCTTATGTTTTTTCTCTTCTTTCTTCTTCATCTCTACCTTCTGATCCTTCTTTGTAGTTGCATGTTGAAACTTTTCTTCTTATTTTTACATCATGGAAACTTATTGTTATTCTTAAATATATATCTATTCAATAGGCTACTTGGGTTGTGGTGTATTTATCTCTTCCAAATCTTTCATATGACTTGGAAAAAATAAGTGGTGACTATGAATTAAATGATGAGGTCAATAAAATAATATTATGTTCTCATTTTGATGCCTTATGTCTAGATTATGATGGTGGAATGAGATTATTATTCAATATCTTGTAAGTCTAGACAATCTTCAGAGGTTGTTGTTTGGTTCCATGGGCTTTCTAAATTTTAACTTCTACGAGTGGATCTATAAAGGAAACCATATGTTCCTTGATTGATGGGGACATTATAGACATAGAATGGGTCCTTTTAATACACACCAAGGCTGGTGGTGCACTTTCCTATAGTGGGGAGTGATCTTCATGTGCATTTTAAGATCCTATAGCTAGATCCACATAAAAGAGCTTAGCTTAAATCTATTTTTGCATTGATTCTACCCTATAGATCTAGTATTATTGAAGAAGGAGTTTGGGTGATATCAACCCACAAGTATTATCATACATAATTTTGCACTTGGTAGGTAAATATTACCTTATAAAATAATAATTATTTCTCTTTTTCTTGATCATAAACCTCATTTCTTATGTTTTCAAGAATTGAATACAAAAAAATTTATTCTTTGATGCCCAACTCTACAAGATCAAATTTTATAGTTATTTTTAATATATACATATTGTCTAACCAATATTTGGTAGTGTAGGTCATATTATTTTATGGTGTGGATGTGAGGCTCATTAATTGGGTCCCTTCCACTTGACCTTAGCCTTGTGTGATGGAGTTACTTCTATCTATGACAATACATGATCTTATTCTTGAGAATTTGTAGGCAAGAATTGCTATGAGCCAAGAAGCATAGACCATAAGGGTTTCACTAATCTAGAAATGAGGGATTTCTAACATAAGACTTATACCTTAGAATTTAGCATGGTAATGAATAATGTTAGTGGACTAGTTATTGCTTTAGGTAGCTTATGGACTCTTATATGAATCCCATCATCCAAAGTTGTGATAAATCCATGTTTCTCAAGATATTATGGAACATATTTGGGTACCCTTACATAAGAGATGATTAGGGCTTGGATCTCAACCCATAATTAATTAAATCTATACAACTAATTATAATATGACATGTCTCAGTATAAACAAGGTTGGCAAATGTGGTGTGGGACAAAATTCTTCATCTAGGTTGACTAGACCCTATGGTGACTTATATTGTGTAAAAAATATTAGTAAGATCAAAAATTGGTATTAAAACACTTACAATATTCCATAGATGACATTTTAAATATTATTTGTGATCTTAAAAGCTAAAAACTCTAGATAATTAAAGTTCTCATGCATCTTGATCATTTTATAGGTAATTTCAATGACCACTTTTATTTTTTATCATGTGCTTTTAGTAGTCTACCAGAAACACTTGGTGATGAATTTAGAGATAATGTGCACTAACATGTTATCCATCATGTTTATAAATATCCCCCATGATTCCCTATTATATGTATACTTTGTATCTGAATGAAATAGGGAAGCCTTAGTTTTATAGGGTAGAAGATATTTGCCCTAAGTTGGGAGCCTTGTTACTCATGCCATGGTTTTAGGGTTGATAAAAATGTTGAAATCCTAAGAAAGATGGATTTCACCCTCATTATATCTACTAATAACTGGGATCATCACCTCATCCAACTACCTAAAATTATGAATATTGATGGGTCATTTGGTATTAGAGCATCCAGAGGGTGTTAGAGTGTTAGGGATCATGCATGTGCTTTGGCTAATTATTCATGGTTGATCATATCAAATTTTAATATGTTAATGAAGTCAAATGGGTCTGGATCATGATATCTTATTTTTCTAAGTGCTAGAATAATCCCCATTTCCTCCTTATGTGTATTTTTGAGAGGGATTAAAATTTTTGCATGATCCATTTATTTTTTAGTCATGTTTGAATAATTTATTTAAATTTAGTGGTATTATCAAGGAATATGTGCATGATTTAATGGATTAGACTTAGATCATAGAGGTCTCTTTTTTGTAATAGTGTGTAATTTCCTTGTGTTCTTTGTGCCCCTTGTTATATAATTTTTGCTCCCTAAATCCATTCGATAGAATGTTTTGAATGTGTTCATCTTTTTGTGCATGATTTCACCTTGTGCCTTAATGTCAACTAGTTATTGGTGATGTGATAGTTTCTATTAGTTCTAAAAACATTGATCCATTTGATGGTAGTTATTTGTGTGATGCATCATCTTCTCACTGATCCACTTTCCTTTATTATACATCATTTCATTCTAACATTAAATATACTTTGAGAAATATGAAATATTTCAAATGTATTGTCATTAATATTTTTAAATGACCATTGATTCTCCTTTCTCTATACCTTAATCTTTAGTGCCTTATTTCCAAAATTAATTGATGATCCATGTGTAACTATTTTTAGATGTATTCTTTCCTTCTGGATTTATTTATAGATCACACTTTGTGACTTTGAATTTTCAACCCTAGTTGTGATGTCATTTGATATAAATATCACACTATACAAACACACACAAACCTAAAAAAAGGAAAACAATACATTATCAAAATACCAAACTAGACAGTGTTACTTAGCACCCTCTATCATTTTTTTGTGAACACTAATAAAGATTATTAATGGTAAGGCTTAAGTCTATAGCCATTAACACATCCTGGTAGAATGGTTCCCTAAATATATTTTAATATAATTTTATTTGGTATGATACATCAATGAATGATGTAATATCCCTTCCATCTAATGTGTATCTTGCTAAAACATTATCTAAATCTACTATCATATAGTAAGATCGCTTGTTCTGGAAAGAATTATTTAGATTGTAGGTTGTAATCTTGTCATCCTTTCTAACTTATCTTGTTAACTTCATGTGTCTATTATGTTCTTTGTCTATTTTATTTCATTTTTAAAAAAATCCATTAATCATGACTATAGAGAATCTCGATCCCCTAGTCTCATAATCATTGCAATGTGTAGAATAGAAACTATGTATTCTATGGACATTAATAATTAAAGTATATAGACTATTTAAAATGGTGTGAAACCATTCATTCACTTTTAATTTTTATATTAAGGCCATAGGATTTTAGGAATATAATCCTCCCTATCATATCTTTAGACATTTGATGAGCATCTTTACAAGGACTTTATTTAATGCCTTTGTTTGTCCATTTACTTATACATGATAAGTTATTATTTTATGGTGTAATATCATAAATTATTCCATCAAAATCTTGATGGTATTATTTATAAAATGTGTACATCTATCACTGACTAGCTTGATCAGACACCTAATTCTAGTTACAATATTTTCATGCATGAACTTAGTTGTGTCTTTAGCATTGTAACTTGGTGTCATAATATCTTACACCCATTTGGTCAAGTAGTTTGTCATAGAGATGATGTAAATTTAATTATTTCACTTACTTTGTGGATTAATTAACCCTAAAAATTAAATAACCCATTAATCAAATGGTTTCCCCACTAGCACAGGATTCAATGGAATCTCATGTCTCTAATTAGGCTTGCCCATCCTTTGGTAGATATCTTAGTGTTTTGTAACTTAGTGTGCATCTTTAAATAGAGTAGGCCACTTTAAATTATCTTCCTTATAATGGATTCTCATGTGAAATTTTCACCTATGATTCCTTGATGTGCCTCCTCAAGAAGTTTAGGTCACATATGCTCCAAATCCACTCTACATAGTACATCATCTTCCCCATTTTGTATAAAAACCCATAATGATGTTAAATGAGATGGCTATAGTAATCAACTTATTTTTATCCATTTCTACATAATGTTCAAGAAAGATCCCCTACTTAAAAAAATGTGTGATGTATTCCATGTTCTAAAGAATCACAGAGACATAAAATAAATGTGCATATGGTGATTCATCTTATAGTTCTTATAGTTCTTCTTTATTGTGTATTCAACTCAAATGATCTACCCCCACATTTTCCCTTCCGAGCTTGACATTGATACGAAACTAAAACTATTGAAATAGAATCAACCAATAAGATACTATTCCCCTAACATAGGATTATTTACAAAGTATCATAGAGCCTAATGATCTGTGAAAAATTCAAATGACATTACTAAAAGGTAATGTCTAAACTTTTGGAGTGAAAACACCATGTCCAAATATTCGCATTATGTAGTTGTAGAGTTTTTCAATGAAGCTAATAGTTTGCAACATGTGGAGTGTATTAGATGATATATTCTTATATCTCCTAGTTGTGTGAGAATAGATCCTACCATAGTGCCTAAATCATCTACATGAACATGGAAAGGTTTTCTCAAGTTAAGAAAGACTAAAATAGGCCTTGTGACTAATCTCTATAGTAGATCCACAAATGTTGTTTGTAACTCATTTATCCACTCAAACCTTGTATCTTTGTGTAGTAAATTATCCATTAGGGAAGATATAGCTACATATTTTAAAACTTTGATGTAGCTATATGCCCCAAGAATGATCACACCCTTATAGATCTTGTTGGAGGTGGCATACACATAATTATTGTGATTTTTTATTGATCCACCAAGATCCCATCCTTGCATATTATGTGTCCCAACATGAAAAAAAGGTGTGAATAAAAATCACTTCTTTAGATTTAATTAAATGTGAAAATATTGGCATCATTCCAACATAATTCATAGCTTAGATTAGAGCTCCTTGAACTAGGAAAAGACATCAAAATCATATAGGTAGACTTAATAAAATCATGGATGAAATATTTAAAGGTATTGACCATCACCCTAGATAACATAGCTGGAGCATTATTCAAACCAAAGGGCATTACCTTATATGCAATTATCCTCACTCTATTACAAATTTTGTTTTGGATTGATCCTCTAGTATGATTGGAATATGGTAGTGCATACTAAACCCATCGATGAAGGACTACACTTCATGTCCTACAATTGACTCCATGACTTCATTTATGAAATGAATTAGAAAAATATCATTTAAATAGGCATCATTTACTACATGGTAGTCCTCACACACTTTGATTTACCTAGACTTCTTAGGCTACACCACCATTAAATTGACCCATTCTACCTTTTCCAATAGATATATAATGATTACATCTTACATGTGATCTAGCTCAGCGTTTACTTTTAGCTTCATGTTAGGGTTTAACCTGTATGGTCACTTTTTCATAGGTCATGCCCACTCCTTTAGTTCTATGTGAATTTCACCTAGAGAGGGGTCTACCCATTTCAATTCTATGAATTTCATTATGAATACATCCTAGTAATCTCATAATAATTTAAATGATTCTAAAGTCTCATTCTACATCTAGTAGTCACCCAAAGTCAAAATATTTAGTGCTAGTTGTGTCCCATTATTTCCTAGAAACTTTTTTAAGGGTTCCTGATATATTTTATTGGAGCCACTTGGAATGGAATGTTACACTATTTGGTGTCTTTCTTGCTCATATATATTAATATTTCATAATTGTTGATCTTCATTTTCATTTTTGACTTTGGATTTAGGCTCCTCTACTTCTCACTATGGTTCAAAAAATATGTTTAAATTAAGTCCTCATCACTATCAATGGACTTTATCAATTCTTCATCATCTATAATCATATTGCATGGTTTGGTGAAAATATGTTCCTTATGTTTGCTTGCATTATAATTTTGGATGGCTACATTCAAATATCTAATTGCTTATTATTGTGAAGATGAGTCTATCATAATACATAAATATTCTTCTTTCCCATAACATATACAAATTTTAAAATTCTATAGTGTTCTACACTTGAGGATTATCATCCTCAAAAATAAAATTTTGAATCAAACCCTATTGTACCTATGACTAGTTATTTGTCTCACATATACATTCCTAGTACATGAACTAGGTCATTAGGAACACTACCAAAGTATATCTAAATATGTTCACCTAGTATTTGGTTTCTACACCTTGTACACACCATAAATCCACACACTTGTGAACATGTATTTCTAGGCACTATCCTTCCTAGAAAAAAGGGCTAATGTTCCATGATAGTAGATGGTATTTGTAATTGACTGTGTAATAGTCCATAGACCCCATCCCAGTGTGATCGATTTATTCTATGGACTACCCACCAAGTTGCAATAGCTCCTTAGAGTGGATAATTTAGAGCACTCACCCACTGATCTATATTTAGCACATGAGGTTCTAACCTTAGAATAAATTGATTCAAATTATTGATTACAAAGTATTAAGGCAATTACCATTCTATGGAAAAAACCATTGTACATCATGATCTCCCCTTGACCAATTCAACATGTAAGTATTTGATTAACCATTGATTGAAAATGTAATCTCCCATGGTACAATACCTTCCTTCATTAGCTCTATGTAGTCCATGTTTTTCACACCATATTTATACATGAAATCCACTTCCATTGTATTTGGTAATCACACATAAGGTGACTTGCATTCATCCATTTGAATCTATGAATTAGTGCCTTTGTAATCATAAGTCTATATGTAAAATGTCTAGTTGATTCTAGTTATTTTTTAGGCTACCCTTCTAGATGGAAAATTTTATATTTTGTAACTCAAAAATCATTAGGCTTATATTTTGTACTTAATTTAAACCATATATTATTTCCATATGCTTATGGTGAATCTAGACCCTTATAATGTAAGGATTGTTTTGTACTTTATTTAAAGCTATAATTATTATTTTATCCCCTTGGTGCACTCTAAAATATTTCACACTATATTAATGATCATCTGACCATCATAGGCCTACTTCTTACCAATTAATGTAGGGTAGTGTGTTTCATAAGTATTCATGTAATTAAATTTAAAATATCCTTGTAGTCTTAGCTTAGCTGATTTTATTTCCACATTTTCTAGTTAACTAATAGGCTCTAAGATTCTATAGTCTATGAGGCTTAATGTTATTAGAATCTAAGTGAATGTTAGTTATCTAATAGCTTCCTAGGTAGATTGAGTAATCATATTAACTATGCTACCGAGATAAAATACAAAATTGGGAACTTCATATCCTTATATCTTGATATCTATGAGAGAATTAACATCCAAGGTTTCTTAGTCTTTATATACCAAACTAACTTGTTAGTATGTTGTTGAACTCATTGTGCACACTCTATCAAGTTATGTAGAAGATTTTTAATATTATATGATATATCTTCATTTTTTAGAGTTCTCAAAAGTTTTTAAAGTTCATTCAAGGCAGTCACTACTCCCTCTTACATCATTATAAAAATAATCTACCCATACATTTACGCATCAATGATTATGGCATCACCCTCAAACATAGCCTATTATTGTATGTTCTAATTAAATTAAGTTGTTTGGCACATCAAGCCTTTTTTGTCATGGGGTTAAGATAATTATGTTGTTAAACCTTAATTATATGATCATGTGGCATTTCTAAATGAGGAAATCCTTGATTTGTGTATTATTTCTATGTAATTGCTTACATGAATGCATTCTCCTTTGGGTAAAAATTTATCATGTTTACATTTAGAATAGTTTTATCATTCCTCTAATTATCCAAAACTTAAAAAAAATATTTTGGTGTTGTCTAATAACTCTAAAATAGACAGTGCATCTACCTTTATGTATTTATAGGGTAGTTTCATGCAAAGTGGTTGTATACTCCACACAGATAGTATTGAATTGGATGACAAAGTTACCAATCATAATTATTATGACCTCCATGATATCCACCATGTACCCCCTCTATACTCCCCTCTTTTTTTTCAAAACCCTAACCTTGAAATTATTTCCCATCAAATCCTCCATGTTACTATTTCTAAGCATCATATTTGCCATATTGTCATTAAGGGGATGATGGAACCCAATTTTATTATTATGGCTAGGGAATAATAGTATTCCATGATGATTTGTATTGATATTGTAGATATGATGGTGTCTATATAATTAAAACATAGGGATGATATTTTGATGATAAAGGCACCCACCCAAGAACGCCTTGTGTCATGCTAGTCATGTATACCTATGAGCTTGGAATTTCATGCTTATTAGTAGGTGTTTTCTGTGTTGAAACTATGAATATGTTCTTAGTAATTTCCTATTTCAGTTCTTATATATCTTAACAACTCTTCTCATCATAATTTGGTGAATTATAAAAATTATATTACTTACTCTTTAGTTTTTATATGTATTGATGTAGTAGATGATATTTTGATATCACATATCCTACTACCCTACATATGTCATATAATTTTATTTTTATTTTAATGACAATCATTCATATTATGCCATTATTCATCACACTCCATACACCATAGACCTAGATTAGTATTTTTACTTTCATGAAGTTAATCCATTCATCATATAAAGTCATCTATTTTCATCTTGATCTTAATGCCAATTGATGGAGCATCTCCATAATCCTCAATTTGTTTTACCTATAGTGTAGTTGCTTATTCATCAACCTTAGTAAAGAACTATGACTACATAATGGAAAACTTAATATTCTATCTTAGTCCCTCCATAAACTAGGAAACCTTATCTTTATCTTCCAAAATGAATTCAACTTTGTTTGTGATATTTGAGAATCTATAATCATAATCCCATACTAATTTCCCACTTCTCTATCAAATATCTTTAAGACCTTGAATGGTATAGATAGCACACTTATTCATTTTGGATTATATGATTGATTGGTCTTTGACCTATTGAAGACTATTTTAACTTATTGTCTATTATTTTTTGAATCTCTGCACTAAGTTTACAAAATTTGTAGATGAATCAAACCAATTTCCACTTGTCCCAACCTTTTACTTTGATTTCTTCTTTTTGATGATAAAATGAGCTTGTGGGATGCATACTCATGAAATGAATGATATGTGTCTTTGAATTATTCTATCTACGACCTTGAACCTATGATAATCCTATGATTCTTCATAACTTCCTCAAGAGAACATTATTTCCTTACTCTAAAAAATATCTTTCCTTGTAACTTTGATTGACCAATATCCTCTAAATTATCTATTTATACTTTACTTTCCTTTTTCTCCTTAATCTATTCCATATCTTTTATATCCCAATCTTTCTCAAGCCCTTTCATTCTTACTCTACATAATCTCCAATTTCTATAAATTATGTAGCCTCTCTCTGGGATCCCCTCTCTTCTACATCCTCTAACTTACTTCTACTCATATTCATAGTTACATTTAGATTATATTGTTTATTCCACCTTTGTTTTTGTATCTCTCTTTCCAATCCCAAAAATTTCTTCTCACTTTGCTTATTTGCATCTTCCACATTCTAGGTTTAGGTTCAAGTGCCTTTGTTCATCTCATCACCATTCATTCCTACATTACACATACCCCCATAAAATCATAAGTGACTACTTTAAGTTTGTAGAATGGCCTTTTAAATAGCTAATCTATTTATAAGAATGGGTAGTCATGGGATAAACTTTCATCAAATGCCTCTCATAAATAGGTCATATGTAGCTTCAAAAGCTAGATATCCTTGTACAAAAAATTATATAATATATCCATTATTGGTAGTTTGTATCTATTGATCTATTACATGAGTTTAGTTGGTGTCTAATCTTTTCCATTTTTCTAGTCTTTCTTCTATCCAAACTAGAAATTTTGTTCTTATAATTTAGAAACAAAAGTATTCCAATCTAGATAACCACATAGCTAATATTCCAGGCAATTCACACCATAAAATATCATATGTTTTTTCATAAATGTGCTCATGAATAATTTATTGGGTAAAAATATCTATTCTTCTCACTTCTTCCTATGGGAAACATTGAATTTATTCATCGAGCCATGTCTCCAAGTTCCTCTATCCTGATAGCTATTGTAACATGTTATAAAAGTCCATGCTCACTACAACATTGTTAGCAAAGCTTCCTAGAAAACCCATCAAAACACGTTAATATGGGGATAGATATGAAAATTAGAAACAAAATTATATCATAGACATAGTCATAGATGGTACCATGTTATTATTTATTTAAAGAGAATGTATTTATGCATGAAAAGATAGTTTAATAGTTATATAAAATTCAATATTATTCTACATGATTTCATATATGTATTCAAATAGAGCATATACTACACAGAGAGCAATGATAAAAGACATTTAGTGGAAACCCTTCCAGAACTTCACATTAATCTCTATCACATATGAATTCTTTTACAGTACAATTGAGTGTTATATATAGAGATTTTACAAAGCATTGTCACTTCATATTCTATCCTTATGCTACAAATAAAAGAAAGATTATTTTCCTTCTAAATACTCCTAACATGATTTCAAGTATTAGATACATATAAAAAGAGATATAAAAGACAAAATAGTGTGATTCATACATGTGTCTATTGATTACAATCTTTAATTTTTTATCCGTATTTACTACCAACATTTTGCTTCATAGTCATCAAGAGTTGGTTTCTACATCATTGGGATGTTGTTCTTTCATGTGCATAGTTGAACATCCCTCCACACAAAAAAATATACTCTCAGACTTTTTAGTTCTTTCTTTCATTTATTCTGACATGACTCTTTCGATTTCATCTTTCTTATATTTTCTCATTATTTAGGATGATTTATGGTTGAATATTGTACTTGGTTTCATTACCTAAATGAATCCATATTGTCACCTTAATACACTTAGCATATTCTAGAATGTCATCATTTTTGGTAAGCCACTATCAAATCATGTAACTTTATTTTTTATTTAGAGTCATTTATTTTATCTTAACATTAAATTATGCAACTATGTCCTTTTCAATTTTCATCTAGACTAAAATCCAATATCTATAGGCCAAATCCTTAAGCCCTCTTTTATATCATTTGACTTCCCTTCCCATCTCCATCTAATTTTTATTCATGTACCCTCATTAACCTTTTGTATTTCCCCCTTATCTATTCTATTACCCACCTCTATTTCTCGTATAATCAATATCCCTGAATGTTTCATATATTTTACACCCAAGCACACTCGTGGAAGCTTTCATTGTCTATCAACTCACTCCACCTGAGGACAAGTGTTAAGATACATTTTGGGGTAAGGGTATCCAATAAATGATATTTATTTGCCTTGGATGTATTATCATGCATATTTATCATGTGGGATTCATCATAAGAAATAGCTAATATTTGAGACATTCCACTTGTGTTATTATAAAATATAATCCATATAACAAGTTAGTTATTGTAGAAAGAGGATAATTTTGTGTGCCATCATATGAATACATATAATAAAACATGATCCTTCTAATCACATAGATTTGATAAATATTCCAAATATTTTTAAATATGTTCCTAAATGTTGTTTGGTTATCTTTTAATGAAAAAAAATCAGGATTTAAGGAAATCATAGCGCACAAATTTGCTTGGACCCTTTATGGAAACATTTCCATAGTAAAGGGATTAAATATTGTCTTGTCAAAATAATCTCTTGAAAAATTTACTAATATTATAATATGAGAAAGAAGATTTTATGGAAAACCTGGTCCAATAGTAAAGAGAAACATGTTATGCCAAGAAAGGGAGGTACTTGCCTTCACTATTCAAGGAATTGATTGACTATCAATACCATTATTTTAGCATGAATTAGAACTCTTCATTGCAAGGTATATCATTTGTAATGGTAAGTGTTCACTTATTTTCATTATTCATTTCAAAATTCTAAATCATATGAGACACAAGATTCAAATTAACATGCCTTGCATCTTTGTGCATATGTTAAGACAAATAGCAATAAATGTTTAGAAAAGAACAAAACATGCTTTGACTCATCATTTCTTGATAAATTTGATAGTTAAAAAGTTATTTCATAATATTAAATCTTAATTATCATGGGACATATTTTTTTATGTATTTTACATTCATCCACGAGATGAGTTTATAGAATACATCCATGAAATAGATGAAGAGGACTCATTTTCCATTGGGAAAAAGGAGTAACCCATTATAATTTTAGATTAATATGATGATAATCCAAATAATTTACTAGCAAGAGAGGATATTTTGAAAATAACTTTTTATAAAAGATCCTAGTATGGTTGCATAAGGATGTGAAATAGTTTAAGTTGGGGGTATGATGAGGCCAAGAAATGGAACTCATCTCACATATTTTTATCATATACACCCATTCTAATTTATCCATTTTCATAGCCTTACCCATGCCTTTATCCATATTTCCATATATGTTTCATATATTTATTATTACAATATAGGTTAATAATTTATATATGAAATAGTATAGTTTAATGGTTTATATGTGGATTTACTAATAAAAAAGTTTGAGGCACCCACATTCATAAGAGGAGAGTGATCTATGGATTTTATAAGGGTATATAACCATTGATTATATAGAAACCACAACCATTATTATATATGCATTCATAACCATTGGTGACATTGAAGACACATAACACCCAAAGCAACTGGAAAGCACTTGTCACCATTGGCCATGACCATCCAAAGCAACTAACGAGAAATCACCCATGGTAAATAGCTTTGTAAATAGATCTAACTATGACAAGTTTTACACAACTGGAGCTATAAATGTCCAAAGATTTGAGGAGCTAATTTAGTTCCATGAATTTAGGGATGAGAAACTTTAATATTGATTCTCTATTTTGGTTTTGTTATTATTATAATGAAATTTTTAGTTGTTTTTATTGTTACAACTAATATTATATTTTGTAACTACGATGGATCTTTAGTTATAACCACTAGATTTTAATGATATTTGAAAAGCCAACCATCTCCCATATATAAGGATTATAGATCATATTTCAAGATAGTTAGCTAATTAGTAGAATTAGGAGTTGAATAAGTATTTCATTAAGTTAAAGTTTAGAATATTTTATGTATCATTGTAATTCTGTCATAGCAAATCCAATATGAAATAAATATACTTTTGAAGATGTAACTCTCATGTATAAAAGGAAGGAATCAAACTCCAATTTAAATGAGGTAGTACCCACTCACATGGATTTGGTAGACTTATTCTCATCCATTAGTATTAGTTTTTTTATTTGTGTGTGTTTCTTATTTCATGTTGTAAATTTTTTATGTATGTTATTTGATTTCATATTTTTTTTCATTATGTACATTTAATCATCCAGTGTGGGAAGCTTTTGAAATATTTATGATTTCCTTTCATGTGATTTTCCTTTTATGTAATCCCCCTTTCATGCAAGTGTGATTTCAATTCCCATAATTTCCCTTCTACAAGTGTATTTCAATTATGTAATGATTATAACTTCAACCTTCGATAGAGACTAGTACCACATATATATTTTTGATATCTTACCAAATTATACAAACCCTAGGTTGACAATTCAATGAAAAACATTATCAATAAACCAAGTGGTGGCCCCTCTAGAATAGATCTATCAAAATGTACACATTGATTGAATTATATCATGTTTAAATAAGGAACTAATTATTATTTTCAAGGGTGTTGAGGTCTAACACAACTTCAATTGATAACCCTTTTTTTTGTTCCATTCATTCATCATTACCTATAAATCTAGGGTTACATATGAATAAGATGATACCTAATGCTTTTTCACAATAGATTGAGAGCTCTTGCATAGTCAAATAGAACACATATGTGAAGTTACCCTATCATATCAGTCATAGAGTACATAACCCTACAAGACGTCATTGCACACTAAATACACTAGTGCATCACACCCCTATCTAATTTAGAAACCTTGTCCAAAAATAAAGGGAAACATTGTTTTAGATTTATAACATCATCATAGATCTTTATAATAAATTTCATATTTTTTGTCTCGTCCTTGTATTATCAAATATATAGCTAAGTTTTATTTATCTATCATTTCCTCTTTTATAATATTTCCAAATATATTAAATTACAAATAAGTTTTTATCATTTATTACCTATCTATAGCATTTTTATTTTATGTAAAAGTTTTTTTCATTTAGATAATTAGTTATCTAATGTTTCAAATTTGATAAAATATTACTCTAATAAAAACATCACTTTCTATGTGATTTTTTTTTTGAAGAAAAGGGGTAAAAACTTTATTAAAACTTAGAACAGCAAAATACAGAGCAGCCTAAGGCCAACGTCCCAAGAACCACCAAAAACTACAAAAAACAACAAGATCAAGAAAATCACTCTCCAGTACCTCTCTCATCTTCAACAACAATCCTCTTCAGTTTCCTGATGTAATGCGTAGGGCATCCGCTTCTAGCCATCAATCATCTGGTCATCCAAATCTTTTGATGCCCATTTTTCTAGGCAATCGGCCGCCCTATTCCACTCCCTTGGAATATGGGCAAAATACACTGAATCCATACAATAACTAACCTAAATAATCTACTAAACTAACAATGACAGCTACCAGCTAACATCAGAGATCTTTCTCTCAAGAAGTAGATTGACTATGACTTGAGAGTCAGCCTCACAAATCACTTTCCTCCATCCTAGATCATAAGCTCACCTCAAAGCATATAAGATCTCCAAGCCTTCCATCTTATTAATGGTTTGTACTACTTTTTTAGCCATAAAAATCAAAACCAATAAACTAGCAGAATCCCTACCAATCCCACCAATCCCAGCCAATCCTAGATTACCTCGAGAAGAACCATCCATATTGATTTTCAAAAAACTAGCAGGAGGTGGCGGCCATTTCCCCATCCTTTAAACTCTCTATTTCACTTTTCTACCTCTCTTGATCCAAGCTAAGGCTAGAGATATCCCTTGTACACCTAGCCTATCCACTATCTCAGCATTGCTCTTCTCCAATGGCAAGATAATCTCACTCTTAGCTCCAATAGTTTCTTGGATCATTCCCAAGATTCTAGTCCATACCTATTGAATCCCCAAATTTTTCCCCTAAAAAATTATGTGATTCCTTTCTAGCCAAACTTTCCATAAGAGAAAGATAGGACCATCATACCAAACATCCTACAAGAATGAGGCCGAGGAGGGGGGCCTCCCCAGTCTAGCCCAAAAATCAGCCAAGGAGGATGCATGAATACACTGGCATTTCCACACTTCCCACCAAAAATGCCATAATTGCACTGAGAAGGGACAGCAAAAGAATATGTGCTAAGAATCTTTCTCCCCACTACTATAGAGAACACACCTCAAAGGGCCAGCAAAGCCTCTCTTTCAGATATTTTCCCACATCAAGCATTTATTCTAAGCCAAAGTCCAAATAAAGTAGTTACACTTTGGCCAAAAGAAACTATTCTAGACTTTTTTCCACCAAGGAACTTCCCTCCCCCCATCGAGTTGCTGAGAGATCAACTCCTGGTAACCAAAAGACATCGTGTATGAACCCTTCAGATTGGGATCCCACACTAAAACATCACTATCCAAAAGGGTGCTATAACTACGACTAGCAAAAATGAAATGGAGTTTAGCACACTCAGCCTCCAACCCAAAAATAAGCCACTCCCCTGAGATTTTCCATCTTCTTTCCACCACCCACCCATGATGGGAAAGAACCTTAACATCCCCCACCCTCATCTATCCAACTTCACAAAATCTCTAGGCTAATATACCTAAGTGAGGATATTGATTTACTAAGGGCAGAAAGCCATCCCAAGAGTCTTGCCAAAATTGTGCCTCCATCCCATTTTTGTAAATCCAAAATAGTCCATGCTTAATGAATGCTGCCCCTTTCTTGAGCATAGACCAAATCACCAAACCTTTCCTTGTCAAGCTATACCGAGGGGTATCTCTCTGGGGGATCCCAAACAAGTACTTATGGGATAACACACCTGGTCCTGTTCAATGCACCACCACCAATATAGTTTAGCTTCCAGAGCAATACCAGAGAGCAATGACTATCTTAATCCAAGACCACCCAACCTTTTTGGGCTACAAACTACCTCCCACTTAATAAGGCTGCACTTAGTTGCTGATAAATTACCAGCCCATAGAAATTGTCTTACTAAGGAATCGAGGTCTCTAACAAAGCTCACTGGTGCCACATGTATCATACACCTATATAGAGGGAGCGCCTACACAACTAATTAAAATAGTTGAACTCAGCCAGCAAAGGACAGCCAATGATGGGTCTAATGATTTACTTTAGCATAAAACTTGTCCAGAAGGCCCTGTCACATCTCCCTAGACTGCCTACTAGTTGAGATAGGAATCCCAAAGTATAGCAAAGGAAGACTTCCAATTTGGAACCTAAAAATATTAGCAATTCTCCATTGAATTGGAGGTGGGGTGTTGAATAAAAAAATTGAAGACTTACCCTTGTTAATTAATTGCCCTAAAGCCTCAAGATAAACATCGAAGCCTTTGTGCATATTAGAAGTCTCCTTAATAGTCACCATTCCCATCAAATCCACATCATCCACAAACTATAGGTGAAATAGTATAGGAAGAACTCCTCCCCATTGCCAGCCTTAGATATAACCCCCTTCCACATTCCTTTTAATCAACCGTCCCAACCCTTCCACCAGAAGAAAAATAGGCAAGGAGAGAGAGGGTCACTTTTTTGCAAGCTCTGAGAGGCCCCAAATAGATTATAGTGCTCTCCATTAATCAAAACTGAGAAAGAAGTTGAATTCACACAACTCATAACCCAGTGAATCCATTCCTCTTCAAAGCTAAAAGCAACCAAAACCCTTTGAAGGAAGGACCAGCGGACTCTATCATAAGCTTT
Organism: Torreya grandis; assembly: GCA_037957365.1. Lineage (NCBI taxonomy): Eukaryota > Viridiplantae > Streptophyta > Pinopsida > Cupressales > Taxaceae > Torreya > Torreya grandis. Next base: position 5,548,941 of record JARHVA010000416.1, read on the forward strand.
GCTCATGTCCAGCTTGATGAACATAGCCTTTTCTTTAGACTTGGCCATGGAATGGATAGTCTCTATAGCCATAACCACTCCATCCAAGATTGGACATCCTTCCACAAAGCCACTTTGCTCTTCAAAAATAAGCAATGTAAGCCACCTTTTTAACCTTTCAGCAATCAACCTAGAAATAATTTTATAAATTACATTGCAAAGAGAAATGGGACAAAATTGACTTAACCAATCATCTCCCTCCCCCTTAGGAATGAGAGCCAGGAAGGTAGAGTTTAGGGCCCAGAGCATCTGCTTATTCATCTGAGATTCATGAACAATAGCCAATAAATCTACTTTAATAATGTCCCAAAATTCTTGGAAAAATTCAATTGAGAATCCATCTGGTCCAGATGCCTTTCCTTTTTTGCATCTATAAAGTAGTCTTCTCTAACTCCTCCATAGATATGGCTCTCCTAAGGTGCTCATTCATTTCCAAAGAAACCAAAGAAGGAATACATGAGAGAACCTGAGCCTCAGCAGTCGAGTCCCCCTAAACCTCCTCCCTAAATAAAGAAGTAAAATACTGCTCAGCCTCATTACAAATACCTTGGGTAGAATGGATAACCTCCCCCTATTCATCACCAAAGATGATATAGAGTTACCATGTTGTCTGGATTTCATTAAATTGAAGAAGAATGCAGTATTCTTATCCCCCTCTTGAAGCCACACATTCTACGCTTTCTACTTCCAAAAGATTTCCTCTCTCAGCTCTCATTCCTCCACTATTTTTAGAGCTCTAGCTTCTTCCCATAATAGATATTCAGACACCCCCTCTTCCCTAATCATCTGGGTAACATAATTCAATTGCATTTGCACCACATTTTTCACCTAGTAAATGTTCCCAAAGCACTGTCAGTTCTAGCATTTGAGTTGATACTTAACAAATTGGAGAAGCTTGGCAAAAATATACATTGCTAAACTAAAATCAGGTCTACCTCTCTTCCACCATTCAGAAACACATCCATATAGGTCCGAGTCCCTAAGCCACATGAGTTGGAACTTAAAAGGCAGCTTTTAAGGCACCCTAGCTGAGGAAATAATGAGCTTTATGGGCCAGTGATCCAAACCTCTCCAATCTAGTATCTCAAAGCTGGAAGACCACAACCCACCCACCCAAAAACATGACACCATGAAGCGGTCAAGACATTTGGCAATGCACCTATCACCCACCCTTCTATTGTTCTATGTGAAGTGGCCATTGCTAGGCTTGATGTCCATGAGATTTTGCTGAGATATTGTCTCTAAGCAAGATTGAGGATGGCTCCATTCTCATATTACCTCCCTGTTTCTCAGATAAATCTAGGATGGCATTAAAGTCTCCAGTAATAATCCATGGCAAATAAGTAAATAATCTATGAACCATATGAATATTATTCCATACCAGGAGTTTACCTTGGAAATTAGTTAGAGCATAGACATTAGAAAAAATAATAGATTCCCCTAATTCAATGCACAAAGAAACCATGGATAAGGAGGACTTGAATGAAATCCATGACACAAGATGGATCTTACGTGGGTTCCATAGACATGCCACACCCCTCAAAGATCCCTAAGCTGCAATGCACTGACATTGACCTTGCCTCCATACCTTAGGTGTGACACTCATCATACATTCCACAGCAACCTTAGTCTCTTGAAGAAAGAGAACATCAAGAGAATGACTTTGACTTATTCCCGAATAGCTTTTTGTTGAGGGCCATTGTTTAAACCCCTTTCATTCCAAGAGATGATGATCATTTGGGAGGAGTCAAGAAGTGGGAGTCTAGGGTCTTAATAGATCCTGGCTCCACCAAGGTCTCTCCTATCATCTTAATCTTCTCCAGGCCCTTCTTTCATCCTATTTTAGCATTTTTCTTTGAATCCTCCTTCTTTCCATCGTTTTGAAAAATTCCCAGATGAGGAGAAGATGTACCTCACTTATCCATATCTAAAACCACAATTCGTGCAAGAGGAGCCACTTCTTCTACTCCCTGTCCCATAATAGCATTTGGCTCTTAAGTCATCTACACCCCTAGCTATCCATCTATGACCATAGGCATGGTGGATTCCTCTTACAAAGTAGAGGGAGGAATGGCAGAGCTAATCTCCATTCCCAAATCCACCACAAGTTGATCAGCACTATTCAATCCCAGATTAATTACTTGTTGACCTAATTCATCTAAGAACTCAAACCTATTAAAAGTATCCTCCTTCTGTCTATCCCTTAGAGTTCTTTTCAATCCTCTACTATGATTACAAGCTTTTACTTGAATAAATCCCTCAGCATCCTTACCCTCCCTCGCAACAGGATTCATCCCTTTGTCAGTACCAGAAGTGTTACTAGGAGGAGGCATAGGTTGTTGTTCCACTGGCTTGGCTCTCAAACATCTTCACACCAGGTGGCCATATTCATGACAAAGGCAGCATTGAAAATGAAGGGTCTCATAATCTAGTTGTTGCATCCAGGAATATGAGCCTGCACACATCTCTACCGCATCTGGCAATGGTTTACTTAGATTAATTTCTATGCAAATTCAAGCAAAAGTCATAACTTTCTTACCCAGGGTTTATGTTAAAGATCCTACCAGCCTTTTGAGCATCAATGCAAGCATATGAAGAACATCCTCATGGAAACATTCTATTAGAAATTTGGGTAACCAAACCCACACTGGCACTCTATTTGGGAGTTCCTCAGAAGGGTTAAAACTTGCATGCCATGGTTTGATGAATAGCCCCACCTAATTATAAAAATAGGGCCCCACTTTAAAGACCCTATTGCAGTCAGCCAGGCAAAGAAACATAACCATGAAATAGTTGTTTGCAAGCATCGTGACCTCCATTTTTCCCTCTGGTTCCCACACTCTCTGAGCCCAACTCTCCGAGCCCAACTCTCCAAAAATTTAAGGGAGACTCTTAACCCCAATAATTTGCAAAACATTGAATGCTTAGAGTAGTATTCTACATCTTCAGTAATCATTTCAAAAGGAATTACTAGTTTGGGTCTTTCTTTGCACCACTCAAGGCAACCACTAATCTTCATGATCCAAGATCCTCTAGGCAAGCTCGAGTCTGTGACACTTGTAGTCTAAGAAAAGAAGGCATTTTCAAACACCCTCGCTTCCTATCCCATTAAATTTAGGCCCACCACTTCACTAAAACTTATACCAATTTTGGTCTTGGAAGATGCACTCTTAGCTATGACTATGTCTACCTTAGGACACTCCCCAGCAATGAGATCACTCCAGGCAACTCCACCGACCCGTTCATAAGACGTTGACCAGAAGGCACTCATGATTCAAAATGATAGTCAAAAATAAAGGTTAACCAAAAAATATGACCTCCAAGCTCGTAGCACCCCACCCCACACTATTAAACAAACACCCCTCCCCTTCCTACGTGAACACAAACACAGTGAAAATGAGCCAGGGTAATCATTTCAAAAGGAATTACTAGTTTGGGTCTTTATTTGCACCACTCAAGGCAACCATTAATCTTTGTGATCTGAGATCCTCCAGGCAAGCTCGAGTCCATGACACCTATAGTCTGAGAAAACAAGGCATTTTCAAACACCCTCGCTTCCTGTCCTAGCAAATTCAGGCCCATCACTGCACTAAAATGTATACCAATTTTGGTCCTGGAAGGCACACTCTTAGTTATGACTATGTCTGCCTTAGAATACTCCCTAGTAATGAGATCACTCCAGGTAACTCCACTGACCCATTCATAGGACATTGACCAGAAGGCACTCACGATGCAAAATGATAGTCAAAAATAAAGGTTAGCCAAAAAATATGGCCTCCAAGTCCACAGCACCCCACCCCACACTATTAAACAAACACCCCTCCCCCTCCTACGTGAATGCAAACACAGTGAAAATGAGCCAAGGCACAGCTGCCCTAGCTCAGCGATGGACTACAGACCTCCATTCGCTCTCTCCAGGGAAAACCCTTTCTATGTGATATTTTATTATCCATTAATTTTATATTTATAATCTATGTATGGCATGCTTACTTTGTGTTTCATGTGATTTCCTTTCTTTCCTTATTTACTATTTTTTACTATATTTTGGTGTCATAGTATATATAATGCATAGTTATCTTATTTTCCATTATTCATATCAAGCATATTTTTCCTTCCTCTTTCCTATGTTTCCATGATTTATGGTTAAGTAAAAGGAGTTATGATATTATTACATGGACATGTTTGAGTAATGTGTATATGTTATATCAATAATGCTTACGCATTATTCAGAAATAGTCTTGGTAGTCACTGCACCATAATCACATATGCAAGATATAATGTGTATAAACCATGTAATGTTATATAATGTGTAAGAACCATGTACATGGTTTTTTTTATTTATCATAAAAACAAAAAAAAAGTCCAAATTCCACAAATATCATTTCAATTTGCCTCACATCTCTTTTCTATCCTTAAATATGGAACTACATTTACATTTTGTTGTTAGGAAGTGAAACACACTAGTGTTACTAGTTATCTCTAAAAATATATAATATATCCATGACTGGGAGGTAATAATCCAAAAATCAAACCTATTAACACAAAATTTTAGCAATAATTTTTATTTGCATTTTTTTATTTGAACAACCCATTGAAGTGAAAGAAAACACACTCATAACCCTGCTCCTAACCCTAATATGCCTCTGATAACTCCACAAGACCCTCTAGGTAGTCAAGAGGATTTGTTTGCACACATATTTAAGAAAAAAAATCAAATTTAAGAGACAATTAGGAGAATGAGGGACCCCATTTTGACCATATGCACTATACATATTTAGCTAATACCCTAGAGGTAGTACTAGGCCAAGTTGACTTGGTAATGAGTCAAATTGATAAATGGGCATCTTATAGGGAGAGATGTAGGTCTTACTATGCAAATTAATTATCAACATGTGAAGTGAAGGATTAAAAAATTGAAAAAAAACCAAATTTGTACCTTATTCATTGATCCATCAACCAATGCACCTTTTCCATTATCATCAAAATAGTTCCCAATCCACCAATGTTATCATAATTTGATAATAAATAATTTTTGGCACTGATGGGGGATTGTGTTTTATTATCCACCTTATAATAACCTCAAGGTTCCATTGTATTTTTTTAGTAAACGCTATTGTGAGTTTATCCTCAATGAGATTATCCATTATTTTGATTACTCAAAATTTCAATTCAAAGGAAAAAACTTTAAGTAGGATAGAATAGGTGCACATCATGTGCTTAATTATCCTAAAATATTCCCTACCCAAAATCCACTTCAACCTGAGATCCCCTCTACATTAAAGGAGGTCGTCAATATTAACACATTACATTCACTTGGTGCACTTACAAACATACTCATTCAACATACGAGTAATATTTCTAAGACTAATGTTGTAGGGGGTAAACATGGGGATATTCTACCTCATGTGCATGTCTTCCTACACTATTGCACATCCTATGGTGATATATGCACTATATCTTCAAATGACAATGATGGTGCTTTTGAGGACCTAGATGCTATATTTTTGAGCGATGAGTTTTTTGGCACATATATTTGGTGTGCAGACATTGACTACACATATTCAAGTATCTTATATATTTTACATGAAAATTTTTAGTTATATTTTTATTTAAAAGGCAAAAATTAATTTACATATAAATTAAATAATATATCTCTATGTATATGTATTTTTTATGTTCTAGGAGGAGACGGTACCTTCATCTTCATAGCTAGTTTGTGGGTCACCTACTATTACATTTATTGATGTTACTTAGCTGATGTTTACATATATGGAGGTAATTTTTCATTAATATCATACTTAATGTACATGTATTTATTTATATATATCTATGTTCAACTAAAAATCACATATTGGTTTGTTCAAATTATGAACATGGTGGAGACTCCTCCATCTTTAGGGGATGAAACTAACCTAGGTGTTATTGTTACAATATCATCTATGTAACCACTCAGTGAGGCATGTTTAAAATTGATTTCTAAACTTGGTTGCATGTCTAATAAGTAAAGTTTATAATAATATGTGTATATGAATAGGTCCAAATATAAGAGAGATATGAGAATAGAAGGGACTCATAGTTATAACTTGGAGAATCCAAATCATTTGAGGGATCCCCATCTATAAACAAGGCAACCCAAGGAGAGTCTTATTCAAAGAAGGTAAGAGAGGGAGGCTTTTTTATGAGTAGTATATCTTATATGTACTTTTTTATATGCCTATATGGTAATGATGAGT
>JARHVA010000417.1:0-20000 GCA_037957365.1 Torreya grandis
ATATATTAAGTATGTCCACTTATATTTGTATATATTATAAAACCTTTAGCCACTTATTTCCTAATGGCATTACACACACACACACACACCTATGCATATAATTTATAAGTATTAATTATGTGTGTGTGTGTCTATGAAATAACTATTCATGAAGAATATTACAATGTCTTTATGTATATTCCATGCTCTCTCTCTCTCTCTCTCTCTCTCTCTCTCTCTCTCTCTCTCTCTCTCTCTCTCTCTCTCTCTCTCTCTCTCTCTCCTCTCTCTCTCTCTCTCTCTCTCTCTCTCTCTCTCTCTCTCTCTCTCTCTCTCTCTCTCTCTCTCTCTCTCACACACACACACACACACACACACACACACACACACACACACACACACACACTTATACATGTTTTGAGTTTATTGTCATATCCTAATCTCCCAAATTAAGAAACATTAATTCAAATTTAATGTAAAATATAAATCACAATAACAACACACAACACTTGAAACCCAATTGAATGCATTAAAAACACAAACACAAAATGTGAAATATTCTATTATGTACCATATGGTACATTGATTTATTAATATCATTCAACACAAGTTTAAACCATAAATTAAAAATCATGTCCTTAAAATATTTCAACTTTAATTATTCTAAAAATGTTTAAACTCAGTCTAGTTCATATGTCTAATACTATCTATCAACACAATTCAATCTTTTATCTTACCATATTACACATCCAATTAACATAAAGAAAATAATTCAAATAACATTTTATATCCCTATCTTCATACTCATCTATGTATATATGTTTAATATGATGTGACCTATAGTAATTTTTATACCACTTAGCCAATATATTGAATAGATATTTATGTTACTTAACATATAATCATCATGACTACTCAATAATAACAATTATATTTAAATAAACTTATCATAAATAATAACTCAGTCATTTTATATAACTACTTATAGTTATATTGTCTAAGTTTTATTATGTATACCAAACCAAAAAATATAACACTAATATATATATATATATATATATATATATATATATATATATATATGTATGTATATATATATATATATATATGTATATATATATATATATATATGTATATATATATATATATATTTGTATATATACATATATATATATATATATATATGTATATATATATATATGTATATATATATATATATGTATATATATATATATATATATATATATATATGTATGTATATATGTATATATATATATATATATACATATATACACATATATATACATATATATATACATATAATACCAAGCAATAGTAATCCTATGGTATGAAAATTGACTAAATTTATTCACAGTCAATAAATAATCATTTATACACAACCAACTAACTAACCTAAGTTAAGTTGGATACCAACTCCCAAGCATCCCATATAAACAATCATACATAGGTGTTTAACAAAGCAGTATCACACAACCATTAATAATTGAAAATAAATGAAACAAAGCCAAATAATATACAACAAAACCTAATTTATTATCCAAAATATAAACATAACCAAAATCTAAAATAATATCCCTAAGTCATCTATTGTTTATTTATACTTAGCCATGTATCCAAATGGTTACATGGTATTCTTAATTTATAAATGAACTAAGGAAAACACAGTCATGTTAATGATCATCATAAAACCTAGTTTTGAACCCCCTATCAAAAACAATGTCTCTAATCCATTTTACTAATACTCAACCATTTTGACACACACAAAATAACACAGCCACGTAAATAAACCACACAAGGATTTCATTTTCACCAATTACCCTAACCTTCCATACTCATGTCATACTAAAATCAAATCATTGATTCAATTTTTTGGGGGATTCCTCCTTCCACAAGGTCGAATCCTTGATTCTCATGAGGGTTTAAAATTCTAGAACATCCATTAAAAAAAAACCCACGACCATTTCATCTTTAAATTGTATAACATTAATACATAATTTTAGAGTAAACCAAAGAACAAACCCTACCTATTGAGTTCCCTTGAAGTATATTTTATCCTTTGGTATATGAATAAAATTCCCCTTTTCTCTTCTTTCTCTTCTCTTTCAACCCCAACCTCTATGCATTTTCAAAAACCCCATCCTCTTTTTAATGTTTTTGAATTCATCTGCATGCCATATGAAAACCCCTAATTATATGGCAAACCCTTCTCCATCATAAATTACCAATAATGACTCACCATAACATTAGAAATTCTTGGCATACCTCCATAACTCCCAGCTTGACCACCAAATTACATAGTCACCACAATATCTCCTCCAACTAGCAATCGAACCTTAGCCATTCCAAGTTTGCATGGTTTGAACAAAAAAATACAAACCAAATGATGAATAAAAAAATTAGGTTTGATAATGTGTTATGTCAATAAAAATAATAATTGTGTTTAATAAAAACTTGAATGCCTATCCTAAAATTTAAAAATTAAATAATCAAAGTTTAATACCTAGTTCACCTTTAGGTGTTTAAAAACTATGTCACCCTAGGTATTTAAAATCATTTTGTTAAATGTTCTACAATGTAATTATTTCCATGCCGTGTGTGTGTGTGTGTGTGTGTGTGTGTGTGTGTGTGTGTGTATTTTCATGGGTTGAATAAACAAATACAAACCAAATGATGACTCCCAAATTAGGTTTGGTAATGTGTTATGTAAATAAACATAATAATTATTCTTAATAAAAACTTGAATGCCTATCCAAAAATTTAAACATTAAATAATCAAAGTTTAATACCTAGTTAACCCTTAGGTATTTAAAAACTATGTCACCCTAGGAATTTAAAATCATTTTGTTAAATTGTCTATAATTTAATTATTTCCATGCCATATGTATGTATGCATTTATATATGTAAACATACATACATACATACATATCTCTCTTTGTGTGCATGTTATAATGATACTTTTCTATTGGATGCTTATAGGTACATGCCTATATGGATTTAAGAAATCAACAATACTTAAATTTATTTAAAGAAAATATAAAACTAAAACATGATCAAGAATGAAATTAAAATAAATAAATTAAATCAATCACATAACCATATACTAACAAACAATCATGCATTGATTTATACTATGTGGTGTGTGCTGGGTTCCTTATCGAGTCTCTACACCTCCAACATTTTCATCTGCATCACTCTCCCTGATGATACTCTCCCTCCACATTTGTTTGGAGAGTGGAGTTTAACCTACATCCACCTCAAAAATGTAAATGGTAGTTAGCCGATAATAATGATAATCAATAAAAATTCTACTAAAACATAATAATACTGAATGAGAATAATCCACATGTATATGAAACTCATGTATGGCTAATCAATCAAGTAATGAATCACCCAAAATAATCATTATATGTCTATACATATAGAAACATAAATGAATTTTTTTTTACAATAGTAATTAAACAAAATCGACCCCATTAATATCTGTTTAATAATCAAATCAAGTTTAGTGAGGAAATCAAGATGTAACAAATTTCTAGTCCTACATTCTTTTCTTTTCATATCTTTTGGGGGGGAATTTTTTCCATGAGTTTTCTCATTTTAATTTATTTTTTTAGAGTTGAATTATACGTGGGTACCTCATCAGGGCTTGTTTCTAAGACCCATTTTTTATTTTCTACCCATCTAAGCTATGCTTAAGGATGGGGCGTTGGTGTAGGATATTTATTATTCCATTTATTTATTGAATATATTATCCATACACATATATTTAGCTTGCTTAGGTGTAAGTGGGTGAGAGGGTGAGTTTCACCTAGATTTCCACCTTGAGTTAAACTAAGTGCCAATATGATTTATCCTATGAGTTTTATAGTGAGTTACACTCATTTTCCTCATGAGTTATTCTATGAGTTAACTCTCCATACTCATTTTAAATATTCCTCTTTACCAAGATATTGTAACGTAATAAAGAATCTCAACATTATATAATCTATTTATGGATATAGATAATTAATTCTATATGAAATGCATTAGATTCATCACTATGGTAATGGCTTATTGGAGAGATATTGGTTGAAGAGTATTCCAAACTCTTTCATAAGACCGATCGAACTAAGAAATAGGCCAAGGGCCACAAGATAGAGTAGACATAAGGCTTGAGAAATCAAGGAGAGTGTAGAAATAAGAGGAACACCCAAGGTATGAGTTTTCCAAGTGTAAAAGATTGAAGTGCTACATAATCACAAAATATTATCTACATTTACTCCCTTTAATCTAATAATGAAATTAGTTTAAAAGAAAGGAATAAGTACATAGGTGTGTATGCACACCTTGTCTTTACTCAAGTTAAATTTGAGTGATTTTTTTGGTTACTAACATACAACCAAGATCATGTTACAATTTATAATATGTGTATATAATATGGGTTAAAATCAATTAAAATATATTGAAATGAAAGAGCAAGGTTTATGAATACATGTGTGTGCCGATGTAACTACCTTACCTATTGGCAAGTTATTTTGAAAAATATGTATCATTATAATGATCACAAAGTGAGATTAGGGTAAATATAGATACATATTTAAAGTACATATATCTAAGTAGATATATAGAGAGATATTGGAAGGCATATTCCACCAACTTTGGATAAAAGGTGAGTTGCCACCTAGTAATTGAGATTAACTCAACCATACAACCCAATGATACTCATAACCTAGTGAGGATGGATGATCAAGTCCAAATTGAAAATAATCAATATTGAGTAATTTTATGACCTCAACCATACCAAAAGGTGTAATTAATATTATATTATATTGGCTCAATATACTTCATAAAATTCTGTGAGGTATTATTAGGTGCAATGGTTTTAGAATCTAAAACTAATTTGGATTTTAAAATATTAGACACACATTGCCTATCATATGCACCTTAGATATGTCTCATGTTAAACCTATGTAGAAAAATAGTACCAATGTATAAAATTATACTACAACTCTGAATCTAAATCATATAACTGTGTGTTTTGGTTAATTCAGATAACTATGTAGGTATGGAGTTTATGATTCCAAAACATGCCCCCACTATATATGGAGAAATATGAATAATTATATAAGTAACAATGTGGATGACATGTTTCCAAAACATGCCCCCACTATAAATTGAATATGTTAAATAATGAATAGGTATGGAATCCATGCCTCCAAAGCATCCCCCCACATAATCTGTGAACTAATATAAATACTATATATTAAATAAATATGGAGAAAATGATTCCATAGCATGCCCCTAATAAATCTAAATTTTTTGAATGTGTATAATCCATGCCCATATGACATGCCCCAACCAAATCTATAAACTGATATAAGTATAAAATATTGAATGAGTGTGGAGAACATGATTCTAAAGAATGAACCCACTAAATATGGGGAGTATGAAAAGAATGGAGAAAATTATTCCCAATCATTCCCCAGGTAATATGCCTCCTTTTTGAGGCGAGTTAAAAATAATAACTGGGAGTCATCTCACCTAAAAATGGTAAGACAATTGTATAATCTACAAATGCAACCATATAGCATATAAAAGGAACATGTTTAGGTAAATCTAATATTGAAGTACATATAACCAATGTGATCACATGTAGGCCTAATATGAACTTTAAATGTCATGGAAATATATAGATAATAACAATAAAAAATCAACAAGAAAATAAGCGCGCGTGCACACGCGCGCGCGCGCGCGCACACACACACACACACACACACACACACACACACACACACACACACACACACACACACACACACCCAAGTGCATTTAAAAACAAGTCAACAAGTAATGTTCTAAAGAGACCACAAACAAAGGGCATGTTTAAATGCTACACAATCAAAGGGATATGACCTAGTCAAATTCCCATGAAATCAAGAATGACATATTCAAATTTCCATACAATAACCAATGAAATATTAAAATGCTCAAATAAGGAAGATAAAAGACTCAAGGAAGTGCATAAAGTAAAACATAAGCAACTATCATAAACATGTCATAATAGCCCATAGATATAATGTGTTAGAAAATTATGTCAAGTGTATAACATATGAAGTACCCTGTAAGATATAATCATGGATTTTAAGCATGTTTAAGTACATATTTAAGTTCAAGAATGATAATTTAGAGTGATAATTTAATCATATAACCTATGTATATCAATATTAAAGAAGTAGATGTCCCCAATGTCCATATGACATGAGTAGAGGGAGATCCCAACATCAAAAATAGAAGTTTATCATGTATATGTGTATGCTTGTATCCTAAACAAGTATAAATTTGACACATATGTGTATTTATAAGTAAATAACTATGGTTTACATCAATATGGTAGTGACACATGGATGTTAGGGAGCCAATAGAACATGTTGTTGAGAAGTGTTATCATTGATGTCAAGGTTGATGTATTGATGTCATGGTGCATCTAGGGAAGATGATTGTTGAATTGTATTTGAGATATGTTATTGTGTGTTTGATGTGATAAGGAAACCATATGATAGGATAAAATTTTAAGGAAACCTAACATCTTTATATTGAGAAATAATTTTAAGGTGATGTAATGAGTCTTCTACTGGTTATTGTCAATGTTATTATAGTGGTGTGAGAATGTTGTCTCATAAATGTTCTTATTTGATATCATAATTGAGGTAAACATTTTTGAGTAATATTCCTTGTGATTAAGGTGTATAAACATTAAGGAGTGTTTTAAGATCATGTGTCATGTTTCAAGTGCTTATAAAGCCTAGTCATGACACTAGTCATGGCATGTAGAGACCTTATGAGAAAGTATGAGTATGATGTCTTGGTGAGATGAGTAAACATATAAATTAGGAATTTGAGCATTTGAGTATTCATGAGAGGCTTATGATGTACCTACAGGGGTAGGACCTACATATCAAGTATGCAACAAGACTACTTCTAGATCTTGTTTGGCATAATGAGGCATCATGATATGTTGTCAAGGCATATGAAATATGTTTGACATTGTTTGGGAATTTTATATTTTGTGTGAACATGAAAGTGAGGTGGAGAGCACATGAAAAGAAACATGAAGGTAAGTTTTAAGGCTTAATGTGATTTACAGGTTAAGGTCTAGAGAGCAAAGAGAGAGAGTGTGGCCTAATGAGGGGTCATGATTTGATTCTAAGATGTTTTGAGATCATATGAGAATGGAAAAAATTATTATATGTTTTTTCAAGAATGATCAAAGATTTTGAGGTTATGGTTTGTAAGAAAAGGCATGAAAAGTGGTTTTGAGGTCTCTCAAGTGCACATAATGAAGAGTTCTCAACCCAAGAAAGATTTCTTGTGTTTTTTTATCTCTTCAAAACTTTGCATGGAAACTTGATATATTTTGGTATAATGGTAAGGGTCCTATCTCAAATTTATAGGAATTCATTTTTGGAATAAGAGGCTAATTTTTATGAACAATTACTAACAGTAGAAGATGGTTTAAACCCTCAAAGAACCCTAATAGTGACCCAATATGAAATAAGTTGTTCTAAAGTGATTATAATGGACTAGTTGGATATTTTAGTGATTAGAGGTTCTAGTAAACTCTCCCATGCATCTCTAGGAATAATTGAGTCTTTAGCTAAGTGAGTGGACCTTATATGAAAGACCTTGTTTCTCAAATATTTGTTATAATAGTTAGAGTTGACTAAGCCAAAGTTTTTAAATAGATGGAGGATAAAATTTGAGACTTGTATTTGATGTCCATATTGTTTTTTTGTAGGTTCTATACCTTATGTGTGCTAAACTATTCATCCAAGATAACATGTCATTAATAGGCCTAATGGTGTAAATGGTGAGAAACCCAAGAAAAAGTGAGAAGATGATTCAAGATGTGTTATCATAGAATAGGGATGAATCCAAGTGCATGGATATATTTTTTAGGAATTTTAAGAAATTTATATGTTATATATAAGTTTTGGAGACAATTGTATATATCAAAAAGTTACTCACAAGTTGACTTGTCTAGCTCAGTGAGGTCATTAGATTGGTCTACAAGACAAATATTGACATTTGAACATGTTATCTTTATATTTGAAAATGGTATATATATATATATATATATATATATATATATATATATATATATATATATATATATATATATATATATATATATATATATTAGGATCATATAAATGCATTACGAGTCTCTTTAAATGGTAATATAGGTGATTTAAGGTCATTATCACCGTGACTGTGCTTTAAGGTAAATTGGTAGTTCTGGCTAAGCAAGTTATAGTGATGAGTTTGAGACTCTATGCCCTGAGTTGAAGCCTATAATTTACATGGTGTTACAATTTATTAATTTTATGTCTTATCCATGATTTTTTATAAGTTTTTTATTCAGTTAAATTATTGAAAATGTTGAAGCCAAAATGGATTGACTGGTTGAGTGAGGTCTATGAGAGAGAAGGTCAACAAATTGATCTGTAAGACTAATAATTACCAATAGTGATTATGATATTTTTTTGGAGTTTGTTATGAGGATATTATAGGATCATTTTTATGCATTTTAATTACTTTATTGTTTTCTTTTAGGTTTCTAAATTTCAAGTTTCCATGACTATGTTTTGAGGTTAGTTGGTAGTTCAGATTAAGCATTTTGCAGAGAAGAATTTGAGGTTGTATACCCTAAGTTGAACTATATAATTAAGTTTTTGATGACCCTGAGGTCATAAGTTTTTTTAATATGTTATTTATTATTATATTTATTTTTAAATTTTTTTTTATGCTTTATTTGTTCAAGATAAACTTTCTATGTGTATGAAGGCATGATTATGAAGAATACTAATGGCATGCTTCAAGTGGTGGTTGGAGTTATAAAGTATTAAGGACCTAATATGAGATTATTATAGTTATATTGGAGTGTAATACTAATTTTTAATTCTATATGTGTGGTTTTAAAGTGTTTAAAGGATATCAAAGGGTAGTGTGTGCTAATGAAGGCTTAATTGAATTAGGTCTCCTTAAGGTCTAAAAAATGTTTTAGTCCTATATGATATGACTGACATAGTTTAATGTCTATTTCATATATTAAAAGTTTTATAAGACCTATTTAAATGGTAATAAAAATTATGAAATTATGTATGGCTTCCCAATAAGGATACGAGTAAGAAGATTGTATAAATACAACACAGTTTTAGGCCTATTTATGTGTAGAGAACAAACAAATAAAATAACATATTGCATAGTATAGTAGAAAGAGGTATTGTAGACCATCAAAGGAATATATAGGATATATGATGAATATTTGATATATTTTATGTGTATGGGTATCAAGGTCATATTACCTAATCAATGTTGAAGAGACCTAATTGAGCAAAAAGACCAAGAAGGTAGTTTGAGAGGCCTCAGAATGTGAAAAGATGAAGAGGTGGTCATAATCAGTTGGTTGAGTAATAAGGTATCCTAAAGGTAATTAAATAAATAATGTGGATGAGTTGTTTTTGAGTCATCTAGGAATTTTTTTCCTCCTTGCAAGTTAGTGCTTGTTAAATCCTAGCTGAGTTGGTACTTAACTAATTGGGGTTAGTGCTCCATGTGAAGTAAGTGCTTCACTAAATTTGGTGTTTTAATTATAATACTATATTACATTTGTAGATATCAGTGGGTTTTATTCTACTTAATGGTCTCCCACATATGTGATGAGTTCTTGTGTTTCATGCTTATGTATATAGGTATTTATTATTGCTAGATCTAGATGCTTGTTTGTATGGTTCTTGATTGCTTAAGTGAAATTGGTAAGATTTTTTTTGAAGACTTATTCACCCCCCCATATCAATAATTTTGATTCCAACATTTGGTATTAGAGTAGGCCCTTTTAATTAGGCCTAATATCCTAAAAGATATCCTAGAAGCAAATATGGATAGTCAACAAGCTCAAGGTGGTTTCTCTACTAGTAAGGCTCTATTCTTTAATGGAACTAATTATGATTTTTAGATCATCATAATGAGGACATATCTAATGTTAATGGGGGATGATATATGGTAGTTAGTTTGGGATGGATAAACTCCACCTCTTACACCACCAACTGATGTAGTAGGTAAGAAGAAAAGTGAGATCATTTCAAAGGTAATGAATGACATTCTATGTGGCCTATCAAAGGAAAAGTTTGTGAAGGTGATGCACTATGAGTTATCCAAGGTTATTTCTTACAAATTTAAGACTATATATGAATTAGACACCAAGGTGGATATGGACAAGTTATAGACCCACCAAAGATAATTTTAAAGTTTGAAAATGAAACCATTACATCTTATCTGTTGAAGGTTTATGAAGGTATCAATGTCATTAGTGGATTAGGAGAATAAGTGAAAGAAGTAAAATTGTTCAAAAGGTGTTTAGATCTCTAACTCCTAAATTTGAATTTAAGGTGTCTATAGTACAAGAAATGAAATATTTGGACAAGATAGAGATGGATAGTCTTCATGTCATCTTGACTGCCTATGAGATGAGAACACATGAAGGAAGACCTCCCAAGAAGGAAATAAATTTCAAATTTGAGAAGAATTAAAAATCCAAGAAGGTCAAAAATTAGGTATGTTTATATTTTTATGATGATGAATTGATAGCCATGTTTAATATAAACTTGAGGTTTGGATCTAGTAAGTACAAGGGTAAGTTTCCCTTCAAATGTTTCAATTGTGGTAAGATTGGTCACTTTGCGTCTAAGTGTCCTAACAAGGATAAAATTGAGCATGATGAATAACATGATGAAAATCATGCAGATGAAAATAAGGTCTAAAATCCTAACAAAAAAAAGAAATATTTTAGGAAGTATGAAGGTAGGAAAGGGTCATTCAAGAACAAGAGAAGTTTATATACCAAAGAAGATAACTCATTTGATGTAAGTGACACAAGCACATCTGATAGTGATGATGATATTAATGAACATGAACATGATAATAATGAAAAATTATTCATGTCTATAGAAATAGATAATGAGGGTTTCTCAAATGGGAATGGCCTTAAGGTTGATGTATAATCAGATGAAGAAGAAGATGAAGTGAACCTTAAGGAAAAATTGGTGAATGCTTTAGAGGATTTGAAGTTCCAAAGAATAAGAAATCACAAAATAAGATCATTAATTAATGAATATGAGTAATATATTGGCTTTTTTGAGGAGATAATAAGTAACACTTACAAGGAGTATGATGAGATCATCAACTATATTGAAGAACAGATGGAGATAGTCACTACAAATCTAAAATATACAGAGGAATAATGCACCAAATATGGAACTAAAATGGAATCTTTGAAAGATGAGTTGGACCAATCATCTAACAAGATGAAGACCTTTATGAAGTTTGAAAAGAGCACTAAGGATCTAGATGACATCTTGATACTTAGAATTCTGTAAGTGATAAGACAAGTTTTGGTTTTAAAGAAGACCAAAAAGAGGTAGTTCAAGTAAAGGATAAATCTAATGAAGAAAATAAGTTCAACATGAATAGATCAATCAGATAGCCTAATACTATGAAGTATGATAATTCAGTCAATGGTTAGTATTATATATGAAATTAGTTTGTTCATAGAGTAAAAGAATGTAGAAGATCCTCTAAAAATGAATATGTATGGGATTATGGAAGGAATCATTAGTCAAGAGTTATGAATGAGGTTGTTTACTAAAATTTATATAATCTAGGATGCATTGAAATATTCTTCCCTAATATAATTATAAGGTCATCAAGTCAAAACAAGAGGTTTGAAGCCCCTAGAGTGTAAGAGAGAAGGTTGATGAATGTGTGGAAACCAAAGATAGTAAAAGTTAACCATGATTAGTATATAATCTCAAATGGAATAGTTGATATGGTAGATCATACTTAAAATTATAAATAAAGTTAGTAATGTCTATTATTAGCTCATATTGATTATCAAACTATTAATGTAGACGTCAATCCTATAGTGCCAGTCAAGCCTAAAAGAATATTGAAGGATATTCAATCTTATGAGAGCATGGAGATTTTGGAATTTATTTAACTTGGTTGTTTTAGTGATATATGGAAAGATGTGATTCCATTAAGCTTCATGGAAACACTATTCATTCAGTATGATCATTTTAGTTTCATGTCATAATCAGATCCACTTAGTCTGAGGGGGAGATATTTAGGTTGTTCATAAGCTCCAAGTTTAGTTAATGACAAGAATATGGTGGCTTAGTTTGTGATGAAATATTTGTATCATATCAATCATTTCAAGGACAAGGCAAGTGGTCTAGAGATCTAATTTCATTTGAAGCAGGTATGCATGGAGTAAGAAAGAACGCGTTCCTATAATACTTCACATTCTATGTGTTGAGCCTCTATTACAAGAAGCTATGATTCTAGATGGAAATAAGTGGAAGACCCTTTGTTATTAATGTCAAAGGGGGAGAGAGTCCAAGAAGGGAGATTGAAAAAAATACGGGAGATGCGAGTGATCACATTGAAGAATTTTTTACCATCAATGACAAAGGGGGATTTTTTTTAAAAGTGTTGTCATTTATTTCAAGTTTGATGTCTTGATGTCAAGGTTGAGTTCATTGATGTCAAGGTGCATATGGTAAATATTATTTATGAGTTGTTTATGAGATGTGCTTGTGTGTTTTATGTGACAAGGAATCCATATGAACAAAGAGAATTTGAAGGAAACCTAATGATTCTTATATTAGTTATTATTAAGATAATTGTAATGGTGTGAGAATGTTGTCTGATAAATGTTATTTTTTGATAGAATAATTGAGGTAAGAATGGTATAATATTAGTACTTTTGATAAAGTTGTATAAACATCAAGGAGTGCTTCAAGTTAAAGTGTCAAGTTTCAAGTGCTTAAGTAGCCTAGTCATGGCACTAGTCATGGCATGTAGAGACCTTGTGAGAAAGTATGAGTATGATGGCTTGGTGATATGAGTACACACAGACATGAATGGTTGTATGAGGTTTCTTGATCATGTATTTTAAGAATTATCTCACTCATGAGAGGCTTAGGATGAACTTACATGGGTAGGACCTCTATATCAAGTATGCAACTAGACCAATTCTAGTTAATTCTTGGTCTGATGAGACATCATGATCTATTATCAAAGAATATTAAGGAATTTTGAATTTTTTTGAGAATGAGACATATTTTTTGAACATTAAATTGAGTTTGATATCACATTAAAAGAGGCATGAAGGTTAATGTCAAGGCCTAATGTGATTTCTAGGTCAAGGTCTAGAGAGGAAAGAGAGAGAGAGTGTGTGTGTAGCCTAATGAGGGGTCATGATCAGATTAAATGATGTTTTGAGATCATATGAGAATGTAAAAAGGTATAATATGTTTTTTAAATCATGATCACAAAGTTTTAGGTTATGGTTTTCAAGGAAAGGCATAAAAAGTGGTTTTGAGGTCTCTCGAGTACACATAATAAAGGGTTCTCAACCCAAGAATGATTTTATTGTGTTTGTTAGCTCATCAAACATTTTAATTGGAACTTGATATATTCATGGTATAAGGAAAATTTTCCTATATCAAATTTTTAGGCATTAATTTTTGGAATGAGGAGTTAATCCTTATGAATGATTGCTAATAGTGGAAGATGGTTTAAACCCTAAAAGAACCCTAATAGTGACTCAATATGAAATAAGTTGTTATTAAGCGATAAGAATGTATTGGTATGTATATTTTAGTTATTAGAGTTGTATTTTTTAGTCAAATATCCTAAGAATCTCTAGGTATGATGTCTTTAAGTGAGTGAGTGGACCCTATAGAAAAGACCTTATTTCTAAGAGATTTACTGTAGCCGTCAAAGTTGACCAATTCAAAGTTTATAAATAGATGGAGGAAAAAATTTGAGAAATGTATTTTATGTCCATGGTGGTTTTTTTTTAGGTTTTATCCCTCAAGTGCGCTAAATGGGTCACCTAAAACAACCTATCACTAACATGCTTAATGGTGCAAATAATGAGAAAGCCAGGTAGAAGTGAGAAGATGAATAGGGATGTATTATCATGAAATAAGGATGAATAAAAGTGGATGGATAATTTTTTAAATAATTTTAATAAATTTTAATTTTGGTTAGAATTTTTTTAGTTCATTTTATATATCAAAAAGTTTCCCACAAGTTGGCTTGTCTAGCTCAGTGAGGTCTGTGTACAATGAGGTCATTAGTTTTTTTAGTAAGACTAATATTTCCATTTGAACATGTTAAATTTATTTTATAATTTTATAAATATATTAAAAGATCATACAAATGTATTATTATTCTATATAAATGGTAATATAGGTGATTAAAGGTCATTGTCACCATGACTGTGCTTTAAGGTAAACTGGCAATTTTGGGTAAGAAAGTTATAGTGATGAGTTTGAGAATTTATGCTTTGATTTGAAGCATATAATGTACATGGTGTTTATATTTTAAAAAATTATTTAATATTAATTATTTTTATAAGGTTTTTAATTTAGTGAAAGTATTGAAAATACTGAAGCCAAAATGGCTTGATTGGCTGAGTAAGGTCTATGAGAGAGAAGGTCAACAAATTGGTCTACAAGATCAATAATTGACAATAGTGATTATGATATTTTTGTTTGATTTTATTATGAGTATGTTTTAGGATAATTTTAATTCATTTAAATTCATTTAATTTATTCTTTTAGGTGTCATAAGTTCAAGTTTTCATGATTGTGTTTTGAGGCTAGTTGGCAGTTCAAAGTGAGCATTTTGTAGAGACAATTTTGAGCATGTATACCTTGAGTTGAAGTATATAATGAAGTTTGTGATTAACCTAAGGTCATGAGGTTTTTTAATATGTAATTTATTTCTATTTTTATTTGGAAAAATTTTGTTTATGCTTTATTTGTTCAAGATAGACTTTCTATGTATATAAAGGCCTAATTATGAATAGTACTAAGGGTGTGCTTCAAGTGGTGGTTGGAGTTAAAAAGTATCATGGACCTAATATGAGATTATTAAAGGTATATCAGAGTGTAATATGAAGTTTTATTTTTATTTGTGTGGTTTGAAAGTGTTTCAAGGAGATAAAAGGGTAACATGTGCTAATGAAGGCCTAATTGAATTAGGTCTCATTAAGGCTTAAAAGAGGTTTTAGTCCTATATGTTATGAAAAACATATTTAAATATTTGTTTTATATATGAAACATGTTATAATACATATTTAAATGGTAATAAAAAGTGTGCAAGTATGTATGGCTGACCAAGAAGGATATGAACAAGAGGCTTGTATAAATATAAAGTAGTTTTAGGCCTATTTGTGTCTGTAAAGATGAAGCGAATAAAATAAAATATTGAAGAGTAGAAGGATTTATTATATAAAATAATATTATTATATAGGATATGTTATGAATATTTGATAGAGGTCTTATTTATGAGGATCAAGGTCATATGACCTAATCAGTCTTGAAGAGACCTAATTAAGTGAAGAGACTTAGAAGGTAGTTTGAGAGGGATAAGACTCTGAAGAGATGAAGAGGTGGTCATCATAATTTGGTTGAGAAACAAGGTTTCATAAAAGTGATAAAATAAATTAGGTGGTTCAGTTATTATTGAGTCATCTAGGGGGTCGGTTCGTCCTTGAAAGTTGGTGCTTGCTAAAGCCTAGCTAATTTGGTACTTAACTAGTTTGGGTTGGTGGTCCATGTGAAGTAGGGCTGCAATAAATTTTATATTTGTATTATAGTAATATATTACATTTTTAGATACCAGTGGGTTTTCTTCCCCTTGAGTGTTTCCCACATATTTGATGAGTTATTGTGTTTCATGCTTATGTGGATATGTATTTATTCTTGTTAGATATATATGTTTGTTTGAATGGTTCATGATTACTTAAGTGAAATTGATAAGAATTTTTTTGAGGAATACTTCATCCCCCCCACTCTCAATCATTTTTATTCAAACATAAGTAAGTTCCCAAAAATGTTTTTGGATTTTTGGATGTTTTTTTAATTTTTTTGGTTATTTTTTAAGATAAGAAAGATCATCCTATGATTTTACCCAACTGATGATAAATGATATCTCCATGTTGTACATATTATTTGATACCCCATGTACACAACCAACGATCCAAGAAACACTTTAGGTGACAATTCGGGTGATGCTCCTACCCTAATTAGTGGTAGAACTTTTGAGAGTCATAACTTTTGCACCATAGCTTCGTTTAACTCCCCATTTGAACCATTGGAAACCTAAGATTAAGGGGAATGATGTGAGATGCCATAATATTTGCTTAGTGGGTTTTGACCCTTGAAAACCAAATATAAGTACCCCAAATTTTAATTTTAGTAGTGTAGTCTAAAAATAATAAATTCTTGAATTATGTATTGCTATAATTCATGGAATTCAAACCATTTCATCTCCCTCAAGATTGGTGACCTTCCACATACTCCTCCTACCTTCAAAAATATGTAAAAATAGATATGTAGCTTGAAAATTAAAACATACAATCTTCCTAGAGATAGGAATATGTTGTAGCTATAATTTTGAGAAATAAAACATCTCTTCTTAGAGATAACATTATTATTTGTGTTCTTGAAATATTCTTCAACCAAGACTTTTGAGTTTTGGATCAGTGGTATCAGAGTGATTTGTATTTAGAGTGTATGATCCTGAGCTGAGGTCAGTTTACATGAAGCTTGGGTGGAAAATAATAGAACCAATAGACTATTTACCTATTCACTCTAAATGACCTCAAATGATGGACAACACTAAGACATCTGATCCTTTAAAGGAAATGGTGAATGAAGCCCTCTAGTAGCAACAAACATAGATGCTACAATAATTCACCCAAATTCTCCAACAAATCTTGATGAAATTTTTTGGATCTGCATCTACAACCCCACATATTTTTAGTGCCCTGACACCCTTCAAGGTTTAGGTTAATTTTGATATCCCTAAATTTGAAGGCAAAATCAATGTTGATGTAGTAAAAAATTGGTTAGATCAATTGTCATCCTATTTTTCTATAAATAAATTCATCAATAAAGAGAAGATCGATTTTTCTCTTTTGAAAGCATTTTTTCCTGTCAAAAATTGGTGGGAAGTGTAAAAGAAGAGATTTAGTATGGATGATATTGGCCTTGAGGTGAAATGTACCTAGGATGATTTCATAGAAGCTGTAAAGGAAGAATACTACCCCATTGAAGCTTATGATGATCTGTATATAAAGTGGAAATAACTTTGCCAAGGTAAGGAATAGTCTATTCAAGATTACACTAGCATTTTTCATTCTCTATCTATGATATTGGGCATCCAAGAAAGTGAGAAACACAAGGTTCTCAAATATCATGGTGGACTATAATGGTATATAGAAGGGGAAATAGAAATTTTCAATTTGGAAACCCTTAGTGAGGTATACAAGTTTGTGATGAAGATTGAGCATAAGCATGGAAGAATGAATATGAAGAGTCAACCTTAAAAATGGAAAAGTGACAAATAAGGTCAAACACAAGGCCAAAATTGAAATCAAAAGGAAGAGAAGATTGATAAGTGGTGTGATTACCAAAAATCTGAAACTCACTCCAAATAATAATGTTGAGCCATCAAGTCCTTTCTTTTTGAGTCACAATGCTCAACATCTACTTCTCTACCTCATACACACCTTGTAGTAAAAGAGGATGAAGAATAGATTGTAGATGTTGAGCCCAATGCCATCATTGCTTCATCATAGACCCATGAGGAGAGGCTAGATGATAAGAAAAGGTTATTTCACTCTAAGTTATGGGTGAAAGGTAAGCCTCTACATTTCATTTTTTATAGTGGGAGTCAAAAGAATTCAATCTCTACTAATGTTGTGAAAATCCTAAATCTATCCATGAATCCTCACCCAAAGCCATACAGTATTGGATGGTTGAGTCCAAAGAGAAAACTCCATGTCACCCACCAATGTCTTCTCTCATATATAATAAAACCTTTCTAAGATGAGGTCTTGTGTGTTGTGTTCAATCTAGATGTTTGTGATGTACTCATTGGTCAACCATTCATGTATGATCAACATGGCATCTATGAATCAAGAACTCAAAATATCACCCTCACTCTTGAAATGCGGTGCTATAAGGTACCTGAGGTACCATCTTTCACATATATATCCTTTATTAGTGCCAATAAATTCATTTTCATGGTGGTCAAGCCATAAAAATACAAAAGGGCTGATGTTTTAGCCTTGACTACACAATCAACACAACAACAGAAGTAAATGGATACCAAGCTAAGGAAGCTCATAACCTTCCATCCATATATTCATGATCAAACATAAATGGTGAAAAATTAGGCCCTAAATAGCTCCATAAAGCATATTCCATTCCATGTATGCATCAAGCTCCAACCCATGACACTAAATGATGTAGCCATTCCATATCATCCACCTCTATTCAACACATTAGTCATAACAAAACAACTAGACATTAGTGAGCTTGATCTTTATAGTTTTGCTCCAGTGAATTAGAATTAAATCAAGACACAACTACCACACTTGATAACGAATCTTAATACAATGGGGACCATTTATTCTCAAGGAGGGATGAATAATTTGAGTAACACTTTAGGTGACAATTCGAGTGATGGTCCTACCCCAATTGGTGGTAGAACTTCTAGGAGCCATAACTTTTACACCATAGCTCCATTTGACTCCCTGTTTGAATTTTTGAAAAGATAATAATGAGGGGAATGCCATGAGATGACATGATCTCTAGTCAGTTGGTTTTAACCCTATAAAACCAAATGTAAGTGCCCCAAATTTTAATTTTAGTAGCGCAGTCTAAAAATAGTAAGTTTATAAAAATAGTAATTTCTCAAATTCAATATTGTTGTAATTCATGGAAGTCAAACCATTTCAGCTCCCTCGATATTGGTAACCTTCCAAATCCTCCTCCTATCTTCAAAAATAGTTACAAATAGATATGTATCCTAAAAATAAAAATAGTCATCTCTTCCTAGAGATAGGCATATGTTGTAGCTAAAATTTTGAGCAATAAAACATCTCTTCTCAGAGATGACATTATTATTTGTGTGTTCTTGAAATATTCTTCAACCAAGACTTTTGAGTTTTGGATCAAAAAAGGATCATATATAGGTGTAATATCTATCATTATGGTATTAATGGTGCTCTACATATGTAAAATAGGACTTGTGGTCATGAACTAAGAGTGGGAGTAACTGGAGTAGAGTTTTTAGAACCCATTATTGAGTCCTTGTTTATTTCTTTGGAATACCAAGAATAAGAAAATGTATATGTGCTCTAGATATCTAAACATGGTTTGTAGTAGAAGATTTAGATTCCATAGAATTTAATGTATGTCTCTGATGTAATAGTCTCTCAAGTACCAATCTCCTAGTAAAGGGGATTACTTATTGCTTACCCTTTTATGGTGGATTAGCCTTAGTATGCATGATAACTAATTATCTAGGTATAATTTTTTTCTATTAAAGAGGATGCTCATATAGAATTCTAAAAACTATAATTACTTGATTGGAATTAATGTATTTGACACACCCAAGTACTATATAAGGTATTACACAAAGAGTGTGTATCCAAGGTCTTCCCAATAACATATCAAAGATGCATGTAGAAGGGATAACTGAAAAGCTAGTGACCCATATGCAAGAACAACTTGTAAAGGTAAGTCAATCTCACTAGGAACCATCTATAAGGTCCCATTGAATGATCTAACTAATATATTAAAGGGGTATAAATAATGATGAGTATAACCCAAGTGTGTAAGTAATGTCATGGTGAAAACATTTTTGCTTTCACCATTATTAATCAAAACACTAAAAATGGGGTGTTTAACAAGGTATGCTTAAATGAATAGGGAATGATGATTAGATTAATCATCCCTAATTTTATTATCATAAAAGGAAATTATAGTCATCTAAAATGGAATTTAATGTAATGAGTTTCACTTGAGATAACTCTATCCTTAGTTTAGCCCTAGACTTATCATAGAGCCTCTTTTGATCCTTTTCCAACTTCTAT
>JARHVA010000417.1:25000-32500 GCA_037957365.1 Torreya grandis
ATTATTATATATCGATCCTATCAATAATAACTTTTGAGATGATTTCATAGCTTGCAACATTACTTTTGACACATGGATGATGTTCTTTAATGGTTATAGATGTGCATCATGAACTATATCTAGAATTGTTTTTATCATTTCACTATGATAAACAATTCCATTTGAATATCAATTAAGTTTCTCGTGCATAAATAATATCAAAAAATATGAAGCACTTAACCTTGGCCTTTATGCAACTCATGCTCTCCAAGTAAGATGTATTAAGGTCCATGGGGATTCATAATTGGTTTTTAATCAGTCCATATATGTATACCAAACCAAGGAATAATTCTTAATTCCATATAATAACATGGTTAATTATCTACTTTCTCAAATTAAATACATCTCTATCTAATATATTCATCAAAAAAATAATCATGTGAATGAAATGGCAAGTGAGATATTGTTGATCCTAATTGACATCAATAATGACCAAGATATATTAAATATTAAATTATTATATTCACCATCAATATCCCATGTTGATATTATAGCTATATTAATTTCAGCCACCATGCACATTAAAAAATCTTGAGAATGGTTTTTTGATATTTATAATTTTTTGCACAAATCTATCATTTTAGATAGTTTCACCAATAATTATAAGAAAAAATTACATACAAATGTCCTCCACTACATCATCATCAATTGGGAAATATTTAAATGATATTTATATTACTATAATGTTTTGCATCTAATGAAGCTAAGTTGGTCATTAGCGAAGTACATAACAACAAATGTGGTTGCCATTTTAGTAAGAAAGCAATATCACACAAATTACTTTAGCAAGGATATTATTGGCCCACCATGGAACCAAAATCTCAAGGATATTCTAGAATATGTGATAAATTCCAATGCCATTGAGATATACACCATGGTCCTTCATAGTGATTACAACCTATTATCTCCCCATGGCCATTCATACTATGGGGATTTGATCTAATTGGTAAAACCAACCCAAAATTAGCAAAGGTCGCAAATTTATCATTACATGTAAAAAATAGTTTACTAAGTGGGTGTAAGACATATTTTTACAATCTAAAAATGGAAAATATATGTGTCACTTTCTCATGATAAACATAATTTCACATTTTGGCCTACCAGTAACCATCATTATAGATAAAAAAACATATTTTAAGAACAAAACCATAAATAAATTTTGTTCTAAATGTAAGATCCAAGGCACATTATCTACTCCATACTACCCACAAGGTAATGGTCAAGTAGAAGCTACAAATAAGATAATCAATAGTATCTTGAGAAAAATAGTTACCAAATTTGATGATGATTGGCATAATCAACTTGTCTATGCACTATGGGATTACCACACTAGTATTCACACACTGAGAGTAGCTACTATTTATTCACTAAATTATGGAACTAAAGAAAAATATTTTTGGAATTAGAATTCTAATCCTTATGAGTATCCCTCAAAGGGATTATCGTAGATGACCAATACAAATAAAAATGTCTTCATGAATTATAAAATATGGATCACACACACATAAGAGCCACATATCACTTCAGAGCATAGCAAATATTAATCCAATGGGTATAAAATAGCCATGTTCATAACATAGAATTCAAAGTCAATGATCTTGTTCTAAAAGATAACCTCATAAATGTCAATGCCAAAGAAGAGATAAAAGGAGAGTTAAAACCAAATTGGATTGGATTGTACTTAATATTATAAAATCTTATCCACAAGGTATACCATCTATATTCATTAAACAATAGGGTAATGAATAATCCAATGAACATCATGCATCTATAGAGACTCTATATATAAATAACTCACAATTTTATTATGCATGGTTTCCTTTATCTTTTTCCTTGTATATAGTTTCAATTTCATGTTATTTGTACATATATTATACTCAAAAATATTAAAAATAATATAATACATGTAAAAATACAAAAACATTCAAATATTTTATCAAAAAATTTAAATTTTAGATTGTATGCATTTCCATGTTTACATTCCTTTTATTTGTTAAGTACTACATATGCTATCTATGTTAGTGGAGTTGGTTTTATAATATATACATGCTTCACTTTTTCCCTTTGAGTGTTCCCATATTACTATAGGACTCTAGTCCTCTACACATATCTAAATTTTCCATTATTTACCTATTGGGAGCACACACACGCATAAATAGATTTGACATTGTTATATTAGCTCACTGGGGGAATCATACATACAACTTATGATTTACCAAGTTATATTTTTCTATACTCCATATTCATATATTTAGAATTTATTATATATTGATATTGATCATCTTGCATTTCAATAATTTTTTTACTACTACAACTATAGACTCAACTTATGTTCACATTTAATCTTATACATATTTGTACCACATGCTTGTGCATACTCTCATTTTTAGCTTTACTATTTTAAATTAAATTTTGTCTCTTTGATTCTACATCTACTCAAGGTTATTTTAATATGCAATTATTATATAGATCTAAGATAATTCCTTTCATTGTGTATATGCTTTGGACATGTTCCCATATCCTTGTGTATGCTTCTTGATTATTTATGCAGACATTTGAACATGTCCTTCCATGTGGATCTAATCCAACCTTCCTTTGTCTTTGAATATGTGAACATTTAACATGTCCTTGTATGTGTGCCTTTCCTCAAAAATAGTGACATGTGCCCATGTCCCTTGTATTGTGACCACTTGGCCTACTTGGTGTGCCTCATGTTTCTATATGTATACTTTCATGTATGCATCATGGCCATGCCACTTGTCTCTTGATTGTTGCTTTCACATATTGTTTGTGATTCCATGAGGGACCTCATGCATCTCCCTTTCCTCCTTGGGTTCTTTGATGGACATCATGCCCCATACACCTAGGTGGTCTACTTAGATTTTATTCATATTTACTATTCATATAAATGCTTACATTGTTATATATATATATATATATACATATATATACATACATATACATATATATATATATACATATATATACATATATATATATATATATATATATATATATATATATATATATATATATATATACATACACACACACACACACACACACATATTGTTTTTAATAAGGTAAGGTAGAAAACCAGGGGCCAAACCCTTCACAGAGCAAAAAAGACAAGAAGGCAATCAAACAAAATATGCCTTCAGAGAGACGATGGCACTAGCTGAGAACCAACAGACACAGAAATAAGAAAAACAAGAAACAAAAAAGACCAGAGTCATAGGGGTCTCTCCTTACATAATCATTGATTTGAGAAGATCATTATGTTTCTCAATATTCTCTACATTGTCAGCAGGCCCAGTATTACCCACTTCTTTCAGCATCGACATGTTTAGGAGAATTTTATTCCAGAGTCCCTTTGTGAAATTCTACTCTAGCTTCTGAATATGATCCTTTAGGGCCCCAATTTTAGAGATCCAATCAATCTCATTCTCTATTTCTTTGCCAGATTCCTCGACATACATTTTCCCCTTATTGTCAGCAATTTCCATAGTGCCATCACCATGCTCCTCAGTAACCTCAAAATCCCTAGTCTCCTACTTCCCTACTGTGTCCTTAGAAATTTCCTATATTTCCAGCTCCTTAGACTCTTCCTCCCAGGTTGTTTCCTCCAAAACACTTTTTGAATAATCAATAAGTTTGGCCTTCGAGGCAAGTTTACTAGCAATCCTCCCTGACCTGTGAACTCTAGAGGTGAAGCCTTCCTTATTAACTTTGGAAGACTTATAAGATTTGACACCTTGACCCCCCATGGCCCTACCTAGATATTTGTGGGTCCCCTTTGTGGTCTCCCTAATATTCTCTTCCTCCTCATAAACCTTCCTCTTCTTACCCTTCTTGCTTGCAAAGGAGCTGGGGGTGTCAATAAGGGTTTCTTCTAGGGTGGAGAAAGAAACATCTTTTGTTTTGGTAGGAGCAGGGGAAAAATAGGACTCATCAATAGCATCACCAAACACCAGATTGGAAGGAATGTCACCACTTTCAATTCTGATAGTCTTGGATGGTTCAAGGGCTCTAATAAATTGACCTTCGAG
Source organism: Torreya grandis (assembly GCA_037957365.1). NCBI lineage: Eukaryota > Viridiplantae > Streptophyta > Pinopsida > Cupressales > Taxaceae > Torreya > Torreya grandis. The sequence goes on from JARHVA010000417.1 coordinate 29,089, forward strand.
TGTGAATTACTTCATGAGGATGAAGCACACTCCATCTCATGGCTTAGGTAGTTTAACATGCTCGAATCCTCCTTGATAAGGGATGATTTCTTTTCCCTCTCCCAGGAATAGTTTATGGCTTGAAAGATCCATAATTTTTGTTTTCCTTTGAAGCTTTGTCCCCTACATGGTCATTATTGTGGCCATAGCAATCACTTTTTCAAATATTTCAAAACTGATTCCACCAACCGTGACTTGCCTATTTAACCAAGATCTCACAAATTGCTCAAACAAGTTTTCATCGAAACCATTAAGCCTTTATAGATATGGGATAATACCCCCTTCTTTATAATGATGTCAAACTCATAGATTATCTTTGAATTCATAGCAGGAGACTTGTTCAATTTGAATTTGGTCTCCTCCCATCTTGAATTTGTAGACCCAACTTGTGGAGTTCCTAAATTCAATCTTTAGCTCTGAAATGGTTACTAACCCTTGCTTCTGCTTATGCATAATGAATATGTGATGGCTCATTATTAAAAATACCCTATCGAGATGATGTTGTCTACTCCCATGCTTGGAAATCATTTCCCATTGATCTTCATAATGATGCCCACGTGCCTTAACCTCTTGATATAATAAATCATGAATGATTATCAAAAGAGTACAAATGTTATAAAGTTCTTAGATCCATGATGGCCCCCTCTACATGGACCACCTCTAAGATCTATCCTCATCATAGATCCACCTCATCCTTGACAAGTCATCTCTTTTTAAATAATATCCCTAATGTTTAATGGAATATGAACACCTTGTCGCCACACCCTCCAACCTAAAAACTGTTGACCAAGATTGGCACAAGCATCAACAACACTATTTACCTCTCTATATATATGAGAAATCTCCACTCTGGAGAACTTCTGAAAAAGAATTTGGATATCTGTAATGATATCTCTTAGCTTAATTCCCACATTTGATGCTTTATTAACAGCATCTATGACCATTTTAGAGTCTCCTTGTATACTCAAGTTCCTTATTACTAGGGATATAGCCAATTTTAACGCCCATAAGAGAGCCATTACTTTAGCATAGTTATTGCTCTGGCTTCCTATTCCACCAGCATAGACCAAAATCATCCATCCTTAATCATTCCTTATAATTCCTCCTCCACTAGCTTTACCATTTGTCTTGGATGCCCCATCAAAGTTGAGTTTCATCCAGTTAGGATTTTAGGGAATCCATTTAGTATTTAGTCCCTGTAGGATTTTGGAGTTATTATACTCAGGGATCTAGTTTAAAACCTTCCATTTGACTACAATTTGGTTTTCAATTTGAGATAGGGGTTTCTCTGTAGCATGAATCTGGGCTGTGGTGACACTTTCCATAAGGGTCTTAGCAAAAGAGTGAAACACCTAAGATGCATTTCTAGCAGTGTCCCTAAAAATTTTGTGGTTGCACTCTTTCCATAAAATCCAACTCAAACATGGTAGATTTTGCTTCCATGATTCCATAAGCCAAGGATGTGTGAATGTTGGATTCTAGTTGAGGATTACTTATTTAAGGTTAGAATTACAGACCCATTCAATACCAAAGTTATTAAGTATTGTGCCTCATAATTCTCAAGAAAAATCACAGTGGATGAAGAGGTGTGAAACTGATTCCTCTTTAGTACCACACAAAAAACATCTATTAACCAGGGTAAACCCTCTATTTTAAAGATTATCCTGAGTTGGGATTTTGTTATGAGTAGTAGCCCACCAGAACATGTTAATTTTTGGAATAAGTTTATAATTCCAAACCTTTTTCCATAGATCTTTATTCTAAGCCTCAAGAATGAGTAGATGGTAAGCATACTTGACAAAAAATGATCCATTCTTATCTGGCCACTAGTACTGTTCATCTTCATAGGGGAAGAGAGGGATTCTGATCTCTTGAACACACTACTGGATCTCCCTCACTCTAGGGAAAAGCTCAGGTCGGTGATCATAGTAGTCCAATAGATTTTTCCAGCTCTGTATCCCATTGTTATTTTCCATATAATCACTGACTCTATTTCCAAAAAAATGAGTAGCCAAGTCAGCAATATCTCCATAGTTTCCTTGTGAGATTGGAGCCTTGTCCTTTAACTAGATATCATCCAAAAATTTAATATGCTAGCCATTTCCAAATTTCCATCTAATTCCCTGCTTAAGACGGCTTCTACTTTTTAGCATTTTATTCCATATCACAGATCCCTAGGGTAATCCCATTTGTTGAAGAAAGTTGGAATCATCAGTGCTATGCATGTATTTGGCATACATTATTTCCCCCCAATAATTATTTTTATGGATCAGGTTCCAACTAATTTTTGAGAGAAGTGCTTTGTTCATGTTCCTGATAGACCTAATATTGAGTCTACCATGAGATTTTGGAAGACACACCTTTTCCCATCTAACTAAAGACATTCTCTATTTTTCTTCCACCCCTATCCATAAAATTTTTCTTTGAATATATTCTAGTTTGTCATTAAAATATGTAGGAATTTTAAAAAGAGACAGGAAATATGTAGGAATACCTTGCACCGAGGCCTGAAGAAGTTGTAGTTTACTAGCATTGTTGACGAGTTTCCCTTTCCAACCAAGAAGTTTCCTCTGTGTTCTTTCCACAATTCCATTCCAAAAACTAGGAGATACCTCTTTGACCATGAGTGAGAGACCCAAGTAGGTAGCTGGTAGAGTAGCTTCAACACATTCTAATATATCAATGATTATATGTCTAAGGTCATTAGGAGTGTTAAAGAAATACACATTGATTTTTTGGAAATTTATCCTTTGTCCAGACTCTATGGCATAATTATTTAAGATATTCTTCCATCTTCTAGCTTGAATCACCAATGAGATGCCAAAAAAGATGGTATCATTCACAAACTATTGTACCACCATAGGATAAATGGAGGAGGTAGGTTTGATGCCCACTAACTTTTTTGATGCTATATTTGCTTGTATGTATCTTGCCAGTGTCTCTACCATAATGATGAATAAGTACGGGGAGAGAGGGTCTCCATGGTGAATTCCTCTTGAAGATGAGAAAAACCCTCTAGGTACACCATTTACCAGAATTGAAAATTTTTTAGAAGAGACAACGTTCCATATCAAGCGAGACATTTTATCATTAAACCCAAATTTTTTGATGACTTGGAATAGAAAAGTCCATGAGACTCTATCATATGCTTTAGAAATATATAGCTTGAGAGCCATACCAGGGATCCTACTCTTATCCATGGAGTGAATAGTCTCATGTGTGGTGATCATAGCATCAAGAATCTGCCTGCCTAGGATGAAACCTTTTTGTGTAAGAGAAATAATTTTGTCTAGCAAAGGTTGAATCCTTATAACCAGCACTTTAGCACATAACTTATAAACAGTGTTACATAGACTAATGGGCCTAAAATTAG
>JARHVA010000417.1:35000-40000 GCA_037957365.1 Torreya grandis
TATAGTGAAACATAGCTATACACATATTAGTCTCAATTTTCCTTGAAAATAACAATTTTAGACAATAACATAGTACACTACCAAAAACACAGTGGGTTATATCCCACTCATCATGCTATTGTCCTATAGCCTTAGACATAGAAGATTCTAAAATTATTAGAAAGGTACAGTAGTTATAGTTCAAATTTGTATAGTCTTAGTCATAGATTATTAGATATGTTTAGTATATACTTAGTTTATATAGAGAATTACACAAGTTTACTTATATTGGGGAAATCATGCATGACATGATCATTCCCATATAAATTTTAGATATGTACAAACACATTATTATGACTTAATCTAGAATCCATATGATATATATCAAAATTGGGGGCATGTGTGTTGTATATTATTCCGATATGTTTAGTTTTGCACCAATTATCTCAAATGGAATGACAAATACATGTCATTATCAATGTTGTATATTAAAAACACCATATGCATCATTTTTCCACCAAGATCACACCATGTTGATGCCTCATTCTGTTTATAGTGGTTCACATTCCTAAGTAGCCTATATTCATTTTACATTCTTGAGTGGCCCAAAGATATTTTCACTTTTTAGAATTTCCATGTGGCCTAAAGCCATATTACATATTTTAAATTACATCAAATAGTTTTAGTTTTATATGCATCTACTACACATGGGTAGGCAATGATGGAGTCATAACCTACTTGAGTTATTGAGCCACCTACATGATAGGTTTGGATAAATCATCACTCCAATCCAAGTTATTCATAGATTATAATCCATCAAATAGGGGTGGGAAACAATATATTCAAGGCCATCCTAAGTTCTTGAGCCACCCACACATGGGGATTGGGTAATCCATCAACCTAGTCTAAGTTATTCAACTTTTTATCACCATCTACATATGTAGGATGTCATGAGGTTTTTGCATTGGTTCATGTACCCAATGAGGTGTATTCATTTATTCCCTTTATCCCAAATCTCTTTACTCAATTTTGTCTTTGATTTTGATATTTCTTAAGTAAATATTGATTCATATATGTTTCATTTATAGGATACACAATGGAGTATAGTTCATAGATTTAAACCCACATTCATGGGCTTCACCTCTTAGGTAAGTATAGGTAAATTCTCTTTCATTTATCCTAGTCATTTTAATTTTATATATTTATAGAATAAAAGGGGGTCAAATTTAGTCATTTAAAATGTCATTTAATGTAATGAGTATCACTTGATAACACCCTATCCTTAACTTAGCCTTAAACCTATCTTAGGGCCTCTTCTGATCCTTTTACAACTTATATACACATATATCCCATGCCCATATATACCAAAATCTACATTAATCCATATCATAGGTATCCTAGATCTTTTCTCACTTGTACCATCCACTTGGACAATAAAATGACCCCTTTAGTCATAATTCAATGTGTTATTGGAAAAGGGGGAAGTGTTATTATCCCTCAGTTTATTTCACCCCAATAGATATATTTTCACTCCCCAAAGTATTTTAGGGTCTACCTAAACTCATTTCATGTCTTGAATATCATAAAAAAACTATATAAATACCACTCTAATTCATTTATCCTTTAGACGTAAATTCTCACAAGCAAGAATGAAAATAATTATGAAAATTAAGGTTATTGATCCCTATTTACCCCTATTTTTTCATACATCTATTTATTGCATCCCAAATCTTAGTTTTAATCATATTTATAGTTTAAGGTCACACTCAAATCATTCAAATTATCATTCATACTTAGGCACATTAACATCACTCTCACTTGCATCAACACTTATATTGGGAGAACTACGTCAGACCTAATCCCATTTAGAGGTATTAGTATATGTAAATGCTCAACACATCATGTGTTGGGGTCACATATAACCTACCATAATAATGTCACTCTTATTAAAATTGTGTTCATAAAAACCTTAACAATCATGGAGGATTACAATTTCATAGTGGAATCAATCAAAATGAAGCACATACGATGATCCAAGCCTCAGTCACACAAGCACAAGCTTCTTATAATAAAGTGAAGGTCTATCTCAAGTTTCACTATTTTATCTACATAGGGTAAATAGTGTAGTACATATAGTTAGTATTGTAATGTGTTATTGACAAAAAGGGCCACTTTACCATCTAAAAGGGATTCTGACATTTGTTTGTTGCTGATTATACTCTGCTTTACTCCTACATCACTTTCTAGCCTACCAATTATCTATTTCACTCATTTTTTCTAGTTAAGTACCATTGTAATTCATTAATTTTAATAGGATAAACAAACAAATAAATTATTATACAAATAAGTGGTTATTGATATTATGGTATTTTATTCTATGATTTATATACTAAGATCTTTTATCTACTTAGGTTTTACATTAATTCCCAAAATAGTTAAATTAGAAATAGAAAGTCTTTGAACCATATGAGATATATATCACATGTACATACCAATAATACCATATAGTGGGTGTCTATAATGTGATGAATAAGGATGTGAAATATATTCCATTTGGACATATGGTTCTTTTTTAGAATGGTCTTACAAAGGATTGTTAATTATTTTATGTTTATGGTGATCACTAGGTTATGAACTTGATTCCTTTGAAAGATCCTCAAATGAAATATTTTGGTCATCAATAATATGTTGGATATTTTTATTCAAGGTAAAACATCTACGAGTAAAATGTCCTATTCCTTGATGATAATCATAATAATTATTCACATTGGATCCTTTGGGTAGAGGTTGACTCATATCAACCTTAATAGGATGAGGGAGAGATATAAGTTGGAACTATAATAATCATGGGAGTAATGAAGTTAAGGTCTTAGGTAAATTATCTCCTTGGTGCATTAGATAAGACAAGATAATTATGTTTTGTGCAAATGTGTTAACCATGGTGGTTATTTATTTTTAAGTTTAGGATGTTTTACCTTATAACTTGCTTTAATTAAAATTTTTGTATTATATGTAGATGCAGTTGGTGTGTTTTATACATACTTGAGTTTATTCAATGATACAAACTTCATTTCAAAGTTCTTTACAACATGACATAAATCATCAAAAGATTAAAAATTCTTAAAGATAATGGAATCGTGTAAAGGATCAAGCAAAATTTACTTGAATATATCTTATAAATCTTTATCTACCATAGGATTGGTTGTTTTAGGTAGCATTATCTTATATTTCAAGACATATTAACTGATAGGTTCATTGGTTATTTGTTTGATTTTGGCAATTTGGGCATAGGAAAACTTTTCAAAAAATTTAATGGAAAAGTGTGCTAAAAATTTGTCTATAAGAGGTTTGAAATGCTTTTATAGATTGGAGAGGTAGATCATAAAACCACCTCAAAGCATAGTCGTTGAGACTTCTTAGGAATAATTTGGTCAAAAGTTTATCATTGGAAGCATAGTCAAGGCATGCTACATAAAAGGTTATAATATTTTTTTCATGATCACCCCTTCCATCATAAAATGTGAACTTAGGTGCAATAAACCTATTGTCAAAGGGTACAAAGATATTTTAAGAGAAAGAGGGTTATGCAACACATCTTACGAATCTATAACATGAAGAGATTTTAAATATTTTTTTTCAATGTCTATCATCTTATCTTATAAGGTTTTATAACTCAAAGAAATGATTGAATCATAGGCCTAGTGGGAGTTAGATTATCAAGTTGATTAGTCACCAAAGGGGATAAAAACATGTTTTCAATAGTAATAGGCATTGAAATCAGTAATTATTTTGAAATAATAGGTAATTCCATAATAGATGTATCAATAGTAGTTTTAGGGAGTAAATGTTTAAATACATAATTTGTGACCCCATTATGTATATGTGGGTTTATAAGTGTGGGTTGATAATTTTGGCCTTATCTTGTTTACTTATTTGATGTCTTGTAACATACAAGATTGCATCTATTAAGCCCTTGTTATTATTAATATGAGCAACCAAAAATTATTTATCTTCTATTTGGAATTAGGTTTTAGCACTAAAATTTTCCATTGATTAAAAAATTAAAAAAAATTGAAACAAAGTATAATACTTAGAAATTAGCAGCAAAAAAATAAAATAAACCCTATGTGACCTAGGGTTCAATGTTCAAAGATCAGGTTCACCAAATGTTTAAACGTAAAATGAAATATGTGTTATTTTCACTTTATGTCATAGGGTTAATAATATATAAATGAAATGGAACAAGGGTGGTAATCATATTTATAACATGTCAATTAAATGTTAAACTTAGATATAATCATATATTAAATTTATTATGTTGAGATAGTCTAAATATGGAAAATATAACTAGGCTATTTATAAAAATGAAAAAGATGAGAAGTAATTATCTTGCTCTAATGTTAATGTAGATTTAGATACAAAAAAATATGAAAACAAGTGGGAAGACAATTTTGGAATAATTATTAGATTCTAGATCTGGTGCTTATAGCTATCTAGATAGTTGCATCAGCCCTAGATGGTTACATTGATGCTACTATTTGAGTTTGATGATTGTGTCCTGTATGTAATATATGATGAAATAATATGAAACCACCTATATTATTTTAGGTTTTAATTTACCTTCAGTCTGATGCATTCAAATATGGGTCATGGATAGTCACTCCTTTGGAAATGGAAAAAACACTAGCTTTCCATATTCAATGTGATCTTCAGGAAAAATGGGTTAGTGTTCAAATGGTGTCGAGATGACCCAAATGAACCCACTATCAAAGGGTGTTTCATACATATCCAATAATATATAAGAGACCCTTCGACTCATTTAGTTATCCCCTATGTGTTGGATTGTGTGTGACTCATGTAATGTGTGTAAATCGAGTACAAAAATGACCTAGATTGTAACTTGTCAAATTGGGCCCTTGGGATGTTACTTTAGTACTCCATACCTATAGATGTGTAGTCCCTATGATTGGTTTATAAATAAGAATAAATAGAGAAAATTTTCTCAATTGAATGCTCTTTGA
>JARHVA010000417.1:55000-252500 GCA_037957365.1 Torreya grandis
AACCAAGCTTGAACTGAACATGTTGAACTCAAAAATGGACCTTACAACCCAAAATTGACTATTCTTTCATAGCAAGAGAGAAATTAACCAAAATTTTTGCCAAGGGGCAAAAATGGGTCAACAGATTGGCGACTCATAGGGGAAGTACGCTTGCAGTGATTAAAATATAGTTGCCTTTGAATATCCATTAGGTGCGGAGTCAGAGGGTAACTTTGAAGAGAGTTCACAATAGCTCTTGAGAGATCCTAAAATCAAACATGAAGCTTTCACCCCCATGCAAAAGGAAACACACAAGGCTAAAAAACAACTAACTGTGTAAATTGCACTTAGGGAAAATAGGAAAGAAAACAAGGGAAACTATGTACAGCCGAACCAAAAATTTAGTGGCAGTGATTTAGATGTATCTCATTAATTGGGATATGAAGTTTTTTTCCATCCAACCTGGAAAGTTAGAATGCATTATGCTTCTTGCATTGAGTGATCATGTAAGGACCCCTCCATAGGGCATCAAATTTTGCATGCTTTCCAAGTTTAGCTCTGTCTTCGTCCCATTTCAAAACAATGTCTCCTTTAGAGAAATCTTTTGACGAAGATTTCTTGTCGAAGTGTCTTTTTATTTGCTACTGGCGACTAGACATAGCAGCCATGGCACGGTCCCTTATCTCTTGGAGCTCCATTAGCTCACACAGTCTGGCTTCCATGCTGGTTCCTTCTTCTAACTATAGCTGATGGGTGAGATCTAATGCTGGCATCTCAAGTGAGATGGGAAGCCTAGCTTCCCTTCCATATATGAGCATATATGGGGAGTTTTTGATTGATCTCTTCAGAGTGATTCGATCGACCCATAGAGCTATCTTCAGCTTGGTATGCCAAGTTCTCTGATTTTCTTCCATGGTCCTCTTTATAATTTTGATCAAATTCTTGTTGGTAGACTCAGCTAGCCCATTCCCCTACAGGTAGTAATTTGATGAAGTGGTGCCCATTCACTAGTTTTGGTTCCCAAAAAAGCCAAGGCATTATATGAGATTATGGTGGCTGGGACCCCAAACCTTGTCACTAGGTCTTCATAGAACTCCAAGACTACACTTTCATTTGCCTCTTTCAGAGCAATAGCCTCCACCCACCTGGTGAAATAATCCATAGCAGTCAGGACCCATTTGTGTCCAGCACTGGAGGGAGGATTGATCATCCCTATGAAATCTAGGCCCCACTGCATGAATGGTTGTTCAACTTGAATGGGCTATAGGGGCATGGCAGCCAACCACTATTTTTCATCAAAAAGTGCACACTTCTGGCACTTTCTTATCCAGGCATGAGTGTCCATGAAAAGATTAGGCCAAAAATAGCTAGCTCTCATTATCCATACTATCGTGGCTCTAAGGGTGAAGTGATCACCTATTAGTCCATCATGGAACTCAGCCAATACTTTAGCAGCCTGGTTTGGGTCTATGCACCTTAGGAGGACCCCAGAGAAGTCCCTCCTAAACAATACTTCATTAACCAAGACATAAGGGAGAGATTGGATCTTAAAATACCTTCTTCCAGTCTTATCAAGAACTTGTGGGCACTCACCGGTAGTAAGAAAATGTCTCATGTCCAGCATCCAATCCTTTATGACCGCTAGTTCCTCTATAGCATCTGCATCGTGAATCATAAAGCTATCTTTCCTCTCTTGCTTTAAATCTACAGTCAGCTATTCACATAGGCCTCTTCCTCTCACCAGCTTGGTGATCTTGATGTCTACATCATACTCCATCACTTTGGTTATCCACCCTGCTCTCTTCTCATTTAGGTCTTAATTGGTCAAGAAATACTTGACACCAAGATGTGGGACCATAAGGTGAATCTTGCTATTAGACAACATATGCCTAAATTTCTTTAAGCTCCTCACCACTGCTAGGACTTGCTTCTCTACATAAGTGTACCTAACTTCAAAATCCTCTAATCCCTGGCTAAAAAAGGCAAGTGGTTGTTCAAGGTTATCATGGTTAGCTTGGGTAAGCATGGCGGATATCACCTCCTCATTACTAAAATTATAGAGGTTAAAGTCCTTGCTAAAGTTTGGGCTGATCAAAGTGGGAGCTTGGGTTATGGCCTGCTTGATGGCCTCAAAGTTGTCTTTCCTCTCAGCTGATCATTTGAATTCCTCACCCTTCTTTAGCATAGGGGTGAGTGGCTTGACAATCTCTGCAAAATTTGGAATGAACCTCCGAATGAAGTTTATCCTGCCAAAGAAACTCTGCAGGCCTTTCTTGTGCTTTGGGAGGGACATCTCTAGGATAGATCAAACTCTCTCAGGGTCAATAGATAAACCCTCCTTGGACATAATGTGGCCAAGGAGCTTCCCTTCATGAACAACAAACACGCACTTATTTGGATTAAGAGAGATGCCAAACTCCCTACACCTTTCAAAAATTTGCCTGAGGTGCTCAATGTGTTGGCTCACTTCCTTGGAGAATATTGTCATGTCATCAAGGTAGACTAGAACATTGTTGTTTATCAAGCCTCCAAAAGCCATGTCTATGGCCCGTTGAAAGGTGGCACCAACATTGGATAGCTTGAATGGCATTTTCTTGTAGGTGAACATTCCCCATTTAGTGGTGAAGGATGTTTTGTGCTGGTCACAGCCTTGCACTAGAATTTGATTATACCTTGAATAACCATCTAGAAGGGAGAAATGCTCACTACCAGTTACCTTCTAGAGGATCCACTCCATGTTTAGAAGGGGGTAATGATCCTTTAGAGAGACTTTATTAAGGTCTCTAAAGTCAACACACAACCTAATCTCCCCATTCTTCTTTCTAATAGGAACGAGGTTAGCCAGCCATGAGGAATGTTTGACTGGAAATATAATTCTAGACTCAATCAATTTGGCCAATTCTCTTTACATGAGGGGCTCAATTGTAGGATTGATAGGTCTTTGCTTTTGAGTGACTGGTCTGGCACCTTCCTCTAATTCAATGGTGTGTTGGGCAAGCCTTGGGTCAAAACCCTTCAAGTCACTGTAATCCCATGCAAAGACATCTACAAATTCTTGACATAGCAAAATGAAAGCTTGCCTTTCTCGAGCCGTGTAGAGTTTTCCAAGTCCAAGCAACTTATCCTTGAAGATCTTGACTCTCTCATAATTCTCCTCTTTGGTAGTGATACAGGCCTTGTCATTTCTCAGTCGATCATCTCTGTTGAAAATGTTCTCAAGTGTGACTAGAACCTTAGAGAGTTTATTATTTTTCAACTGAATAATCTGATTTCTATATTGCTGCTGCAACTTTGCCTAGTTGTGTGCTACAAACTCAGCTTCTTCTTGCAAGAAGAAAACTATCTACTGGTCACTTTTGAAGACTTGCCAATTTGCAACATTGTCCAAGATTAAAGGCAGAACCACCACTTTTAAGTGTCACGAACCACATTCTCTGCTTATTTATTTTGAAACATCAAATTGGGTGCCAATTGCTACCAACCTGTCAGCTTATTTGTTGCGCTCCCTGGGAATAGAGGAAATGTTAAAGGCAAGAAAATCTTCCACCAAGTCCCAAACTCTATGTTTGTATGACTTCAGCAAGGAGTTCTTGGTCAAATTTAGGCCTCTTACTTGATTCACAATTAGTTCACTATCTCCAAAGACCTGTAACTCTCTAATCCCCTTTTTCCTTGCCCATTCCAGCCCATGGATCAAAGACTCATATTCTGTGACATTGCTAGTGCAAGAGAACTAGAAACAAAATGTTGAAAAGTACCTTTCCTTGGAAGGAGAAACCAACATTGCTCCACCACCAGCACCTATTTTACTTCTGGAGCCATCAAAATATAGCTGCCATAGGCCAAGATCTTCCTTGCTCTCCTTCATTAAATTTGGCATGAAGGTGCCCTCTTCGTGCATATAATAGACTCTAAGGTCTGCCTCCTCAATGAATTTGTATGGATCATGTTCAAAGTTATCATTTCCCCACTCATCTAAGAGTAAGTCTACAACTCCTTCAAGAGTAGAGGATGAAGATTGGTCTGTCTGAGGCTCTTCTGGGTCAATAATGGTGTAACTGACATTTGTTGCCTTAGGCGTGTATGGTTCTAGGTGGTTGTTGTAGAGTGGCTCAGACTCAATTTTCACTTTGGTCCCATACTTGGTTCTGAAGACCAGATATGACCAATTCGCTGCTAAATAACCACCTATCTTGGATGTGAAGTCCCTAGACAAGAAAATTGCAAAGTACGGAGGAACATCCGCTACCACTATATCATGGGGAATTGATAAGGTTGGGCAAGCATGCAATGTCAAGCCTAAAACCTTCACAATCCCAACTATTTTTGCAGGCATCCCATTTAGCTATAGGACTCCTTTGTTCATTTCTTCATACCTCAGTCCCATCTTGTCATCAATACACTTGGGCATTACTGAGGTGTTGGCCCCAATGTTAATTATGCAATTGTGTACCAAGAAATCTCCAATAACCAAGGATACATAGAAAGGGGGAGTTTTTGTTTCTTTCTTTACCTGCCCTAAAGTGGGAGGTTGTCCATTGGTCATCAAGATGTTATCTATGTTTGTTGAGATAGCTTGTTGATCTAGCTCATGTATTTCCTTCTTCAATACGTCTTTCTAGCCTAGAAGAGACAATGAATCCCATAAGGAGATATTCATATGCAACTTCTTCATCTAGTCCACTATATTGATTTGAGGGTTGCTTCCCTTCATGCTTTCTTTTGCACTGATCCCGATCAGCACTGTAGGCTGAGGGGCTGAAGGTATAGGCAGTTGCCTAAAGTTTGGGGGCCTTGAATTGGAGTGTAATGAAGGAGGCATTGTTGTTGCGTGAGTGGTAGCTTGGGATTCTATCACTACTCTTCTTTTGAACCTCATGTTAGCTGCAACACAATCAGCCTAATTGTTCACAGTGCCCACATAATTAACTGAGTAAAATTCCCCTTTCATATGATTCATGAGAGTGGAATCAGGCTGACCCTGATTGCTACTCATGCTGGGTTACATTGAAGGCTCGAAGATCTGAGATTGAGCGGCTATTTGGTTGTCTACATTCTGAAAATAGTTCATCATCTCATTTGTGTAAACAACCTATTCTTGACCATATCCCATGGTCGAACAACCTAGTTGCTCATGCACTAGATTGTTCTGAGTAGGCACCATAGCTTTAGATGATGAAGAGGGGCCTGAGTTATAATTTTAAAAAGGCCTGGTCTGAGTAAGCTGACCATATCCTTGATTATAGCCTTGAAAAGGGTTTCTAGGTGCTTGACCATAATATTGATATCTTGGATTTGGCTTGTTATTTTGAGCTTGTTGCCTTTTAAGAGCTACAAGTTCATTTGACATGTTTTGCTACAGGATCTTAACCTCATGTAGTTCATTTGACAGAACAAAAACTAGCTTCTCAATGCTAGGCACAGGGGCTAATGTGGGTGCAACAGTTTGTATAGGGGGCAACATCTCTGGGAAAAATGGCATGTGGGGCCTAGGGGCAATTTTCCTAGCTTGAACCAAGCAATTTTTAGCTGCTATGGCAATGTCATAAGCAGCTGGCAGTATATGTCCTCCCATAGATTGGATCATCACAGAAATATCACTGTTTAATGCCTTTAAATAGTACAAGAAAGTGTAACTGGGAGTTGGTCTTACCAGGATGGGAATTCTATCCCAAGTCTTTTGAAAACGTGTGTTGAAGTCCTGCATATACTCATGTGGAGCTCTCTTTATAGTTGTCAGTTGCTCAGCAAGCGAGAGACCATCACTCTTTTCCCTAAAATGATCTGTCAATTGAGTGCCCAATTCGTTCTAGGAATGTATTGAATTCATAGGCAAGGTGTCATACCAGTCAAGAGCTTTGCCTTTTAGAGACAAGGCTAGCAGTCTAATGGTAATGTTTTCTTCTGTTATATTGTGAATATTGTAAAGGTTGGAAATATTTCTAATATGCTCAATGGCTGTAATATGTCCCACTCCATCAAAAGAAGGTAGATTCTTGAGAGCTGCTCTTGGGATTGGATCGTAGCATGGGACATTCAAGGGACTCTCACCATGAAAAGCCACAAAAGGCAATGCCATGATTGCGATTGGTTGTAACTAAGGTTCTACTGTGACTGTGTTTCTTATAACAGGTTTGGGAGGATTCGTTGTTGGATAAGGATGAGTCCTCTCAAATCATAGTGTTTTAGCAGAGTTTAAAGGTAATTCAATGAAATCGAAAGGAACCCCTTTTGAATCAGACCTTGTAGTGACCTTAGGCATAGAAAAATTTTAAGCAACTGGTCTTAATTTGAAAACTAAAACTCTTACCAGGGGAGTCACCAGATGCTGAAAAACTCTAATTCATTGTATCAGGACCAGCATCAATCCTAAACTTTACTACATTAAAAAAGTGAGTGTCCCACCGGGCGTGCTAGAACTGTTGACGCAAGAAATTTGCACTCGAGGCAAGGAGGTCAAACTCCTGCCTTTTCTCCACAACATGGAAACTCCTCTCTCACCTGTGGGATGGTGAAGCAGGAGAGGAGAGTCTCTAGTTAAGGGCTAGCTCCCTTTGATGTATCATGTTTGCTTTAGCAAGTGCAAAATATAGGCATATATAGATATATGGATATATATATATAGCTATAAACTAGGGATGAAAAAGGAGAAGAAAGATATAGGAAAACAAAACAACCTACTTTAAAGAGGTGATACACCAAAACCAGATGACCTTCCCACATTCACACTCAAGATCAGACAAAATAACATACATACACTCAGGCTTGGTAGAAGGACCAGGGTGCAAGAGAATGATAGGGATATCCTTATTGAGAAAAACATAGGACCAGGGACTCACCAAGATGCTATGGAATACATATTGAAAATGACTTCCTCTATTTTTGCACCCCAAATGGAAATTTTCACCTGTAAGCTATAAACTGACACTTTGTAGATAGCTGGTGCGTTGGTATTTAACCCTATGAGAGCATTTTAAAAAAATGACTGAACACAAATTAAACACATAAGACATACACAGGGTATCCATCCAAGAAAGAGGTAAAATTGTCTTTATTTGATCCAGGTAGAAATTTTAGCAGGGCTGCACCTCACTAAACTGTGAAAAAAAGATCTTACAAAATGAACAAGTCTCGGTCTTATATGGAAAAGCCAAGAGGAGACTCATTGGCGCTTTGCTTGCAAGTGGCTGCTCGAGTCTTCATTGGGAAAGGGAAAAAACACTATAGTTGACGTCAGAAAATCTGTTGGGACCATGCTTACTGCCTTGTCTTTTCTCCATTTTGTCTTATCTAGTCTATGGCTTGCCTTAATGTTTTGTCGGGCTTTGAAAGTCCCACAGACTTGTTCGGGCTTGGCTTGGTCTCACAGGCTATTTAAATTTTTGCGATCTTTTTTCCCCACGAGTTGTTGTTCGTGGTCATTTTACCGCTCAATGCTATTTGCGGTAATTTTCCCATGGACTTTCGTGGTTTGTTTGGTGACTGTCGTGGACTGCCTTAACCTTACCGCAGCCTGCTGGCACTTGAATACTTTGGTGGGTCCTTCATTTAGACTACTTGTGGGCATCAGCTTGCTTGGACGGTCTATGGGCCTTCGTGGGCTGCTGTCGGGCCCTTTTTTTGTTTTTCATGGGCTTTGCTTTGCTAAGTCCCGCGGTCTTTATATTTTGTCAGGCTTTGAATTTCTATCAGGCTTTGAATTTCTGTGAACAAATTATCTGCAGGAAATTCCTGCGAGCAATTTGTCCATATAAATTCTGCCCAACTGTTGTGTATAACCCACGGACTTTTGTCTGTAGACATTTCCCACAGACAAAAAGTCTGCAAAAATTCCTTTTCCATTTTTGCTAAGCCCACCCTTTGCCTTTGCATTTGAATTTGCACTTTGATATATGTGGGACTTAGACAAATTTTATAAAACTTACCTGGATCCTTTCTTGCACTGGCCCTCCATTAGGGTATTTGAACTTGGACTCCCCTTCGGCTGAGGACAAAGAACGCTGAACCAAACCTGCTGATGAACTAAGTTGAACCAATGAACTTGATGAAGGACAAACTAAGTACCGATGAACCTCCTGTATTGAACCAAGCTTGAACTGAACATGTTGAACTTGAAAACGGACCTTACAACCCAAAATTGACTATTCTTTCATAGCAAGAGAGAAATTGACCAAAATTTTTGCCAAGGGGCAAAAATGGGTCAACAATAAATTTTTTATATTAAGAGTTGTACATAAGTGTGTACAACACACTTTTAAATTGATCATATATTTCAATTGTACAAGGCATATTAATTTATAAAACCCTACAAAAAATCATGAATTAGTTATGTGCATTTGATTTTAAAAAAATTGAACTTTAAAAATTAAAAAAAATTGAACTAGATCAAGTAATAAGTACACATATATGTAGATGAAACATAATTTCTCTATAACCTATAATTTATGATGTAAAACCATGTCCCCTTACTAAATCACTTGGATAATTTTAACTAATAGATGATTGAGAGTGATCAAGTACCAATTTTCAATAAATAATAAATATATTTAGTCAAAAATATGCATTACCCAATGTCTCATTAATATGGAATAGTAATAAGTGTATTAACCTCAAAAAGTTGAAATGATGCTAGGTTTAATAGAAGCGATGTTAAGGCCAATGAGTGTCACTAGACTCAAATGTACAACTCCCACATAAATTTTAATTCTACCCCTATAGACAAATATAGATTATGATTTACATGATAAAATATGAATGAATGATATTAATTCCCCCATCATAACAACATTGCTCATAAACTTTTCATATTTTATTCTTGAAATTTTTTAAACTTTTAAAACATTAAAATTTTCATCATTGAATAAACATGAACATGAATGTGTATCATGCC
Source organism: Torreya grandis (assembly GCA_037957365.1). Lineage (NCBI taxonomy): Eukaryota > Viridiplantae > Streptophyta > Pinopsida > Cupressales > Taxaceae > Torreya > Torreya grandis. Next base: position 63,870 of record JARHVA010000417.1, read on the forward strand.
CTGTTTGAATATTTGACATGAATATATAATGTTATTCATGTATATGATCAACTATAATTTGTATTTTCAACCTATAACTTTGATTTTTAAATAACTTTGCATATGACTTGAAGTGTGTATAATTTTATACTTTGATTTTTTGAAAAGTGATTGTATATGCATGTCATATGCCCCTAGAATATACATTAATGTACCAATTTATATTGTGTATTTTAATTTTTAATAGATATTTTATAGACCTTTATTTTGTATAAAATATGACTTTTACATTAGTTTCTATCATTTACTTTATATTTTTATAACTTGTATTTTGTACCCAATCTATTCATGAAGGTTTGGATCTCTAGGACAATCCCACTATGATGACCACATTTTTAGATGATGGATTTATCATGAAATTATCTAATCTCAAAATAATATTTAATTATATCATGATAAATATATGATAATATAGTATAATGTCAACATGTTGGAGAGTATATTGTCATAAATTTACAATTTTAATTAAAGCATGTATTTAATGCATGGAATACAATTTATATAAAGTGTCATGTCTAGATATATTTAGAAATAAATCACACACTAATTTAAGTAATTTTAGAGTAGACTACTCCCTAAGAGTGTATGATAGGAATGATGGCACCACTAATAAATATAGCAAGTGAAAAAACACAACACAATAATGTCATGCAGGGTCATATAATAAGGTCAAGGGATATGTATAAGGGACATGTTCAAATGTTGTATAAGCAATTATTACACACACAAGGCCAAGGGCCAAAAGAAATGGACATATTCAAATTCCACACATATCAAATAATGATCTCATAGAGATTTTCTAGAAATTTTCACACAAGGGAAGGGCCACATACAATAAGAAAACAATATTAAGCCTATTATTTAAGATAGTTAATAACATCGAATGAGAATGGAATAAGGGAAACTAATCTATTTGATTCATAACTATCAATGTCAAATTTTTATAAAAGTAACATATCTAGTGAGACAATGTAAAATATGAGTGATTTAACAAGACATTTGTAAGATATGGAGTTCAACATTGAATTTTAGGTCATATATAGATATAAATTATTATACTGTAACATGTAAATTTAGAGACCCCTAGTATAGGCATGGTCAATAGGTAGAAAAGAAGTCCAAAATTTAAAAAGGCACATGTAATGTATGTTCTACATCACACTCAAATACGTCATGAAATGTGTGGGTATAAAAAATAATATGTTATTTACCAAAAAATATGATAAATAACATATGCAAACAAGAAAATTAACATCTTATGTCATTTTCAGGTCCTAATTTTTTATTTTTTGAAATAATTTTAATATGTGATTTTTAATTTTTTTTTTCCAACATTTTAGAAAGGGAAAGTATCCTATGATCCCATTAATGGAAGGATCATATTAAATGTTTGTGTAAAAGAGTTGAAACCTAATTTTCCATGGATGAGGAATGTTGTATATAGATGTAATAGAATCTAGAAAAACATCAATTATTGTATCATAAATGTCAATATAATTTCTTATATAATTTGTTTCCACATGTGTAATTAGAGAAGGTTTAGGACTTGGCAAGTTGTATTTTATAACTACCTTTCTTTGTTGCAGGGTATATTAAATTGTGTTATGAGTTGTCTTATGATGCACCATAGATTATTTAAAAATATTTGAATCTTGATTAATATTTTGAGACAAAATTTATTTTTTGGAATATATATCTTTTTCACTTTTACTAATTATATATATAAATTTTCTATAGGTGTTACAACTGATTCTTTAGTATGCTATTGAATGGGTGCACTAATTATATTTATATTACACTTTAGAATAGGTGACATAATTTCATTTTTATGGTGCTCTTGAATAGGTGATAAAACCAACTATTGTGGTAGTAGGGGAGGATGAGGAAGAGGCACCATTGCTTGGAGAGGGTACTCATATGGGATGCCCTAAACTTTGACCACTTGATTTCAATGTATGTACTTAAGGTATCTATGCATTATATATGGTACTACATGAAGCTTATGCATCCAAGGGCATCTTAATAAAAATTTTGAAGAAATTTTTGCTTTGAAAAAACTATGAATTGAGTTTCCAATATTTCTAAACCCAATTGAATAGATGATACTATATGGCCAAGGGTGTCCTTTGTATGTCCATAAAACTCCTTGACTATATATGATGTAGCCTATAAATCCTACTTTATGTATATAATTCTATAAATTAATGTCATTTTTCATGAATTTAATATTTATCCATTATAAATAATGACACTATGAATAGGTTACTTGTTGAATAATTCTCTAATAGATAGTTTGTGCCTATCTAAATCATCATCATTGATTTCACTATCATCAAATGTGATTACAGAACATTATGATAATGTAATAATTATACATTATATTGGATGCCCATATTAATTAACAAGAATATGTTCATAATATGCATGATTTACATATCAGTGATCTACATTCTCAACTTTACCATGATTAGGGAAAGGATTTTTGAATATTTTCAACATTATGGTATCATTTTATAAAGGCCTTGCTTCCTCTGTGGATGTGCTTATCTCAATAGTGTTATCATAAATGAGTTATTGTATCTTATTCATTATCCTATAACATTTTTTTATAACATTCAATGCATCTATGTTAGTCATCATATGAATTATTGTCACATCCCTTAAGTTGAGTCTTGGATAAATCAAGCTCATGTGGAGAAGGTAGAATGATGAGATTACAATCAATAAGGTTTTGAAACAAGCTATGAGGAGGGTTTGCTAACCTTTTAGATTGCCTCATAAGTGGAGATTATAATTTAATCTTTTGTTAGGGTTGTGATATTTCATTTACTACTATATTTTCTTCATTTTTTCTCTCATTATATTTGACTTTGTATTTTGGCTTGCTTTTAAATTTGACACTTGATGTATAAGGAACACTTGGTGCATATTTTAAATTGTTCGATGCTAAAATAATAACTTACATTTATTTTAATATATTACATATATCTTCAAAATATATTAATTTATAAAAAATTATTGATTCATGGAATAATGCTAACAAGATTTGAAAAAAATAATTATTGAAATTCATTATTTCTCCATAGATTTTAACATATTTGCTAGCATAGTATTGTACCATAGAAAAGAGTCACTAATTTTATCATTTGACCATTTTTTGATTTTATAAATTTGTCCATAAGATAAATTTTCACCAACGGTTATTGAGAATTGTGCTAATAATTTATCTATCAATGGGTTAAATGTTATAACTAATTGTAGCAAGAGATCCTAGAACCATTAAAGTGTATAGTCTTTGAGGTTGATTGGAAAGAGATTGGTGAGTATTTATCATTTTAATTATATTACAAACATGATTCATGGAAAAAATGAAGATTCTACTTAGGATCTTATTTACCCTCATAGGGTGGTAATATGGGTGGTATAAAACCTATTGGTAGTGGGTAATATACTACTTCATGTGCCAAAGGATTCTGAAGTAGAGTATGAGAATACATTGCATGATAATAATTAGATACACCTCATTATAATTTAAATATTTTAACCTATAAGGTGAGAATAGTTTTCTCAACAGAAGATGCATTAGGTGAATTTAGATAAAGCTATTGTATGGTAATAAATGGAGGTGTATCTGATTCCTTTGTAGAAATATGCATGTTAATATAGTTTAAACAAATTGATTCCTCCATACCTAATGATTTTTTCACATATGTAAACTATAGGGGATGATATAGGAATGGTATAAATAGAAAAAGTTGGATCTAAAATGGTGGAAATTGAAGCTAATTTATTTTCCACATCCCTTGCAATATATAACAATGCATCAATATTATGTGGGTTTACATTAATAAATTAATTGAATTTTGCATCATTAAATTCATCAACATATTTTTTATTAACATTTTTATTTTTAATTTCCATAATAAATTCATCAATAGGATGTGATGCTTGAAGTTTAAGAGTATTATGAAAAAAATGTGAGTTTATTAAGGCTTCAGATTTTACATTGATGATTGTATGATTATTATTATTTTTAGATGTGATTAATGCATGTAAAAATGAATAAATTTTTTTAAAGTAAAATAAAATGTGGTACTAAACTTAAAAATATGTGAACTAAATGAACTCATTATGACTAAGGTTTTGAAAGATAAAACAATAGGGATGAATTGTGTAACTAGTTGTTTACACTATAATTCATTATGAATTATAATGAAATTTAATTGGAATTATAAAATATTGAAATCTGATCCAATAAGTTTAATAGATATAAGAAAATAAATACATAGAGCTAAAGAATTTATAGAAGTTGTGAATTACTAAACTAGAAACTAGTGTTAGGGTTAAATAAATCTCCTTGCAAACAAATTAATTTAGACAGTGTTAATGTTAGACAAAATTAGATACCATAGTTGATAATAATTTAAAAATTGACTAGGTTAAATATTTAACTTCCAAAGGAAGTCTCAAATGAACTTTTAAATTAGAGTTTCGCAAAGTTTATGGTTGTTTTGATAAGATTAAGGTAATTCTCCATTTTTCTCTTTGCTTGTCTTGTCACTTCATGACATGTTTCAAGTTGTTCAATGGTGATAAGGGCTTAAAGGGTATTTTCAAGTAATATAAATCATGTAAAAATCATTTCATGCCCTTTTTGGTATGTAAAAGTTCCCAAAAGATGTTAAACACTCTTTTATAATGTTATAACCTTTTGAAATGTTTTATTGATTCATTTTGTAACATTCCAAGAAAGAATATTGTAAGAAATGTTAGGTGAAAATAAAAGGTAAGTTTTTGGAATGTCATTTAAAATATTTAAAATCATGTGGAAGATCTATGAACACTTGTTGCATTAGCTCAATTAGGCTTTCAAGTAGAATATGATAGTTCTCATAGCAAAAGAAGGATTTTTCAAAGGGTGGTTGTAGGTTTTTAAAGTGAAGTTCACTTCCAAACAATCCCATGGATTCATCCATCCTCAAAAAATAAAAATATATGAATTTTAGTGAGTTTCAAGTCCAAACAAAGGAAAAACAAACTCATTTTTGCTATTGATATCCTTGACAGCCTTAAAAGGCACATCAGTTTTAACTTGGTACAAAAAGGAGAGAGAGAGTTGGGAGATAATATATTAGTAATAGTATGGGGGTAATTATGACCTTAAAATTTATGGCATTGGTCTCCTCATCAAAACCCTTAAATCTATGAAAATTTGTTAAGAAGATAAGGGTGTAGGAGAAAATTCAAAACCCCACCAGGGTTAGTTTTCTTCAAATTCAAAAAAATAAATCTCAATGAGTATTTGGATATGATTTTTTAAGGTCATGAAATACCAAATTTACCCTCTCTAACAATATTCCAATACTTTATTGGCACGTGCAAGTCTTGATGAAGAAAAACCTCTAGTTTGAGTGAATTGTAAATAAGTTTTAAAAGCTCCAGGTCAAGATAAATATTCTTGAAGCCAATAATAGGTGAAACAAAGGTTTTAAATTTATTATATTGTATATTATTTTATTAATTATCTATATAAATATTCTTTTATCATACTTAAAACTACTTTCATCATTCAAGGAGATAAATTAGTCATAAGTTGAAGGAGGTATGGAGCCTAGTGAGCACTTACAAACATGTGAGTTAGAATAAATTAGATAGGATTTACAAGGTAAAGTGATGTGTGTAATACCTAATTATAATTTTGGATAAAAATTTAAATTTTATGAGTGTTAGAGATAACCCCTAATTCTCAAAAACCTAAATGCACACCTACAAGTCACTATCAAGAAAGTAAGATTCAAAGGGCAAGTTTGTATATGAAGGATGAGTTGTGAAGGTTAAAAAAGGTGTAGAAAACATAGATAGGTCATATATTTTTTGATATATAACTCCTTTGATAATAAATCATGGTTCATAAAATTATCTTAGATAAGAGAATTCTAATCCTGTTGAGGACCAAGAAGAACTCTATGAAATAGATATGAAGACTGTGAGGGTGTCTTCAAGCATTCAAATCAATTTGAATATTTTGTATTTGATATACTTTACCTATATAAAATTATAATTTTTTTAAAATATTAATATTTATGAGTCACATAGAATCAAAAGTGATAATCATAGGCAAAATGAGTTTTGGGACTAATGTATACCCATAGGCCTGTCATAGGTCCAAGTGAAGAAGACCAATATGTAGTATTGGATGGAAGACATATAAGGTCACAAAGGTGATTATATATGTGAAAAATATGGAAATATTAATTAATACATAAATAGAGTCAATAATAAATCAGTATACCCTATTCTCAAAGCCACCATACAATGAGCTCAAACTGCCACCTATAGGCTTGTTATGGGCAAACTTTTGAAAAGATACATGCATGATGTGAATAAAGGATAGAGAGGTATATAAAAATAAATATAAACATGAGACACATAGTTAATTCAATAAAAACCACTAAAATTCCAATGAAGATAAATTTTATCTCCGAATTATAGTCAAGTAGCCTATAGGCACCTAGAGGCCTATTTAGGAGAGTGCAAGAGAAATGTAGTTGATGTTTGAGAATATGAAGTAGGAGACTGTAAAGTATTAATAAAATTAATTTAATGAGGAAAAAATGATATTTATATTTTTTTAATTTTATTTAAGGTAACAAAATAGGTCAAGAATCCTACTTAGACCTAGTAGGCCTAAAGCTGCACACACATGCCTATATGTAAAGAATTAGGAAAAATTAGAATGTTGAAGTGATGTGGAGAGTTTAGGAGGTTAAAAAATATATTAATACCTTGGTGTAATATCCCATTAATTTGAAACCCATTTTAGTGAATACAAATTCAAGATACATGACTATTAGGGCCATCAACACTAAAGTACCTTGAAACCTTGGTTGTGAGCTTATGAGGGTGGTAGTAGGATTAAGGGATGGAATGGTGACGATAACAGCTATAAAAACTCATATGATGTTTAAATGACATAAAAGAGGTTTTTGGGGCCAAAACAAGTTACTTTTACACCTTGACATGCAAAATTACTCTTCTCGAGTTCTTAAGCAAGCTTGACAATAAAAAAATAGTCACCTTTCCTTGCCAAAAAATATATAGAGAAGATTCATGGGACCTAAGCTCACTTATAAATGTGGAGAGGGTTTATAATGTATATTATAGGTATTTATTCTTGTCTTATGTCCTTGAACTTTATGAATCATCTCTAATACCCCCAAAACTCCTAAACCCTACTTAAACCCTTGAAAGAGATCTAATGTAGGAGATTGGTCTCTTAAGCACTAAAAATGGATTTAAATGACCTAAAAACTTATTGGATGATAATTATAATCCTTGAGGAGCTTTAAAAATTAATTTTTATGGAATATGTGAGGGACTTTTGTATGTAATTTGGCCTAAAATATGACTATTGTAGGCTTAAAAAGGCAGTTTTTGAGGATTTTCATAGAGGTTGACTAAGTATAGACCTAGTATAGTACCTTAGAGTCATCTATGACCTCAATAAGGTAGGTGAGTATGTTTATAAAGCCTCATAAATAAATATTATAGTGATTTCAATACTATTTAGAGGTCTCAATATACCTAATGGTAAGTAAACATGTTATCAAGGGTCTTTATCAGAGCTAATGCACATTTACATCAATCTTGAAGATGTTTTCAATCTTGAATAGGGGTAGAGTGATCTCCTATAGGGTTTATAATAGGTATTAAATTTTTGAAAAAAATCCTCAATTAAATAAACTAAGCCTAATATGATAAGAGAGTCTTGTTTTAGTAGTCTTCATTTGAATCGAGTAGGTTATTCTATCAAAAGAAATTTACTTATTAGTTTGAATATTTTTAAGCCTCAATCCTCATATCCACCAAGAGAGGAAACATGTAATTAGCCTAGAATTGTGTTATAAATATCAAGGAATCATGATCAAGAGTAAAAAATGGTAAAAAATGGACATATAAATCCTTATAGACCAATAATGGGTAGTTTCAAATGAGGTTGATGAGTCATCCTAGAAGGTGAAGAGTCATTACAAGACACCCATGATGAGGGAAATATCACATTAGGTTTAACCTTGTGAGTAATATGCTTTTAGACTGCTCTCTAATAGTTTTATTGATTTTAACTTGTTCCTCATGAGATAAAACTTGTTCATGCATCTCCTATTCCTCTCTCTCTTTCCTTCTCACATTCTTATATATATATGTTGCCTTGTGTGGCTTGATATGGATCATTTTTTTGAGTATGGAAAATCCATGCTCAAATAAACAATTGTATTATGACTTTGAATGTTGATTAAACCCAATTTTAACCTTCTCAAATGTTTTAAACTAGTGTACTTGTGTGATTATTTATTAATGATAGTAGTAGTGCTCTCACTCTCTCTCATTTGTTCTTTCCTACCTCTTTTCAAATGGATTGTACTATTATAGGTGACATGGTGAGTTTGAGGTATTTTTTCATAGTTTATAATTGGATTTAAATCATTAGTTTCTTTCTTAGGCATTTTTATTACCCCTTTCATTAAATACATTATATGTGACCTCCATGTTGAAACACTCATGCTTGAAGGCGCATATTGTGTTGTGTGATCAGTTTAATGCCTAATTAATGTTATTAGTACATGATATTCAAGTGGTGGGTGTTAAATTTTTGCATCACCTCCATATTTTAAATTGCTTTCACTTCTCTTACCATTTTCCTTTGCAATAAATAGGTCTAGTAGTAGTTTTAAGGGTGATAGCATCAAGGGAGATAGCCCTATTTAAATATTCACCTCAATTATTATGCCACCCACAACCTAAAGGTATCCCCATACTATCACTTAAGTTAGGAATATTGAATATCTTCCTTAACAGTATAAATTTTGATGATAATATTTATGGCATGCCTGATGGGACCAAGATTGCATTCCATTGAAGATTTCTTGATCTTTCTCTTCAACACATCAGCCCTTAGAAACATGAAAACAAACATAAATTATGGCTTAAAATAAATATTAACTAGTATAATTATCCCAAGTTTCTAAAATTATTAAATTGGTATGTATCCTAATCATTTTTTGGTCAAGATGCATATTACATGCCTTCATATTCTCCATATCTAGTTAATGTCATTCATGGATTTACCCCAAATGGCTCTCATGATGCAACATATGAACCTTAAAAAGGCTATTATAATTCTTATATTCCTCCTTATAATCCAACTTAACCTCACTGGTATAATACTCATTCCTTTAGTAAAATTTATCAAAGTTATTTTGCTTTTATTATATATCTCTTAGACTTCAAACAAACTACTTTAAGTTTGGAAATGAAAATAAGGTAGATTTTTAAAGAGAGATAAATTTATCTGATTATATATAACCCTTTTAGTCAAAATGAAAATACTCAAATGATGAAAAATCTTGTTTATTCACTTAAGACTAGGTGGGAAGCTATTGAGAAAGAAAACCAACATTTTCCAATTAACTATGTGATAGAAATAAGAGGTCTAATTCAATGTCTCAAGAACATATTAGTACTTGAAAATAGGTAGAAAATGTAGCATATTTTAAGTCTTGTGTACCTCCTCTTACTTCACATCAACCTTATTTTCCTTAAAACACAACCCAAGTTATAATAGGCCATTAAGAGAGGCCTATGCCTATACAATATTCACTCACTCTTCCTCAAGATCCTAAGTCCATTTCATCTTAGAGACCTTCTTGGACCAAGACCCATAGTTATGTCATGCCTAGTCTTGAGAAATAACCTTATGCAATGGCCATCCAGAGTCAATAAAGGATAAGCGTATGAAGGTCAAGTTAATATATATCCCAAGTTCTTCAATATCTTTACCTATCCTTCAAGTTGTAGACATACATGAAGTTCAAGACACCTCAAAGTTTTATAGATAAATTTAGGATTTGAAAGAGAGGAATACTACACCTTAAATTTAGTTATATTCTTCATCCTTTCAAGAACATATTACTCAACATAGTACTCCTAAAGTCTCAAATTGGAAGGAAATTATAAGAGGTTTCAATAAAGCCAATGAAGTCTATTTACATCCAACCCTTTCCTTTTGTGAAGGAGAATCACTTATATTTGAGGACAAAATATGGTCATTCAAATGTGAATGAGAAATTTTCAAAACTAGGTGATGAGGTGGTATACCTAGAAAAGGAAAATCAACCTTCTAGAATGTAATCTCAAGAAGGTTATGAAGAAAGTGTCTCTAGTTCAAATGATGATGAATTATTTCTTGGAAGTATTCTTTGTCAAGAAGGAAGCAAATCAACCTTCAAGGATGGTGAGAGATATGATCTTTATAGAAGCATACAAACTAACATGATAACAACCTCTTGTAAAATATATTCCATTTAAAATAGTGAAGAAGAAGATCTTGATTAGGAATGAAAATAGTTGTACCATAGTTTCATTGATTAAATGGACTTTCTTGGCAATCATGTGATCTATTTCGTGTATGAAGGTGAACTCCAATACAAAGTTATAGAAGTTGACAGGCTCCTAGAGGAAGAAAAATTAGGTTTGACATAAGAGAGGCATGATGAATTGAACCTTAAATAGGTAGATGATCTTCCATTCTTCATGGAAGAAGAATAAGATCAATCTAGTTCTCATGGATTGAGTCTTGATAAAGAGAAAGATGACTATGCAATAATTGATCAAGTTATAGTTGAACATGAGGTAAGTATTCTTGAAGATACATTATCTATTAGTCTTATTTAACCTCATGGTAAAAAGATAGAAATTTAAGAATAAAATTTATAGTCATGTCATGAATCTATTAAAACATTTGAAGAATTTGATCAACCTACTATCCCTCAAGATAATGACAATAGTGAAATTGAACTTGACCTGATTTCAAGTTACCAAGAACAAGATTATTTTTAGAAAGAGATAAAAAAAAATTGTTTTATTTTAGATAGTGAACATATATCCCATGAGGAAAGTTATAATATTGTTGTCTTGGACAATGATTATGATGAAAACATGCATGAAAAGTCTCTTGAAGAGAATACCATGGTTGATGACATTTTTGAGTCTCATGAACATGTTTAAGGAGATCTTGAAGACATATAATAGTACTACTTAGATGTGTTTAATGAAATTGAATAGTTTGGTGAGATATCACCTGAAGAAGAAGAAGAATAAATTTTTGATGAGGAGTACAAGGCTCATAGCAAGTTAACAAATCCTATAAAACATCATCAAGTAGTTAAAATCCATGGTGTAGTATGGTATGATGAGTATGCCACTCTTCAAGATGAACATGAGATGGAATTTGAGGAGCTCATATAATATGAAGATGAGAATTTTGATTCCTTTATTAATCAAACCATGGTCACTTTTGAGGTATCTCACATTTTCAGGAATATACAATAGTATGAGGTAGGAATTGAAGATCAAGATGAGTTTGTCTTTGTGGGAAACATGTCCTCTATTGTAGACCCATCTAAGGTCAAGCTCAAGAAGGTGGTGGTCAAGTAAGGTGGTGGTTATCACATAATTCTTGTTCATCACATCAAGGTGAGTTGAAGAGTTTCCATTTTGATCCAAGAGGATCAATTCCGATAGGTTAGTTATACATAATAGTTCTTATCTTATCTTTCCTATATGTGCTTATTAGCATAATGTTTTATCTTATTGTTTTATTGTGTGTGTCTTTATTTGGTGTATTTTTTTTGTCTTTTTATGTTGGTGAAGGTAGTATATTGTTTTAATTGTTTCAAAAGGTTTGTAGTCAAGTGTCAAGGTTAATTCATTTCTTGTGTGGAGCTGAGGTGACTCTATATCCCAGTGGATGGATTAAGAAACTAGTCTAAAGTGCATAGTAGGCATATAACCCTAGGTGGTTGCCAAAGATATTAGCCAAAATTGTCTACCATAGGTGATAATAATTAAAAACTTGACTAGGTGAAACATTTACATTATAAATGAAGTCTCAAATGAACTTTTATAATAGATTTAATCAAAGTTTATGGTTTTTTTGACAAGATTAAGGTAATTGTTCATTTTGGTCTTGTGTTTGTCTAATCACTTCATGAAATGTTTAAATTTTTTCAATGGTGTTAAGGGTTTAGAGGGCCTTGTTGAGTCATATAACACATGTAAAAGTCATTTCATCCCCCTTTGGTCCATACAAGCACCCAAAAGATGCCAAACACTCTTTTCTAATGTTTTAACCCTTTGAAATGTTTTCTTGATTCATTTTATTATTTTCCAAGAAAGAATATTATAATAAATGGTTAGTGAAAAATAGAGGGAAGTTTTTGGTGCATCATTAAAATTTATTATAGGCATGTGAGAGCTCTATGAACACTTGTTGCATCAGTTTAATCAAGATTTCAAGTAGAATATGATAATTCTCATAGAAAAAGAAGGGTTTTTCAAAGGGTGGTTATAGGTTTTTAGAGTCAATTTCACTTAAAAACACTCAAAATGATTCATCCATCATCCACATGTATAAATACATGCATTTTATTGAGTTTTAGGTATAAACAGAGCAAAAACCTACTCCTTTTCCCTATCAATATCCTTCATAACCTTAGAAGGCACATCAATTTTCACTTGGTAAAAAGAGGAGAGAGAGAGAGAGTTGGGAGATAAGATTTTGGAAATTTTATAGGTTTATTATGTACTTACACTTTTTTTCATTGGTCACCTAGTCAATCCCCTTAACTCTATGAACAATCATTAAGAAGATAATAGTGTAGGAGAAAAATTCAAAACCCCATCAAGGATGGTTTTCTTCAAATTCAAAATTATAAAGCTCAATGAGTTCATGGATATGATTTTTTAAGGTCATGAAAGACCCAATTTTTCATATCTCACAATTATCCAACATTTTATTGGCACGTGCATGTATGGATGAAGTAAAAATTCAAGTGTGAGTGAATTTCAGACAAGTTTAAGAATCTCTAGGTTAAGATAGATCTTGTTGAAGCCATAAATTGATGAAAAAAAGGTTTTAAATGTAATATACATTATAATTTTGTATTAATTATCTATATAAATACTAATTTATCATCTTAAAACTTGATTTCATCATTCAAAGAGATAAATCATTCATAAGTTGAAGAAAGAGGTATGGAGCCTAGTGAGCACTTACAAACATGTGAGTTCGCATAAATTAGATAGGGTTTACAAGAGAGAGTGAGGTGTGTAAGAATTCATGATATTTTTTAACTAAAAATGAAATTTTATGTGTATCATATAGAACCCTTTATGGTCAAAAACCTAAATGCACACATATAGGTCACTGTTAAGAAAGTGAGCTTCAAGGGGCAGTTTTATATATGAATGATGAGTTGTGAAGGATCATAGAGGTGTAGAAAACATGGATAGGTCATATATTTTTTTAAATATCCTTTATATATAATAAATTATAGTTCATGAACTTATCTAAGATAATATATCTCTAAGCCTATTAAGGACCAAGAAGTAGAGTTATGTGAAATATATATGAAGACTACGATGATGTCTTATGAGCATTCAAATCAATTATAATATTATGTATTTGATATATAATAAATCAATAAAGTTGAAAAAAATTTCCCCTAGTACAAGTGATGAGTCACATAAAATAAAAAGTGATAATCATAAGCAAAATGAGTTATGGGCCTAATGTATATCCATAAGCCTGTTATCGGCCCAAGCAAAGAAGACCAATGTGTAGTGGTAGATGGAATACCTAGGTAACACAAGTAATTATATATGTGAACAAAATTTAAATCCTAATTTATACATTAAGATATTAAATACTAAGTCAAGATACCATATCCTTAAACCCACCATACAATGAGCTCAAACTACCACCTATAAGCCTATTATGGGTAGACTTCTGAAAAGGTACATGCATGATGTGAATAAAGGTTGGAGAGGTATATAAAGTATAATATAAAAATGAGATACACCTTAAATTCATTAAAAAGATCTAAAATTCCAATGAAGAGAAATTCTATCTCCAAACTATAGTCAAGTAGCCTCTTGGCACCTACATGCCTATTTAGGAGAGTGCAAGAGAAATGTAGATGTTTGTTTGAAAATAGGAAGTGAGAGAGTGAAAAATATGAAAAAACTTCATTTTAAGAGGTAAAAATAATATTTATATGGTTTTTATATGTTTAAATTCAATAAAGGAGGTCAATAAACCTGTATAGGCTTAAAGTTGCACACACATGCCTGTATGTAAAGAATGAGCAAAACATAAAATTTTGAAGTGGTGTGGAGAGTTAAGGAGTTTAAAAAATGATATTAAGACATTTTTTTAACATCCCATTAATTTTAAACCCATTTTAGTGAATAAAAATACAATAGACAAGATTTTTAGGGTCATCAACATTAAACTACCTTAAAACCCTGGTTATGAGCTTGTGAGGGTGGTAGTAAGATTGAGGGATGAAATGCTGAAAATAAACATTGGAAAACATAATATGGGGTTTTATATAACTCAAGGAGGTGTTTGGGGATAAAAATAATCACTTTTAGACCTTGTCATGTAATATTACTCTTCTTGAGTTCTTAAGCAAGCTTGATGGTAAAAAAAGGATAAATTTCCTTGCTCAAAACTATACAAAGAATATTACTAGGAAAATGATGTAATTAGGAAAGGTATAGGGGGTTTTATAATTTATATTCTTGGAATTGGTTCTTATATTATGTTCCTAAACATTATGAATCATCTTTAAGACCCCAAACACTCTTAAACCCTACCGAAACCCTCTAAAGAGACCCAATGGAAGAGATTGATCTCTTAAGCAATCCAAATGGATTGAAATGACATAGAAACTTATTGTATGATCCTGATAAAAATATATGATCATTAAAAAGTAAATTTTTATCCTATGTGAGGGACTATTGTATGGAATTTGGCCTTAAAGATGATTGTTATAGGCTTAAAAAGTTAGTTTTTGATGATTTTCATAGAGGTTAACTAAGTATAGACCTAATATAGTAAATTTACATAATATATGACTTAAATAAGTTATGGGAGGATTTTTATAATTCCTATAAAATAAATATCATAGTGATTACAATACTATTTGGAGGTCTCATCATACCTAATGGTAAGTAAACATGTTATCAAGGGTATTATCAGACCTAATGCACCTGTACTTCAATCTTGAAGAAGTTTTTGAGATAGAAAAGGGGTAGAGTGATCTCATATAGGGATTATAATATGTATTAAAATAATTAAAATATTACTCAAGTAAACTAACTAATCCTAATATGATAAGAGAGACCTTTTCTAGTAGTCTTCATTTGAATTAGGTAGGTTGTTCTATCAAATGCAAGTTCTTTATCAGTTTGAAGAAACTTGAGCCTTAATCCTCAACTCCACCTGGGTGAAAAAACATGGAATTGGTATATTATTGGATTGAAGAGATTAAGGAAGAATGATAAATATGACACATGGAAAAACATGGATTTGTAACTCATAGACAAAGAATGGGTATTTTCAAATGAGGTTAATGAGTCATCCTATAAGGTGAAGAGTCATTATAGGCCACCCTTAATGAGGGATAATATAAAATTAGGATTACACTTGTGAGGAAGATGATTTTGGATTTCTATTTTATAGTTTTGTTTATTGTAAATTTTTCATCATGGTATGATGTTGGTCCATGCATCTCTTATGCCTATCTCTCTCTCCTCACATTCTTCTATATATGTTTCCTTGAATGGATTGATATGGATAATTTGGATGAGTATGGGAATCCATAATAAATTAAACACTTTTATTGTACCTTTTAATGTTGAATAAATATAATTCTTACCTTCTCAAACTTGTGTAACTAGTTTACTTGTGTGATTGTTAATGAATGCTAGTAGTAGTGCTATTACTATCTCTCACTTGTCATCTCTTACCTCTTTGAAAATGGATTGTATTATGGAATTTAAAATGGTGAGTTTGAGGTAGCTTTGAATATTTTGGAAGTGTATTTCAATCATTATCATCTTTCTTATACCTCTTGATTATCCTTTCCGTTCAATACTTGTCTATGATCTCCATGTTGAAACCCTCATGATTGAAGTTCCTTATTGAGTAGTGTGATTAGGTTCATTCCTAATTCATGTTATTAGTGCATGATATTCATATGGAGGGTGTTAATTTGTTTCATCAACTCCCTAGTTTACTTTACTTTTAGTTATTTCACCCTTTCCTTTGAAATCAATAGGTTTAGTATTAGTTTTAAGGGTGATAGCATCAAGGGAGATATCCCTATATAGAGATTCACCTCACTTATTGGGCCACCCACAACCTAAAGTTGTTTCCATGATATCATTTAAGTGAGAAGGATTGAACAACCTCCTTAATGGTGAAACTTATGATGATAATAGTTAACTTTCTATGAGTTTTGACTACTTTAAATAACCTACAAACATATATGCATCAAAAAATAAAGATTCACTACAAATTAGGAAATTACCACAAAAGGTAGACAAAGTCATAGTGTGTTGTTATCTTCTATTTTGGATTTGTCCAAACAATTTGTGCATTATATTTGATAATTTTGGCTTATCTACCTCTGTCTATAGGTAACCTTTTTCTATGTGAAGATTGATTTAACGTGCAAAATACATATAAAATATGTGCCCTAATCTTGTACAAGAACACAAAATAGATCAAATGTAAAAAGGTAAAAATGGGATATGGAAATGGCTAATTTATCCTCAAAAAACCCATTTTTGAATGAGTTTTGCCTACATATCTTGAAGGCATCAAGCTAATGTACTTATCCATTTAGGGAAGATCATATGAATTGAACTAGAAATATTTTGACTAGAATGCTTGAGAAATTATGCCTTTAATCTAAAATAAAAAAATGTTAGACTTATCTAAGGATTGTGTTATTACAACAAAATTGAAATAATAGTATTTACTCAAAAGATATATGTGTTTCAAATAATAACATAGATGATGTTGTCAGTTTGAGCTAGTTAGGTTCAAGTATGACACTTGATGTGATTTTATATGAGAATATTTTGAATATTTTTTATAACAAAACTATTTTTTTGTGTGGTAAAACTGTTATGAAGTGTGTCATTTTGATAACATGACTGTTAGATCACCTTAGACAAGGCTGCACTAATACACAAAGTCACAGTGTATCTTTATCTAACAAGTGCACTCTTGTCTAATAAGAATAGAGGATTATAAAACCAAAGTAACAATGAAATGTATGCCAAATAGGTATGAATAAAGATAAAATAGTGAATTCTAGTAGATATGCATAGTAATTGTGAGAATTTAAAGGATTTCTTAGAGATTATGGGTTATCATAATGGATAATTGACCAATCAAGGTAAATATGCTAAGAAAAAGCATTGCCAAACATTTATTTATTAAATTTTAGTGTTAACATTTACCACCCTCCCTATTATAGTGATGCATAAAATTAATAGAGTAAATCAAATATGATACCTAAGTGTGTACACACACTTTGACTTTGTCATGGAGATGTGCATGCCCCCTTTTTAGCCATGTGAATAAGTACTAAACTCATGGATAATTGAGAGTGATCAAGTCTCAATTTGAATAATAAATGAAGATAAATGAGTTACAAATATTATATGTTCCAACCCAGATAGATTAATTTGTAACTTTTTAAAAGAGGTTTGAACCAATAAAGTTGTTCACTTAAGTGCGACCAAGGCATGGATCATTACTAAGATTAAATGTGTATCACTTTTTGAATTTAAAAACAAGAGGTGGGAATCATTACATGACTTGATAAAGTAAAATCAATGTGGAGTATCACTAAGATCAAATTTGGTCCACTTGTAAAAGATGAATCACATTGGTACAAACAAATTTATATTCAAACTCTAAATTCTTGAAACTTTGATACTTGAAAAAGAGAAGTCTATTTTTTATTATTATAATATTGGACATGAATTCATATCATGCCCTTGTACTATGTACATTACTTATTTTATTTTTTGATTTTTTTTAAAATCTTGTTATTATCTTTGTACAAATATGTCTATGCTTGAGTAATTATAAGAGTGGAGTTCGTAAGCAAGTAAAAATCCCCCAAAACCTAAAAAAATATGTATTTACATATTATAAAATATCAAATATGAAATATATTATTTTTGAAAACTTGGAGATAAGCTCATTATGATGCCCCCCTTTGGAGATGATGTACATTTCTTATAAATCACTTGTCTCAAAATAAAAATTGAGACCATTTTTGAAATATGTAATCACGTAATAGTAGTTGAATATTTAAGTGGTATTATAATATAAAAGAAGTAAAATTGAAGCATATTAAAAATTTCTAAATTACATTACATCATTGTACTTGAATGTAACATTGAATTATTTTATGAAGCATAAAATAACTTGTAAGTCTTGCATATGTATTTTAATAACATAATTAGTATGTGCAATGTGTTTATTATGAAAGCATATAAATATGTAATATATATTCAGTAGTGAATTATATAAATCATGGGTCCATATTAGTAAGTAACAAAAATGTAATCAAAATCACACAATAAGGAATAAATACCATGTACAATGGACATGGAAGATTTTGCATGGAGTTAAAAATCTTGCATAAATGTCATACATAAGGCCCAAAGGCTAAATACAAAGGATGTGTGAATGTTTCAAAAACATATAAGGACAAGGGACACACACATAAGACATGATTATGTCATAAAATAAAGAGAGTGTATGATGAACATATACAAGGTCAAGGGAAACATACAATAAATAAACAAGATGAAGCATATGATGTAATGAAACAAGCATATGAAACAAGCATAGAAAATTGAAATTAGCATATTTTGATCATATGAGTATATGTATAATGTTTATTAAATAATATGTTCATTATGGTACATGTAAATTATGAATGAAAATGAAACATATATTTTCATTATATCTCAACATGAAAATAAGGTTTTGGATGAATAAAACCTATAAGAGTGTTCAGATAGAAAAAAGAGCTTCCATAACTACACAATTTTTTTGGGTAAAAGGTCAACCTAACATAGAAACCATTGAATATTATGCCTTAATTTTGAAATACAATTGATAGCTGAGTATATTTTCTAGTTTGTAATGAAAAACTATAGAATAATTCCCTATGATTATGTTGCATTTTAAATTAGAGATGTAATATGTACATGAATAAGAATGGAAAAGAGGATAGGGTTGAAATGTGTTGGCTTTTGGCTAGTGTTATTTTATCCTAATTGACTATATGGAATATTTTTTGATTGGGTAAACTTTTTCTATGTAGATAGCTTTTGTTTTTATATAAATGTGTCCTATTGCACACTAAGATACCTTGTGAGAGGCATTATGTATTGAAAAGCTAATGAATTATGTTATATATTAAACATAAAAATAGATGACATAAAAAATATGTAATATATATATATATATATATATATATATATATATATATATATATATATATATATATATATATATTAAAGTATGTTTATAGGTCTTGATTAAAAAAAAGATATTTTGAATTTTTTGTACTTTTTTAACATATATGAATGTTTTGGTATTTTTTCCTTTTTTGAAAAGTAAATCATGTATGAGTGAAATGTGAAAAATATTTGAAAAAAAATATAAATGGTATGGTTTTAAAATATTATGGGGAGATTCAAATGACCCTAAAAAAAGTGGTGAAGCATAGCATCTTAAGAAGGAAGGCAAACAAGGTGCCCCTAATGTAAAATTATATATCATATAGTGAAGATGGTAATCATGGCCATGTAACCTCATGTAAAAGTAGATAGATGTGAGAATGAAATTTAAAATGAGTAATAAAGCATTTATATATGTGTAACAATGATTAAATAAGTTGCCATAAAGGATATGTATTGAAATCATAGCAAGATAACTTCTTAGATTGTTTGAATTGAGTTAAAAAATTACAAGGGAACACATGTACCACATTTAAAATAGATCCAAGGGCTAGAAGAAAATGGATAGGTGTAGAAAAATGAGTAATAAGAGGAAAGAGAAAATAATCTAGTATAATGAGGTATTATGCAAGGAAGCTAATTAAGGTCATTGGTTGTAGACACTAAAATTTAATCAATAAATGCTGACATTGTTTTTCATTGACATATTTTACCTTGTTTAGACAACTCACAAATCCAATATCCATTTATCCATATAAGAGATTTATAAGTCTATAAATTAATATAAACATCTTACAAACTTACCTAGTTTATTCCTAAATATCCCTAATCAATATAAACTTCACTGATAGTCCAATTTTAAAAGCCTCTATCCAATCTGGAAAAATGTGCACTAGGTAAACATGAATGAATTATGCACATGTCCACTATTTTATAATTTTCCATAGTGATAAAATGGATAGGTTTTAAAAATGACACACTTATTTATTATTTTCTTGTGTGCACCATTAGGTTTATTATTAGAAATAATTCAAATATTATCCTATAAGAGCACATCAAGTGTCTCACTTCAAAACCATGGTTACATTGGCTAACACTCTCTAGCCAAGGCAATTCAAAACACACTTATTTATTCAACAAAGAGACCTACTAAAATTCTACTACATTAATACAGTCATTGTCTAATTTAACATTATTTTATTGCATGTTGATGCCATATTTTGTAAAGCATTCTAATATAAATTACTAGTTTTTATCATCTAAGATATTCCCCATAGGGAGAACTAAATTAACCTGAGGTCCATTCATACTATGTTATTATCACTATATAAACAAGGGGGTTTTGAGAATAACTCAGTCATATTCCACTCTCCCACTTTTTCCTCATTTTGCATTCAATCTTGTTTACTTCCTTATGAATGCTAGGGTTTTGATTTTGGAGGTAATTTACGCATCTAAATATACTCTACATAAAATCATTTGATATATATATATATATATATATATATATATATATGAAGTTTCATAGTATTAAAATTTCAAATTTAGTGCAAAGTTGACATAGATAAAGTAATAGTAGAGGATAATAATATAGTGTAGTACTGTCTAGTTACTACACACTTGTCCTAGAAAATAATGAGATAAAGTTTCTCTTTTAATAATGTTATATAGTCAGATTCAATAGAATCATTATGTACAAAATAATAAATCTATTTTTAATGACATCTCTCTAACCCTATCCCTACTTTTTAATTTTATTAATTTACAAATTCTTTAAATTATGTATATTATTATGTTTTTGTAATAGGCTATCTTATTTACCTTCTCGGATTAGTTTTTAATTTTACAATATTTTAGAGTTAATTTAAACACTAATTAATTTTTAAGGGTAATTCTTGGTGAACTTGACATTAATAAAAATGCCATTAATGCATTAGAATTACTTTTAATCACTAGAATTGTTGACGATACATAATGGTAACTAATATCTATAATTATCTTATAAATCTATTTTTATTGAAAATGATACATGCGAGGATAAAAATAATTTGCAACATCAATCAATGTGTTATGTTATCATTGGTGGATCTATTTTCAAACACTCTTATGATGGTCAAATCTTATGATGTCTAATTCATATCGAAGATCAAACAATTACATTTGAACTACACGAGTAAATGTGGTGACCATTTTAATGGTAAAACCATGTCTTATAAGATACTACACCAAGAATACTATTGGCCAAAGATAGAAAATGAATTTTATGAATACGCCAAATTATGCTCTCAATGTCAAAAATATAACAACATTATTCATAATACATCTAATTCATTATAACTTATAATATCTTCATGGTTTTTTTCCTTTTTGGGGTTTTGATCTAATTGTAAAAGTAAATCATGATTCCTCCAAAGGGAATAATTTTATCATTACTTCTACTAAATATTTTAAAAATTGGGTGTAATTTATCCCTCTAAAATGCATTAAAGGTGAAGATATTTGAAATTTTATCTTTATGTATATAATTTATTTCTTTGGATTACCATGAACAATTATCACAAATAATGGTTCCTCTTTTAAGAATAAAATGGTATAAAGATTATGTTAAGTTTAAAATCTGGCATAATTTTTCTACTTCTTACTATCCACAAGGATATGGGAAAGATCAATTTCCAATATCTTAAGCAAGGATATTACAAACCATGGAGCCAATTGGCATAATTAGATTATTTATGCTCTATGGTCATATTGCACAATTTTTTGCACACAAAAGGCATAAACCTACTCTTTTATTTATGGAACATAAGTAGTGCTTCCTCTCAAAATATAAATACATTATTTTATGTGTATCACTAAAGGATATTATCAAATACAACCAATATCAAAAGTGCCTAAAGAAATGAAAAATGCTTGATAATAAATGTATACAAGATCTCAAATATTTAAAGTTTATCAAGCACACACTAACTAAAAGAGCATATGTCAAGAAATTTTACAATAGATAATTTCACATAAATGACCCTTTCCTCAAATAAAATAAAAATAATACCAATGTTGATAATGAGAATAAAAATAAATTCAATCCAAATTCATTAGGGCCATTTGTAGTTACTAAAAATATTGGTCTTGAAGTTTATCACCAAGTTAAGCTTGAGCACAAGCCTATTAAGAATCTTCTGAATATTATACATTTAAGTCATTATTTTATATAGTAGTCTCCTAAATTTAAATTATGTATGATTTTTTTTCCAATTTGTAAAAATACAAAAACATTAATAAATGCTAAAAATTCTAAAAATAGATATTTGTAAAAAAATCAAAAATCATGACTTGTAGACATATATTTATGTTGTTGAATATTTTTTTACTTATGTCATATATATTTATATTTTAGTATATGGTATATTTTCAAGACATAATTATTTTTAAAAAATATCTCAGTGCAAAACAAGATGAAATTCATAGTACAAACCAATCTTCATACATAAAAAAAACATTCCTAATCAATTTTTTATATATAGTTACTTCAGACAAAGTCACAAGAGGTAGAAAATGACACATTTTTCATTAATCCCCTACTACACACTTGTATATGTGTCTCTTCACCCTTATTTTAGGTTCACCAAATTATTTACACTATAATTAATTATGATGAACAATGAACTCTAATAGGAAATGTAAACTATTAAAGTATTATCTATGAAGTTAAATAAGATAGAATATAATAAATATAGATATTTAAAAAAAATATACATTTTAAATTACTAAAAATAGAAAATGTGGATAGGATTAGATAATTATCCTTGCAAACAAATTAATTCAAATTTTATAAACTTTCTATGAGTTGTGACTAATTTAAATAACCTATAAACATATATGACTCAAAAAATAGAGCTACAATATATATTTGGACAAGGCTAAAAAAGGTGTAAAAGGTCATAATGCATTATTTTCTTATACTATATCTTTGTCCAAATAGGTGTTGTGTGGAATATACAATATTGGGCTTGTTTACCTCTATCTGTAGGTTACATGTTTATATGCAGAGCTCAATTTATTGTGTGAAAGTGTAATAAAATCAATTCCTTAGTCATACATAGACACACAAGATATAAAATGTAAAAGGGAGAACAATGGGGGATGTGGGAATGACTAAGGTATCCTTAGAAAACCCTTATTGACTAAGTGCTTCTTACATAGTCTGAAGGCCTTAGGATGATGTAGTTATCCCTATATGGAAGATAATATGAATGTAACTAGAAATATATTGTATAATGCTTTAAACATGATTCTCTTAACTTAAAATAAAACAACATTATACTTGGCTAAGTATTGTGGTATTGTAGCATAATTTTAGTAATAGTCTTTACTCAAAATAAATGCTTTTGAAATCATAAAATAAATTATTTTGTTACTAAGAACTAGTTAGGCTCAAGTGTGACCCTTGATATGATTTTATAGGATAATATTTATAATAAATTACCTATTGGTTTACATAGGTAAATCATTATGAAGTGTGTCATTTTGAAAAGATGACCATTAGAACACTATGAACAAGACCACACTACTAGAAAAGGTCATAATGCATCCTTATGTGACTAGTGTGTTATTTTACAACATGAATAAAGGATTATAAAACTAAATTAATAATTAAGTCTATTTATAATAAGGATGAATAATGATAAAATAGGGAAGTCTAGGAGATATGCACAATAATTAAGATACTTGAAGGATTTATTAGAGATTGTGGGTTATCAAAATGGTGAATTGACCAACAAAGGTAAAGATGTTAAGATAAGCATTGTAAAGAATGTATTGATTTAATTTTAGTGTCTAAACTAGTAAGGGGTGTGTTTGATTTGTAGGCTCTTAGATATATTGATCCTAGTCATAAGTAATGAACACATTACAAAGTATTCAACTGTAACCATAGTTTCATTATCCCATCTTGTGGGCTACTTTAAGAGTAACTTCTTAGGTCTAAAAACTTACTTGTTCACTAAAATAACAAAGACCTTAAGGTTTCCTATGGTTGAAAATAATATCTTATGTATTTTTAAATACTATGAGGTACATGGAAATTATAATCTATATATGGTGATGTCTAATGGTTTTATTATTGGGGTAGAACCCTCACACCATAGAACAAGGCCATTTTTATATGATTTTTTTGTAAATATAGATCCTATGAGTTTTAAAACTATTAGAACATAGTTTCTAGGAAAATAAAGTGAAGAAAAACAAAATCAAAAAGTAGAGGCTTGAAAATAAGCATTCAGGTCAACCAATATTTTTAGCACTATTTTTCATAAAACACTAATCATTATTAACTACTTTTTATTATTATATAGGTATATAAATTTAACTATTATTTTTATAAAGATATACAAATGTTTAGCTATTTTGTTTTTGATAAATACTGAATATGGAAAATTGTTATTTTGGAAAAGTAATAAGAAGGAATAAATTAGCTTACACTGTGATCTATGTTGATTGTTATAAATACTTGAATATTAAAATTATAAGAAGAGATAAATTTTCGTGTTCATTATTATAATAATTAATATAAAAGGAATCTATATAGGAATATGCAAATAACAATGTAGTGTGCCCAAGTCTATTGACTGCAAACTTATCTCAGTTGACTATAGTAAATAGTAAATAGGAAAACATAGATAAATTGGGAATATAAAAAAGATAGCTTAGAGGAATAACAAGATGATGAATTTGTATATGAGTATATTAGATAGATATCATAATAATTCAGATGAATTCATTGATCATAAGCCTATCTAAGTTTATTATGAATTTGAATTGATCATTGCACTTGTACATGAGGAGAAATATTAGATGCCGTGCTTGGAATTTTTCTACATATAATTTTTTGTTTATTATCTCTTGTGTTTTAAGACCTTAGGTAACTTAGATATATTGAAAACCTATAATAAAAATAAGGGAGTGTAATGGGTTGAGATGACCTCAATCACCCCATTAATGATTAACCATTACCTACATATTTAATACTCTAAATAAGGAAATCAAGCCCACATATTTCTCTCACCTAGAGTTAATTTGAAATTGTGTTCCTTTGAATATATGTATGTATCTATAAGATGGATTAGGGACTTGAAAATTATAGCTATTAAACTTATTTATAGGTCTCTTAACTTGACTCATGGCTGATCCTTATGAATAATGTAGAATTTGGGTAAATTAGGATATATTTTATCAATTACAGAAGTATGTATGCTTGTACCAAGTGAATATAAAGTGTCATAATGAATGACTATTGACATGTATTTGTAGGTGAATATTTTTACAATTTCCATTAGCTAACCTTATGAAATGTGTGGGAAGACTCAAAAGATTAATTCCAAATTTGGAAACTATATTTTATTTGGTGAAACATTTGACCAACCTAAGTGGACAATGACACACTACACCCCTATCTTCCTAGGGAAAACCTATCTATAAAAATTATTGACATGATTTTAGAGTTAGATACAACGAGATGGTGATTTTAGATAACTTGATCATTTGAAATTAAAGTGTTATGTGTAATGTTAATGGAAAATAAAAGGTTAATCACACATATAAATAAATGGCCTAAATGAATGGAAAAAAAATATTCATGTATTTTAGCATAACTCATTAGTTTGGAATGTGTCAATAATTAGAATTGTTAAGTACCCATGACCATATTTGTGTGTCTATAGATGGAATTATATATCAATTTGAGATATAAATGGACCAGATTTTGGGAATGAATGTTATTCATAAAATTAATTTTCTATTTGTATATTCTAAATTAATGGGAAAATATGGTACAATTTAATCACTCTAGATCTATATTCTATCTATAGACACATAAACCTGGTCATAACATACAAACAATTTTCTATTTCTATATTATGAATTGATGGGGAATATGGTACAATGTAAGCACTATAAATCTATTTTTCATCTTCATTAGTTGATCCTTTGCATAAAAACCTATTATAAGGTTCCAAAATTACACATGAACACAATTCAAGGTTCCAACTTTATATAAAAACTTGGTTTTGTGGTTCCAAAAAAAATAATTATTTTGATATTCAAAGTAATGTAAATGAATTTTCTACATTGCTAGACTTCTATAACTCCTTTATCCAATGTTGGTTGAGGAATTAATACTTATCAACTCATGGATTTATTAATTTCATCTACTTAAGGCATAATCACTTCATGACATACTACAAATGAGCTTGACAAGTGGCAACATGATTCATGTATTGTTAGGTGAATTTGTTCCTTAGATTTTTAATTTCATGTGTTTCAATGATCTATATTATTTCAAATTTTATATCATGTAATAAAATTTATCTATACATGTTTCCTTACAATTTTTTCATGTAATAAGTAGAATAATTTGGCAAGACTCTCAACTCGAAGTGCAGTTATAATAGGTACCAAATTTCCTCTTGTATCCCTTTAATCTAACATGTTCAACACTAGAATAAAAGGTGGAATTTATTGACACCTAATTTTGGTATTACACATTTTGTAAACATAAAATTAGGAAATTTTTTGTATACTTTGAATTTGCGTACATGTTTTAATTTTGTGCACACTTTCCTCTATCTGTCTACCACCTATTATCTTAGCTAACCCAAGTCACTAGATACACATATTTAGGATCACTCTAGTTTGTGTAAAAACCTTAAATAATCCTAAATAGACTATATTATTATCTCAAATCACTTATTTTTATTCCTAAGATAATACCAAAACTAAATAGACTATCTTATTATGGCTTCCTAATATGATAGTGTTTAGGAGCATCCAATGGCTATTTTTAAATTGGGAAATCTCCATTAGGTTTTCTTAGACACATTTCTTGGTTAAAAAATAATAGAAAATATCAAAGATTTATCTATAAATACAAATCAATCTTAAAGTTATATCCATCTTGGCAAGTCCTAAATTTTTTGACAAACCAATTAACATTCTTTTGAGATATTATAATAAAGGCATACATATATGAAGATCGATCAAAAGATAAATTCTAGAGCCTATTGTAATCAACACACCCCATACTTAATTTTTTGAATAGGGAGTCAATTTAGTCTTGAAATTATAGGTTGTTTTGAAAATATTTTTCATTGACATTAGTATGTACACCTAACTAAGCTAAAAACATTAAAAATTGCTTATTATGCAAATGTATGATTTTCATTGTATGTTAATCCTATGTAAATGCAATTGGAATTCCCTTGGTATCTAGGTTTTTACTGTATGATTTATTTAGACAAACATATTAATTTAGTCTTTGAAAGTTTTTCATATATACAAGAATTACAAATATGTACATGAATTACTAAACTAAAATCTTAAGTTTTTGACTTCTCATATTTTGCACTTCATGAGTTGTGCATTTCATGTATTCTAGTACTTCAAAACTTTTGATCTTTGGAAATTTTTTCTTCACAAATTTTATTGATGGAGCTTATATTCATGGGATTTAGTCATAATTTTTTTTGATTGGAACATGTGTTCATCAAAAAAATTATTTTTAGAACTTTAGTTTGTCACAACATTTTGTACTAGTGACCTTAGGTATCACAAAACTTTTGAGTATCATAAGTTTTTGCCTATGTATCCTTTTTTGTCTTCACATATTTGACACTTTAAAAACTTTGTCTTTGTAGGATGTGTTTACAACTCTTGGTTTTCTTAAGTCACATACTTCAATATTTTTCTTCTTTACATCTTTTGGGTCTTAATGAAAAAAATTCATCAAAATTTTTAGATTTTATGGGTTTTACATTTCACATATTTTGTCATTTTGAAATTTTTGTAAAATTTGACTGTAAGGTCTTCGAAACTTTTTAAAAAAAATTTAGTCATAGGTTTAATCTTCAAATATTTTGTTCATGAAGTGTGTTCAGGATTTTTGTTTACAAGTTTTGTTCTTCATGGCTTTTATCTTTGAATTTAGTTATTTGAGGTGTCCTGAGAATTATTTAGCCTAGTCTTAACAAAAATTTTGACACCTGACTTACAAAGGCATGACACATGGCACACCTAATTTTACACAAAATTAATGAAAGGATGAAACTATATAAGGATATAAAGTGGCATTTTTTTGAATGTATATAAAGTCTACATGGTATACCAACCAAAATAAAATAGGAAAGTTCAAATTAAATGAGTAAAATAATATTGGAGATGTTGGGCATTAATGATGCTTAAATTGGAATTAAAGTCTTATACTCAAAATCTATATCAGTGAATTCAGAAGAGACTTCATGCCTACTAATTGCTAATGAGATCAAGTGAATTTTCACTCTAAAGAGAATTTGAATCCCTAGATTACTGTGTTTAGTTGTGAACTACCTATATTAAAGAGAGCAAATATTCAAATTTTATGAGAATAAGAAGATTAAAAATGGTGTTATCATCTAAAGTGTTTAGGATTATTGACACAATCAAATTTAGCCATCAAGAACTCCATAGAATATGAAGAAACTATCTTTAATTCAATAGTGTTCAACAATTAATTTGAAAATAATACAACTCCTTATGACCTAATAAAAAACATATATGCCTACTCACATGAAGAAAATCTAATGGTTGATTAGCAGTTGGTCATAAACTTAATACCATTAAAGTGCCAATAACTACACTTTAAAGCTACCAAGCCTGAAGTGATGCCCTACATCAAATTGCTTTGATACTTATTCTTCATGGGGAAGGTGATTGGTAGAATATGTTTACACGACCTAAACCATAAGATAATTATTGAATGCATCTCTAGGGATGAATTCTAAAGATACCTGTGACTACCAATTATAAATGCCACATTTGAAAGACTAGAGTCAAATTATGGAATAAAATAATCATAATAAAAAATACATTAAGGAAATGAACTTCTTTCAAATAGGTGTTCATCCTCAAGGCCAAGGAACCTATGTTGATAACTAGTTTTAGGATGTGAATGTGCATTGGCATGGCTCTACCAAATATATTGTATGGGTACAATAACATTCACTTCTCTACCAAATATATTGTATGGGTACAATAACATTCACTTCCTCCACTTGGAATTTGTTCCATTATTATACCTATTAATGACCTCATATCTCATTTTTGACTTAGGAGATATTATCAATGACAATATCTAGGAATAAATGTTTAATAAGGATGAAATGCCCATGGGAAACCAATTATAAATGATGTCATATCTATTAGATGTAGTTATGGTCATCTATGTTCATAACAAAGAACTATTGAGACCTGCCCCCTATTGTATTAATAATTAGGTATGTTATTTTTTTTCATTCCTCCACATATACTCTTACATGAGGAACATCATTTGAATAACTAAGAATGTCTACCCACAAGTGTGGAGGGTAATTTATGAAGAACCTATGAACTAAGTCTCAAAAAGTATTAAGACACTCTGGATAAGAGGGGACTATTAGTTATACCTATATTATACTATAATCATGGTGGAAGGACACAATGTTTCCCCTCTATGTCTCCCCAAGTATATCCCAAATAAATTGGCAGAGAAGGAAATAACCTACCAACTATGGTGGAACATAAATGAGGACATGAGGAAGAAACATGGGGGTGTGTTTCATAGGTCTTCTCTAATGATTGAACACATCTGCTACACAAACATGAAGCATTTTATAGTGGTATGAAAAACTAGATAACTTTACTCATTAGCATCCTCATTAAAAAATGATTGGGATCCTCATGGCCTTATCCAAAATCATATCTTAGGCCTAGGTATCCCCTACTAATATGAAAATTATGAGCATGAATTTGTATTATTAAATGAAAAAGATGATGTTGAGGTGATGAAAAGGGAAAGAGAGGCTAGTTTAATAGAGGATCATCTAATATCCATCCAAAAATATCCCTCCATCATAATTGCATAGGTGAATACTAAGATTCCACCTCCTAATGGATGGAAAAATATAGACTACTAGACCTCTCAGTTGACCCAAAAACCTCTAAACCAAGGATCATCACAAACACCACCCACTATAATGATAGCTATGAATCGAAAGTAGGCTATGGAAGAGGCACCTATTCTATCAATTTTCTCATAGGAAGGACCTTATCAAGCTTGACCACCAATTGTAATGAAGATTGTCAAGAAAGAGAAAGAGATGGGGCAAATGTCTACTATTAAAAATTATTTTTTAGGAGAACAAAAACCAATTTATATTGATTCCTTTAATTTTGAGGATAGAATTTTCCCTATTATTTCCTCAATTATTATGCTACAAGCATGGATGTTTCACCTTACACCACCCAAGAGACTCATCCCTTGGCTAGAAAGATAACAATATATTACAAGAGGAAAACAAGAGCCCCTAGGGACCCTCTTCCATAAATAGAGTCTCCTATAAGTTATACTATGGAGGTTCCATCAACTAATATTGAAGAAAAGGATAAAGAACTAAAAAGAGATTAAATCATAAATCTTTAGGGGATTAAAAAAAATCACCAATGGAGGCAGATAAATCTAGTAAGTTCACCACTACTTCGACCACTACGAATTCACTTCCTTTGGGTCCTATTGTTTATTTAGTTCCAATGGTTACTATAGTCCATGTTTCTCTCACTATTCTTCTTAGTCCTATTATTTTTACAAGTCCAATTTTTTCTAGTGTTGAGATTATTTATTTAGCTCCTATGGTTTCTACTACCCTTATTATTACTTTAGTTTCCATTTCTTCTGCTATTCCCAAGTCCAAAAAGGTTCCTTTTAAGAAGACTAAGGTAGCCCTTGCTAGTGATCAATTTTATGTGTTTTCCACTTAGTTAGGATTTCCCATATATTCATCCACTAGTATCCATACTACTTCTATTATCCCCTCTATAGAAACTAAGAAGAATAATCCTACATATATTATCCATCTAATGCCTCATTTTGATAATATGTATTAGTCTAAGATCATCTTCCCATCATTATAGACCTACTACATGTAGAGGCATTGTTATAACTTCATGAGGGAATTGAATAAGTGAGAAAATAACTATATTATGATCTAGAGAAAGTTCAAGAGTAATAATAAATAATAAGTTTTTAGAGTAATTGAAGGTGATGTTCAAAATGTAGCTCTCAGATTGTACAATATTTTTGAAACTATTAGTTCAATGAAAGGTAAAATATCTCCTCACATTTTTGAAACTTCCAAATTATTTAATTATTTATAAGAATATTATAAAAAAACTCAATTTACTTGTGTTATACACCACCAATAAGGCATTTTTCCATTTAGATTTGATGACACCATAGAAAGTAACCAATGATCTCAATATGGTGGTCATCAGGACATCAAAAGTTTGAGAATGGATATCAAGCATGAAATACTTGATTTTGAAATTAAAAGAGCATGAAAATTGAATCTTACAAATTTTAGATTATTTAAAACTATTCTAGGCCCTAGATTCCTTAGCTAAATTAATAAGCAAGGTTAATTTTGACTAGTTGCTCCAATAGGTGTCCACCAATTATCACCAAAGTATTCATGCGTGAAGACTAGATTAAATTAAATAAGAATTAGGATTTACCAAGAATAAGGTTACAAAGGTATAAAATTTTTGTGTGGAGTTTAGAGAAACTAAGATAGAGCATGCATGCTTACTAGTGCAAGTGACCAAGGTACATAGGCCCTCTAATTTGAACATGGATATAATAAAGTTGTAACATGGTGTTGGATACAATCACTACCAATAATTGGAATCAAAGAAATAAGCTATGGCTAGATCATCTAGTTCAACTACACCTTACAATATAGTCCTTTTGATTACTATGATTTCAACCATGTAGGCATTAGTTTTCTTTGGTTGTTTTAATATGTATTTTGCATGAAAATTAGAAATGTATTTTGAGGATGAGGTGACCTCTCCCCAAATATATAAATATTTTAATCCTCTCATTTTCAAGGAGAGAGGAGGTTTATTGGAAATTTTATCAATACAGGAAGAAATCTTTTAATTGTCATACAACTGTGTTGATGTCTTTATCTTTCAATTAATTGTAATTAGTTATGTTTATTTTCTTTGATGGTTGATTTAGTAATTTAAAGTGTAAAAAATCTATAGATAATTCCTTCATGTTATTACTAGTGTATGCTAATATAAGATGTGAAATAGCTATTGGATAATTAGTATATATAATTGATTTTATGTAATTAGGTTAACTATTTCATTTCTTTGAGTGCATAGAGGTATCTCCCATGATATAGTTTTCTAGGAGTGAGCAATATCTTACTTAAATACCCCTTTAATTTGAGCTATAATATTATGAATAAGGGTGTGAAAAAATAACTCTAAATAAGATAAAAATTCGTTGATATCTCAAATTTTCCTATATTATCCTTTCCTTTGATTCCTTAACTATGTTTTCATGTGTGTGTGTAATAGATGCTAGCTGAAACCATTAGTTATATACACTTTTCCAAATAGAGACCAACCTATAACTAATCCTTATTAAGATCATAGTACCTTATTTATTTCTCTACCTTTTCCCTTTTTTGTATTTTTTAGAGATCCAACCACTTAGGTATTAAATCCATTAGTCCAAGTCAACTAGGTTTTAACTTTCATCTAGTGTCACTCATCTATTCACACCCAATTTATAACCTACATACTCATCCTACTATTCCACCACCTATTTTTTCAACCCATACCTTGAAATTATGCATTGGTGTGGTGTTTATCTCTATTTATATACTAAAATGTTAGAGGTTACCTTGTTTAAATATGTGGTGTGCAGAAAAACTACATAAAATAATTAGTGCTAAAAGGAGGGACATAGCCACTATGTTGTTTTCCTTAAAAATAGTTGTCCCCTAAATTTTAATTAAACTAGAGACACATAAGTGAGTAATCAAATATAAATTCCAAACTAGTAGTTTAGTTTCACCTTTGTCAATTCTTTGAAAGCCTATATTTGCACTAATTTTTCCCATAATACCTTAGGTCAGGACACCTTCCCTAATAGGAAACCCCAACCCATTAATCATCCTATGGATCAACCTTGGTTATTCATATCCACTATTTTATTCCAAATATATGTGCATTATTTACTGAATAATACAAAGAATTACCTAGCTTGTTTCTCCCCTTCAGGAGGAAGGATGGTAAAGGAGCATATCAAGTCTTTTGAAGCTACTTTAAGGTTTATGAATGCTACTAATGAAGATGTTGAGTGTAGGATTTTACCTTTCACATTATATGATACTAATTATTATTGGTTACTCAATTTTTAAGATAACTTGATTACTTCATGGAAATCATGTCAAAGCACTTTTCTTTCCCAATTCAAATAAGTTACTAGTTCAAGTGTGGTGTATCAAAATTTCACCAGTATGAGGAGGGAGCCCAATGAGAAAATCCATGATTTTAATGTGAGGTTTAAAAATATGTACACTTGGCTAAGCATTGAATATAAACACCTAGATCCTCTATCACTTGAAATGTACAAGAACACCCTATATCCAATTATTACAATATGTATATGAAGAGATGTTATTGATAACACTTTATCACTGGCTTATGAATAAGTGACTAATATTGAAAGGTAGTTAAATCCTCAGATACTAGGCACTCCCAACCTCAATTTTAGTTTCCTAGTTTTTAATCTAATGCCTCATATGAATCATAATGTCCTAATATTAAATAGAATTAGTTATATACACTACCTCCTATGATGAAATATATACCAAATCAGAACTATGGTTTCATAAATAACCCTACACAAGTGAATGGTCATCAACAATATCAATATTCACTCCCATCCAGTACCATAGTTACCCAAGGTGTGGATTCTACCAAAGTGGAGTTGGATTATCTACAGAGAATGGTTCAAAATCTATTAAATGACTTCTCAAGTATGCAAAGTAAGATAGGTAATGTTATTGGTCTAAATAGTAATCAAAATTTTGGATTTCAAAGACATAAAAGGCCCTTAAACAATATTGAAAATAATGTGGAACAAAAACAAGCCAATAATTTGATAGAGATCAGCATAGTGGAAACAACTCTACCCAATTGGTATAGGGTTCATAACACTTTACAACATGGTGAGATTGATTGTGTTGAGTTCTATGCAACATTTGAAATCTTCTAGAGAGAATTGGTGAGGTAATATTTAATGAATAATCCACAAAATTTACCCCATGATACTTTATCCTCAAGCACATCTATGGTATTTGAAACTCATGAGTTTCCTTTCCCAAGTGAAGATGAAAATGTGTTAGAGGACTACTCAGATGAGGTACATGTTTTTCATAAGTTTCATAGAAGTAATTACAATTTGAGGAACAAGTAGACCTTAACTACATCTACTCCTCCAAAAAATATTATTATTCCCATGAATCCAAAGGCTAATAAAAATTGACCTCTACCAAAAGGGAATTATCAGCCTCTGAACAAGGAAGAATAGAGCAAAGTAGGATACACCATTGTTGAGGACATGGAAAAGATAAAAGTAAACATCACTCTTCATTAATTGACTTAGATTACTGAATAGAAGGAACACCCATATAGGTTCATTACATGAAAGTATATTTTAGATAAGCCAAAATTAATTCATATGAATGTCATGTATAAGAGTAAGCCAAATGTTTCTCCTTTCTTATTAACTATTAGATATTTTGGTAAAAATCTACATAATTGTTTAGTTAATATTAGAAATTTAACCACTATAATGCCAAATTATATTTGTTATAAACTAGGATTAACTTTGAGCCCATCTAAGAGGATGTTTCAAAGTTAGACAAAATAATAGTTCCTATGGTTGGATAGCTAAATGATGTACACATTCAAGTTACATTTGAGTTGCATGTGTAGATGACTATAGACATAATTTTGGTAGATATCTCAGAGGGATGTGGACTATTACTAAGTATATATTGGTCAAAGATGATAAATGAGTGTGTATTAACTAAATTATCTCACATTTGGATGATCTTGAGAGGTGTTCCAAATCAAATTTTAATTGATTTAAATTTGATAATGAAGTATCCCATCACAGAATGCAATATTAAGAATGAAGAAGTTATGAATCTCCTAATCTTTGGATTTATACATTTACTAAAAAACATGAGGTGCAAATGTTATAAGTAGAGGAACCTTCCAAATTATAGACTCTCCACTTTGATGGTGAAATATCTAAGTAAGGTATAGGCATTGGTATCAAACTAGTTGACCTTCTAGGTAATAAGTACATAACAGCTTACAAATTGTAATTTCCATGCACTAACAATAGAATAGACTATGAGGCACTAACTTTGGGGCTTAAATTCACTCCAAAAAATAATTTCAAAAACTAATAAGATATGGAGATTCAAATATGGTGATTAATTAAGTCAAAAATAAATACCAATGCAAATTGTCATACCTTAAGAGATACAAGCATTGAGCTTGAGATTTCATTGAGTCATTTGAGTCATTCAATATAATAGCTATTCTTAGGGAATAAAACCAGGCTAATGATTCATTGGTTACTTAAACTAATAATTTAACACCATTATAGGAGTCCAAAGAATATAGTTTCTCTATTGAGCTTTTACCTTGCCCATCAATTCCTAACAATGTAAAAATTTTCTAGGTGTTTGATGATGATTGATAGATTATCTAATTCTTGAAAAATTTAGGCTAATTTTAATCTCAAACCATTAATGATAAATAAATCAATTATTTATACTATGATTAATTGGGATAAAAAGGAGTCATTTAACTCAAATAAAATTATCTTCCTTTAGGGATGGTTTATTTGGGGAGAGCATTTCATATAGATCCCCAAGCCCTATAGTTGAAGAAACCCAAAGTCAATGAATCTATTTTCAATAAGGATAACATGGGAGATGAGAGTGATCTATACTATGTCACCATTGGTCTTAGTTTCACCCCATAAGAAAGACACAGGGTGAAATATTTGCTCAACCAGTATAAATATGTGATTGTATGGACCTATGAAGACTTAAAGGTTTTCAATCCTAGAGTCATCACCCATACAATCTCATTGAAGCCAAACCAAAATCCATTCAATAAAATATATAATTTTATCAATTCCATCCTAAAACCACTCATCCAAAAGGAAGTAGAGAATCTATTGAATGCTAAGATAGTGTTCCTTATCAGACACTCAAGTTGGGTTGTTAACTTGGTTCTAGTCAAAAAAAATAATGAGGAGATCAGATTGTGTGTTGAATTTAGGAACTTGAATAAGGATTATAAGAAATACAACTACCCTCTAGCTTTCATATATGAGGTAATTCAAATAATAAGTGGTTTTGAGATGATGCCCTTCTTAGATGGTTTTTAGGATATAACCAGGTGTTGGTAGAATTTGAAGACATGATGAATCCTACATTTACCATGAAATGGGGTACTTATTCATAGAAGAGGACTAATTTCATCCTAATTAATTAAGGATCCACATTTTATTAGTCCATGGACCAAAAATTTCAATTTATAATAGGTAAACAAATAATAATTTCAAGGGATTTCTAATATTACATTCCCAAATAACAAGAAAGAGCTTAAATATTTTTTGGGAAAGATAAATTTTGTGAGGAAGTTTATCTCGGGTTTTTTAGAAGTTATTAGACATATTAATTAAATGATTAATCAAGATGCCAAATTTTAATGGATACCAAAGGATTGGAATTATTTTCAAGACATCAAGGATGCCATATCCTAGGCTCTAGTGTTAATAATCCTAGACTTTATCAAGGACTTTTCATTATATTTATTTGCTTTAGAGCACATAATTAGTATTGTGCTTACCTAGAATAAGGATGAAATTGATCATCCTATTTCATTTTTAACACAAATTTAAAGCAAGCAAAGATAAATTACTCCATGATAGAAAATTAGATCTTTGTTCTTGTCAAATCATTAAAGAAATTCAGGCATTACATCTTGAGAAATAAGACTATTGCTATTGTACCCTACTATCAAGCTCAGTTTGGGAAAAAATGAATTGGGAAAATGAAAAGGAAAATTTATGAGAAATTTTTAGGAGTTTAACAGAGAAATCAATCCTACCAAAATTGTCAGAGGATAAGGCATCATTCAACTTATCACTGAGCCTAACCCAAGCATCACCATTGAAGAGGTCTGTAAGTCCTATGTATCTAGAGGAGATTGGTATGATAATAACATTAAATATTTAATCACTAGTACTTTTTCCCCATATATTATTAGAGAATAAAAGAGAGACCCGAGGCTCAAAGTTATTCACTAAATGATCACAAAAGGGATTTGAAATAGAGGAACTTATGAAGGCATATACTTGAGATGTGTATAATGAGAATAAGCTCAAGAGATATTGGATAATTGAAACTAGAAGATAGGTAGTGGTTATCCTTATATAAATACCATAGTGCATAATATTCTTAGAATGGGATAATAGTGGCCAACAATCTTTAAAGGTGCACACACCCATCTAAAAGCATGCCATGAATGCTAAGTCCTAACAAAAAGAGAATTACACACAATAATTCCATTAAATCCTATTATTTAAGGAATTCCATTTGCTTAGTGGGACTTATATTTCATTGATGTCATCAACCTAAATTATTTAACTAGCCATAAATATTTACTCACATCCATAGATCACTACACTAGATGGACTACAACAGTGGCTAAAAAACATTCTAGAGTACATGATGTAATAAGTTTTTTTGAATAAAACATCACAAATAGGTTTGGTACCCCATTAATTAATTTTTTAAAATGGGCCATAATTATAATTATATTATTTTATTGAATGGTCTCATGATAACCAAATCACCATCATGTCATTTTCCAATCATTACCCATAAGGAAATGGATTGGCTAAATTGATAAATAAGACCCTGATTGATGCCATAAAATGTTAGTATTAGATAAAACTATAAAGTGGAATAATCAACTCAAATATGAACTATGGGAAGAATTAACAAGATACAATCAGTCTCTTGAAGCTTCTCCTAACTTGCTAGTTTATGGACTATAGCCAATATTCCCAATCATGCTCAAATTGCCAACATACCAATTAATGCATGAATACATGGAACCAAGTGATAAATTTTCAACTTTATTATTGGATATAATAGATATGGAAGATTCAAGGGATGAATCCTTTATTAATTTTAGTAAATAATAGGACTTGGTCAAATTTTTTTTTGATAGAAGAACAAAGTTTAAAGCATTCAGGATATTTGATTTGGTGCTTGTATGGGACAAATTTAATTAAAAAAAGGATAACATGACAAGTTTACCCCATTATGGATTATATATTACTAGATAATGGATATTTTGGGTAAAAATTCATTCCATTTAAGTTATTTTCAAGGTAATTAACTAACATATCTAGTCAGTGGGTAGTTTTTGAAGCACTACTTCATGGCTGCACCATCTAGAGATATCCCTGAGTAACAGCAAGTGTTGTGATAAGGTAGGATTAGGTTATATTTAATAATTTCATAGTTAGGTTTATTTTTTTCAATAATTTTATTTATTTCAATTAATTTTATATTTTATAGGTTATCCTTTCTTATTTTTAGCATTCTTCTTTCCTTTAGTTCCCTATTTTCTAGAATAGATGTCATCATTTTGTGACAATCACATTAACTTTTCTTGGCATGACCAATATAATATCCAAGTCACTAGAATCTCATTCATGATTTAATTAATATTTAAAATACATGGGAAGGTCCCAAAATAAATAACAAACATGGGAATAACATATAATAGAACACATAAATTGTTTTGTTTACAGGTTTTACACCTTTGTAAATGAGATTTTTAGGATTCAGATATGCAATAAATAAATTAATTATGGTTATATCACAATTGAATACTTATATCAAGTATGTAAAATATGATATAATTACTCTATATAAATTTATAAATTTTTCTCATTTCCTTGGATCAAATACACTTCCCATGTTAATACTTATTTAAGCTAATAACTTTTGATGCAAATATAGTTGGCAGGGACATTGTAATAAATTAGGTTTCTAAAAATACCATCTTATAATGGTTACTACCTTCCTTATTCTACTCATATTATAAGAATAAATAAACATAGGACCAATGCATCCTAAAGAGTGATCAATAAAACCAAATGAAAATCTAATGGTGATCAAATAATCACATGATAAAATAAGATCAATGTATCATGTATCATGCAAATGTACAAGGGAAGAAATGGAGGAAGGATCAAATTTTTATTTGTTAGTAATATGGATGCCTAGCTAGTAGTAGATTAGTGCCCAGGTTTCCCTAGTTTTAATAGTCTTCAAATAAACTAGAATAAAACCTATAGTTTATTCCAAGTCCTTGCTAAAACCCTCAAGACAAGGGTAAAATAAAATCACTTCATCACACATAGATCCAACTTATGAAAAACGTTAATATGTTTTATGAATCAATAGTAGTCTCTTTCATGTTTTTGATTCAATTATTATTTTATGGTATGATTCTTACAGATTTATAATTTCTAATAAAAATTATGGGTTCTAAAATACTCAAGGGTATTCCCCTTATGAGTTACCATTTGTTGTACTCAATACACCTCATTCTTAAGTTTTTGAATAGGGACCTAAGTTAGTCTAAAATGCCTACGTAATTTTGAAAATCATTTTCATTGACATTGATATTCACACCTATATAATCTCAAACTATAAAAATATATTATTACACACATGTATTATTTTTGTTGTGTGTTAATTCTATATAATGTAATTACCATTACCTTGTTATCTAGGTTTTCACTATATGATTTATTTGGACTAATGTATTAATGGTCTTTGGGATTTTTATGTATATATAATTTTTATTAATATTTATATGAAATATAAAACTCAAATATTAAGTTTTAGACTTCACATTTTTTGCATTTTTAAAGTTTTGCTTTCTCATATTTTGGTACTTCAAAACTTTTACCCTTCATTAACTCTATCTTCACAACTTTTATTGTTTGATATTATATTCATGGGATTGGATCATAAATTTTTTTAATCAAAACATGTGTTAATTAGAAGTTTTTTTTCCAAAACTTTTACTCATCACAATATTTATCGCCTATGACATTCAACATCACCAAACTTCTACATTTTCACAAGTTTTTACCTATGTAGCCTTTTTTTCTTCACATATTATACATTTCAAAAACTTTATCTTCATAAGATGTGTTTGAAACTATTATTATTTTTAATTCACATAGTATGGAAGTTTTATTTTTCACATATTTTGGGTCTTCATGAGAAATGTTCATCAGAACATGTTTTCATCAAATTTTTTGACTTTATTGAGTTTTAAACTTTGCATATTTTGGCATTTCATAAATTTTTTAAAATGTGACTTTCATGTCTTTGGAAAATTTGATTGAAACTTTTATTTATAGGTTTTAGTCTTCACAAATTTTGTTTAAAACTTTTGTTCATAAAATATGCTCAATATTTTTGTTCATATGTTTTGTTCTCTACAACCTTTATCTTTACATTTTACATATTTGAGGTGTCATGATAATGGTTTAGCCTTGACTTAACAAAAGTTTTGACACCCAAATTATAAAGGCATGACACATGGCACACATAATTTTTCACGAAATTAATGATAGGGTGACATGTGTCTAGGGCTAAAGCATGGCATTTATTAGAACATATAAAATTATACGTGGTATACCATCTAAAGTAAAGTGTCAAATTTTTTATTCAATGAGTAAAAAAAAATCTTAGAGATGTTGGGAACTAATGTTACATAAATTGGAATAAAATTATTATACTCAAAAGATATATCAATGAATTCATAAGAGACATCATGCCTATTTATTGCTAATGAGCTCAAGAAAAATTTCACTCCAAAGAGAATTTGAAGCCTTAGTTGACTACATTTAATTGTGAACTACTTCTAGTAAAGACAATAAACAATCAAAATTTATGAGAACAAGCAGATTAATAATGATGTTATCATATAAGGTGTTTAGAGGATTACTACCACCATTGAATTTTCCCATCAAGGACTCTATAGAATACACATACAATATATTTGATTTAACAATATTCAACAATAAATCTTCAAAGTATACAACTTTTTGGGATATAATAAAAAACATAAATGCCCCCTCACATAAAGAAAATATAATGGATGAGTAGAAGAAGTTGGTTATGGACTTAATTCCATTGAAGTACCAATAACTACACTTTCCAATTTCCAATCTTGAATTGATTCCATATATTGACCTAATTTAACACTTGTTCTTCATGGGAAAGGTGACTAGAAGTGGCTTTCTACACCACTTAAACCATAATATTATTATCACCTACATCTATGGGGATTCATTCTAAATATACCTTGAATACCCATCATAGACACCACATTAAAAGGACCTAGAGTCAAATTATGGAATTAAAAAATATAATAGAGAATAAATTAAGGAAATGGATTGCTCGTAGATAGGTGGTCACCCTTAAGGCCAAGGATCTTGTGTTGATAACTAGTTTTAGGATGGGAATACACATTGGGATGGCCTTACTAAATAGATCATATGGTAAAATAGTATTCAATTCTTCCACTTGGAATAGGTTTTATTGTTAGACATATGGATCATATTAGAGCTCACTTTTACCCTGGGAGAAATAACTAGTGCTAGGATCTAGGAACAAATGTTCAATAAGGATAAAAGGCCCATGGGTAACCACTTCCATATGATGTTATATCTATTAGATGTAATCATGGCCACTATTTAAATTCATAATAGAACTGTTGTCACCAAATATTGTACCCTAGAAGAGTTTGTTTAGGCTTCTTTAAGGTTTGGGTAACTTGGGAACATTTCTTGGTATGTGGGTGTATCTATATCGAAAATGAGCCTCTAGGTTTAAAGGCTATCTTCCGAAATATATCGTGTAATGTTTATCACTTAAGCTACTAATTATTTATGGGGAAAAGAGTTATAAAATGCATAAATTTAACCTAATATAAAGAAGGTGATACACCAAAAATATCTTCCACATGATGAGCATATTTCTACCACACTAAAATAGAAAATATAGTGTAGTCTCTAAGTTTTAATAGATTCTAACATGAGTATTTAGATATAGAGGCAAAATGTGAGTAGAGACACAAGGAAAATTAGCTAGAGGGAAGAATACACACTCAAAGGATAATTGTAAACTTGAAGATATTTACACACTAGACAAAACTCTATATGACCTATTAGATTAAGAACTCTTACTTAGACATGAAAGGATAATGGAAGGAAGGATAAAGAGTTATCACTTCTCATCACCATACATCACTTGTCGACTTAGATGATTGTTCAAGACTCAAAAAATAAACTTTTATTAATGTTTAAAGGAAAAATATAACATCATTCTAGCAGGGCTTTGCCATACATGGTGTGGAACCTATTTATAATATCTCAAGAACTATACTTATAGAAGAAGGGCCATAAGAAAAAGGGGGCCTTAGTGCCCAAAAAATGAATTAATTAGTTCAAAAATTTGAATTGTA
Source organism: Torreya grandis (assembly GCA_037957365.1). Classification (NCBI taxonomy): domain Eukaryota; kingdom Viridiplantae; phylum Streptophyta; class Pinopsida; order Cupressales; family Taxaceae; genus Torreya; species Torreya grandis. The sequence goes on from JARHVA010000417.1 coordinate 106,827, forward strand.
GTTGTAACTACCTATACAAATATGCTCATTAAAACCATTTGATTTATCCCCATCACTTTCAGTCATTACACAATTATAATATTCCCTCTTTGATCCTCCTTGGCATTTGTAATGGAAAAATCAAACATTCCCACTAGGTTTAGGCATCCATCTAGTTAGAATAATTGGATCAATCTATCAGGGATTTGTCCTAATCCTAAACCACTCCAAAATGGTTTATCATGATGTGTGCCCAAGTGGGAAGAAAGGTTGATTTCTTATGGTTGGCTTTGGTGACAGCCATTGAGTTTTATGTGTCTTACTCCATATGTCCCCAATGGCACTGTCTTGTCCCAAAATATCCCTTCCTAGCCCCAACTAAAATGATCTCGAGTTTGGATTCATCATTATTCCCTACCTTAGTCAAAAATTAAATCTTAGACTTCTACCTAATTCACTTGGATCCCTTTTATTCTAATTAGTCATTGAGACTTGGCTCATATCATCAATCCCTTGATTCATCTCACTCCATCAAATCTACCTATCCATGGATACCCATGAGCCATCAATCTTCTATCAATTGAATGTGCTTGTGCCACTTATCACTCACCTAGTCAACCTTGATATTTTTTAACCCTTTGAATTCTCACTCATCATTGATATTTAATGTAAGATTGATCGTGCACCACCAATTTATCTAGGCCTATTGACTCTGTCTTTTCTCATGCACCATTAGATATAAACTTAAACTCCCACAATATTTACACTTAGAATCATTACATTAATAATTATGAAATTTGAATTTAAATTGTTACTTTTTGGGTCTTGAAATTGACATTCACACACCTATTTAGATCACCATTCTTTGGGTTATTTCTTTTGGACCCTTTCATTAGACAATTACTTTGGGCTTTGTGTCTTGGCCACTTCCTTAAAAGGAAATTATTTTCTTTATATTTTTTTTTTTTTTTTAAAAAGCCTAAAATAATTCATGTCTTTAGGATCTCTATCTTGAACAAAAATGTCTAAAATAAATAATCTTTTAGGAAAATTGTCCCATACAATTTTCCTAAAGGAATTTTTGTTGTAGAATTGCCCTTTGCCCTTCAAGAATTATCCTTCAAGATTTATAAAATTTCCCTTAAAAGTTTTGACAAGTCCCCTTTGAAAAATAAAATTACCCTTTGGAAACCTTGAATTGGACCATTTCATTGAAGAAAAGTCCTTTCAGAAGAAGTGCATATGACACTTTGCTCTAAACAATTCTTTCAAACAAAATGTCTGAAATAATATTGCTTTAGTATCTTTCTTCAAGACAAAAGCTCTAAAATAAATATACCTTTGGGAAAACTTCTTGGAAAATTTTATCAAAGGAATTATGTCCTTAGAATGGCCCTTTAGCCCTAAAAAGTGGACTATTTCCCTAAGAAACATACCCTTTGGGAAACTGTTTGGGACACTTTGCTTGGAAAAGGGCCCTTCAAGATTTCTATTTTGGGATAATTTTTTTGAAAGATATCCTTCATAAATTTAAGGAGGCCTTTTCCTATAGAATAATTCTTTTAGGTAAATTGTTTAGACAATTTTATCGAATGATCTTTGTGTTTCTTTGTGCCTCAGACATTTTTTATGAAGGAATTAGTCTTTTGCCTTTGGAAAAGTGCCCCTCAAAAATACTAAAAAGTGTCCTTTGAGAATTTTTTTTGGTCCACTGTGATGTAGAAATATCCTTTAGAGAAAATGTAGAGAACACTTGCCCAAGAAATAGACCCTTTAGAATTTTGAAAAGTGCCCTTTTTGAAAGAAAAGTACCCTTTATAAATCTTAAAGTGGACCATTTCCCAAAGAGACATATCCTTTGGAAATTTCTCACTAAACCATTTCCATGAGAAAAATACCCTTTGGGAAAATTTTAAAGGATCACTTTCTCAAAGATATATCCTTCAAGAAAATTGTTGAAGACTTCAAAAGTACCCTCTTGGAAACAATGAACCTATGAGGAGATTGTTTCGAATAAAATGTTAGAAACACAACTCCTAAAAAAATCCAACACTTAGCCAAATAAAGTGGGACAAAACTCTTAAAATAATAAATCCTCGTACATTTTCTCTGAAGGAAATATAAATTCTCCAATCACTTGGCCAAAATTTGAACAAAACTTCCAAGTACAACCTTAGGCTTTTCTAGACCTTCTCCTGTAACTTCTCAACACCATGAAAATTTTCTACTTAAATATATGATTAAAATGGTTATTAAGACACTAGAAGACACAAGGACTAGGCTAAGCCATGACCCACGTAAAATGGCATATGAAATGATATCAAACAAATCCACAACATACACTATGACATTATAAAAGGCACATATAAAAGATTTTGATGATAGGGGGGTTGATCTATTTTGGCCTATGGGAAAAATGGTCAACATATTTGGTGATTTCCTAAGGGTGGTATGCTTGCTATTCCATGACCAGTTGCCTATTCCTATCCATTGGGTTATGGAGTCAAAATTATACACACTAGACATATAAATTACTTCTGAATAGTATACAAAACACAATAAAACAAAAGGAACCAAACATAAAGCAAAAAACTAAGAAAAACACACATGTGCTTCAAAATAACTTATTGGAACACAACAAAAAAACAAAGGAAACACAAACCTAATATAATGTTTACAAGATTGACCCCTAACTCTCAATGGCATGGTTTTAAGTGTATCCCATTCACAGGGATAAGTATTTCTTCTCCATTCATCCTTAGTAACTAAAAGGAGTTTATTTTCTTGCACTTGGTGATGACAAATAGTCCACTCTGTAGGGAATCAAACTTAGTTTTCTTGCCTAGATTTGCTCTATCTTCATCCCATTTCAAGACTATGTCACCTTCTTGAAATTATCTTTGAGTTATCTTCTTGTCAAAAAACCTCTTCATCAGTATCTGGTGATGCTCCATGGCTTGATGAGCCTTACCTCTAGTCTCTTAAAACTCCATTAGTTATATCAATATCACTTACATGAGATTTTTCTCAATAAACTCTAGTTTATGAAATAATTCCAAGGCCAAAAACTCTTGATATATAGACAACCTAGCTTCCCTTCCATAGATAAGCACAAGAGGGGAATTCCCTATTGGCCTCTTGGGAGTTATCTTTTCAACCCATAAGGATATCTTTAGTTTAGTGTGCAAATCTCTTTGGCTACGCTCCAAGGTTTTCTTAAAAGTAGATTCAACCAACCCATTACCTTAAGGGTAATAATTGGATTAAGTTCTCAAGAATATGCGATTATTACTTGCCCAATCAACTATTTTAACACTCATAAAAGTAAGATATTTATCTAAAATAATAGTATAAGGGGTGTCAAACCTTGTTATGATGATCTCATAAAACTCCAATATTGCAATCTCATTAGCCTTCTGTAGTGATACTACCTCAACCCATCTGGTAAAATAGTCAATTGTTGTGAGTATCCATTTATGACCAAAAATTTATGGGGGATTTATCATGCTAATAAATTCATGACCCCATTACATGAAAGGTTGGTCCACTTGAATAGGATTTAGAAGAAAAGCTATAATATTTTGCTTTTCTAATAATAAGGCACATTATCCACACCTTCTCACCTAAGCATGGCAATCCTTGAAGAGGCTATGCCAATAATAGATATCCCTCATGATCTTGGAAGTTGTGGTCCTTGGAGAGAAATGGCCTCCTACTACCCCATCATAGAACTTCTCTAAAAACACTCCAAATTGGTCATTTTCAATGTATCTCAATAGCACATCATTAACATCTCTCCTAAACAACAAGCCATCCACAAGACAAAAGGGTATATATTATAATCTAAAATACCTCCTTTGTGATCTATTAATATTATCAATGTACTCACCATTTTAGAGAAATTTGATCATGTCCCATGTCTAATTTATTGAAAGCAATATACCATCTAGTTGGGAACACTCATGGTTGATTAGGGCTTCCTCTTTTGATTCATGAAGATCTAAATTTAGATGCTCATAGTAGCCTTTTCCCCTTACTAGTTTTGTCACTTTGATATCAACATCATACTCCATCAACCTAGTGATCCACCCACCCGCTTTTCACTGAGATCCTTGCTCAAAAGAAACTCCTTAGTGATGGGATGAGAGACCATGACCTGAATCTTGTTATTTGACACCATATTTATTAATTTATTTAGTCCTCTTATAATATCAAGCACATATTTCTTCATAAAGGTGTATTTGACTTCATATTATCCTAAACCTTGAATGAATAATGAAATTCATTGTTTCATGCCCTCATTATTCTTCTTCATCAGCATGGTTGAGATAGTATCAAGGTTAGCAAACAAATACAACATGAAGTCTTTAGTAAAATTCATATTCACAAGGGTAGGAGCTTCTACAATTACTTTATTTATGGCTTCAAAACTTCTCTTACCCTCTTTGGTCCAAGACAAGACCTGGTTCTTCTTGAGCACAACTATGATAAGTTTTACTAAAGATGCAAAACCAAGTATGAATCTTCTTATAAAATTTATTTTTCCTAATAAATGTTTAATACCTTTCTTAATTAAGTGTAATGATAAACTTAGGATAGCCTCTATTCTCTCAGGATCAATAGTCAAACCATTCCTAGAAATAATGTCCCATGAGCTTACCTTCATGAACAAAAAAGATGCACTTCTTTTGGTTAAGGGATAGCCCATATTGCCTGCATATTTCAAACACTTGAATTAAATGTTGCACTTGTTAATTTTCATCCTTATAAAATAATATTATATCATCTAGATAAACTAGTACCAACTCATTGATTAAACCCTTAAAGGCCTTATCCATTACTCTCTGAAAAGTGGCACTAGCATTAGACAGACCAAAAGGCAGCTTCCTATAAGCAAAGGTTCCCCATTTGGTAGTGAAGGTTATATTGAACCAATCATCTTCATTGACTAAAATTTTATTGTAGCCTGAATAGGCATCTAGTAAAGAGAAATGCTAAGAACCTAAAACCATCTATAGAATATGCTCCATTGAGGGTAGATGATAGTGATCTTTGAGTGACACTCAATTAAGATCTATAAAGTCTACAAAAAGCCTTATCTCCCCATTATTATTTATAATAGGAAAAATTTTAGCCACCCACATTTAATGTTTCATGGGAAATATTATCTTAGATTCAAGGAGCTTGGTCAGCTCCATCCTCATGAGTTATTTAACCTTGGGGTTGATCAGTCTTTGCTTTTGTCTAACCGGTTTAACTCCCAGTTCTAACTCAATGGTATGGTGTGATAGGATATAATAAAATCCAATGAGGTCCTTATATTCCTGACCAAATATATCATGAAAATCTCTACATAGCTCAATGAATTCTTTCTTTTCTAATGTAGAACATACCTTACCTAGTTTGAGGCATTTGTCTTTGAAGATCAAGACCCTTTCATAATTCTCTTATTTTGTAGATACACTCAATTTATCTTTCCTCTTATAATAATTCACATTAAATATACTTTAAAATTACACCAAACCCTTGGGTATCTTATTGGTCTTTAATTGTACAATCTGGTCACCTAATTATTCTTGGAGTTTCCCATGGTTTGTTGAAAAAAATCAGCCTCATTCTGCAAGAAGCATGCAATGTTTTTGTCACTATCAAACAATTTCCAAGAGACTTAATTATTAGGTAAATAAGGTTTGATAATTATCTTAATGTGATATTTCTTTACTTCCTCATTTATTGTAGTTAGAATGTCAAATTGGGCTCCTATGGTAGCTAGTCTATGAACATGACTATTTTACTCGCTTGAGATCAAGTGAATGTTGAATGCATTGAAGTCTTCAAGTAGATCCCATAACTGATGCCTATATTACATAATAAAAGGGTTATTAGTATCAACCACCTTCCTCACCTAGTGCACAACCAACTCACTATCTCCATACACTTGTAGGTTCTTGACCCCTTTTCTCCTTACCCATTGGAGGCCATGAATCAAACCTTTATACTTAGCCACATTACAAGTGAAAATAAAATGAAATCCAAATGAAGCATAATACTATTTTTTGGATGCAGAAACCAACATAATATTTACCAAATTTACTTATTAAACCATCAAAAAATATCTTCCATAGTTCATCATCTTCACCATCTTCCTTGGTGAGTAGAGGTATCTGTATTCATTTTTCATGTATACAATATGTACCTAGATCAGTTTCCTCCATGAGAGCATAAGGATCCTGCTCATAATTATTATTACAATATTCATCTAGAAATAAATTTTCAATGCCTTCAATATTATAAGTGCCATCATCTATAATAAAATCATTTTCTTCATGAATAACAGTTTAAACTAGAACTTGTCTTGATGTAAGGTTTGATATGAAACCTTGAAAGAGGATGTGTCTTAATTATCACCTTGGTCCCATACCTCATCCTAAAGGTAGGAAGGATCAATCAAATGAAATATATGCACCAATATTTGTAGTAAATTCCCTTGATAGGCAGATTATAAAGTGGGTTGGGAGATCAATAACAACTATGTCTTACAAGATAGGAAAGTTAGTACAGTCACGTAGGAAAACCTTCAAGTTTTTTTAATCAATATTATGGTTTTGGTAGGGGTACCATCCAGCTATAAAACTCCTTTACTATGAGTCTTATATTTCAAACCTAATTTTTTAGCTACTACTTTGGGCATGACTGAAGTTGAAGTTCTACTATCCACTATGCAATTATGGTCTAGCTTGTCACTTACTATGAGAGTGAGATATAATGGTGGAGGTTTCTAAACCCTAGTGGGTGGTTCAAAAATGGTACTAGGGATACTTTTAAGAACAAAATTATTTTAATTGAAGGTGAGACACTATCAGGGATAGTAGATAGCTACTTTTGGAAGAGTTCCTTTTGACTAAGCACATGTAAAACATCCCAAAGGGAAATGGATGTTTTAGTACTCTTCAAATAATCTAAATTTTTTAAAGAAGATATAATTAATTTATATTGGGATCTTTTAAGTATATAAATACTTGGAACTTGAGGGATAGGGATAGATCTTACCATATTTTGACTTGTTGGAGGTACAAAAGCCTTTGGAACTACCATAGAAGCCTTTAAAATGATCACACTTGTAGTTGTGTCCTATTAACTTTTATGAGGATTAGATGAGCCTTTAGGTATGCTACTACTACCCCCTAGATTCCTCTTCTTAGCCCTAGTATTTTATACAATAGAGGATCCTTGATTTAGCATAAAAGTTTTTTTAGTTAGAAGGTGAAGATCTCTCCTTGAGTTTGCCAATCCTTGTTATCTTGCATCATCACCTCATCTTAATTTGATAGGAGGGGAGTAACTACTCCTTGAGACACCAAATATTTCTCTCCATTTTATTAGCATCCATGAATTGGTATTTATACTAATCCTTTCCTTGTACCAAATTGCTATGAATTGGTACCATCCCCTTTGCATTGGTGGTAGAGCTAGGATTGTATGTATTATTAGGCCTATTGGGATCAGGATACCATTGGCCTCTCCCTCTTCCATATTTTTGACCATACTATTGATTATATGGGTAAGGGTTTTTATAGTCACCTTGTTGTATAAGATGAGTTCTTATCCTTTGAATTTATGCATCTTTGTCCATGACATTGTCCTCTTTCTTAGGAGTAGTTCTAGGCTTGGTATTGACGTTAGTAATTTGAGCCATATTTGAAGCATCAACATAATCATTAGACAATGGAGGAATAGACACTTTAGGTGATAATTTTATACATTATATGAGACTATTCTAAGCTTTGATAACAATCTCATATACTTTAGGGAGGGTGGAACCACCCATAGATTAAAGCATGACAGTAATTTCAATCCTAATGGATTTTAAGTAAGTAGGGAATATAAAGATAATAGGTGGTCTCATGGGAGGAGGAAACCCATGATAAGTCTTTTGAAACCTTTCATTGAAGGCATTCATTGTCTCATTGGGCCCTCTTTTTTATCACATTGAGATGATGAATGAGAGAGGCATGGTCACTTTCATTCCCAAATCTAGAAGTCAACAACATTCTAAACTCATCCCATTTTATGATGGATCCACCTTCTAGAGTCCTATACCAATAAATATCATTCTGAAGGGACATGGAAAGGAGCTTAATGGAAATTTTCTCTTAGAAAATATTGTGGAAACTACAAAAATTAGATACATCTCTGATGTGCTCACTAGGTGTGATATGACTCTCACCATTGAATGTGGGCACACCTTTTATGGCATTGGGAGGGATGGCATCATATGTATGAAGTTGAAGGGGATTATCAGTGTTGAATGTGTGGAAACCATAAGGTATAGCCATGTCTTATTCTTAAATATTTTACACTTATTCAACCTCTTCCTCTTCTTCATCTCTAGCAAAATCTACTCATTCTTCAAAGGGCAGATGAGGCTATAGATACTAAATTGTAAGAGGAATCTATGGATAAATGGGTGGATTAATAGGATAAGATGGTATAATAAAGGATGACATAGTGAGGACCATTAATTATAGGGAAATTTTCATAAAAAAATAATGGTTTTAAACTAGATTTACTTTTAAGGAGTCACCAAATACTAGGTAGCACACTAGTTTACAGTTGGTGTTTGTCAAGACCAACATTTGCTTTGACAAGTTGTCTTCAATATAATGTGTCCCATTAGGCATGCTATAATTTTTGTCACCAAATATTTCACCCTAGAAGAGATTATTCAATCTTCTTCCATATTTGAGCAATATGGGAACATTTCCAAGTATGTGGGTGTACCTATATCAAAAATGAGCCTCTAGGTTTAAGGGCTAGCTCCCTGAATATATCATGCAATGTTTATCACTTAAGTTACTAATTATTTATGGGGAAAAATAGTTATAAAATTAATAAATGGGATCTAATCTTAAGAAGGTGATGTACCAAGAATATCTTTCACATGACCATCATATTTCTACCACACTAAAATAGAAAATATAGACTAGTCTCTAAGTTTTAATAGATTCTAATATGATTATTTTTATATAGAGGAAAAATGTGAGTAGAAACACAAGTTAAATGATCTAGATGGAAAATTTCACACTTAAAGGATAATTGTACACTTGAAAATATTTACACACTATATTACACTCTATATGAACTATTAGGTTCATAACTCTTTCTCAGACATGAAAGGATAAGGGAAGGAAAGATAAAGAGTTATCACTTCTCATCACCATACATCACTTGTAGACTTATATGATTTTTCAAAAATTAAATAATAAAATTGTATTAATTTTCAAAATAAAAATATAACATTAGTCTAGTAGGGCTTTTCCATACATGGTGTGGAACCTCTTTATAATATATTACGAGATATATTTATAGAAGAAAGGCCAAAAGAGAAATGGGGCCTTGGCACTCAAAAAAGGAATCAATTAGTTAAAAAAAATTAACCATAGTTGTAACTACCTCTATAAATATGCTCATTTAGATGATTTGATTGATCCTCATCACTTTCAATCACTAGATAGTTACAATATTCCCTCTTTGATCCTCCCTAGTAGTTTTAATGATAGAATCAAGCATTCCCATTAGGTTTATACATCCATCTAATTAGAATAACTAGATAAATTTTTTAGGGATTTGTCCCAATTCTAAACCACTCCAAACTAGTTTTTCATGATGTGTGCACAAGTGGGAAGAAATTTTGCTTTCCTATGGCTAGCTTTGGTGATAGCCATTAAAATATATGTGTCTTAATTTATAGGTCCCCAATATCACTATTTGATCCCAAATTTTTTTCTCATGGACCCAACTGAAACATGCTCAAGCTTGGATCCATCATGCTTGCCTACCTTAGTCAAAACTTGACTCTTCGACCTCTACCTAAGTCACTTGTATCCCTTTTCTTCTAATTGGTCATTGATACTTCACTCAAATCATCAATCCCTTGACTCATCTCACTCTTTTGGATCTACCTATGCATGAATACCTATTATCCATCAATATTCTATTATTTGAATGCACTTGTGTCACTTCTCATGTACCCATTCTTATTTGAGATTTGTTAAACCTTTAACCTCTTATACTCCATTAATCTTCAATGTAAGATGCATCATTGATCTATCTGGGCCCACTAACTCTATCTTTATCTACACATTGTTAGATCAAGACTTAAGCTCTCATGATCTTGCCACTTGAAAAAATCACATTAATCCTTGGGAAATTTGACTTTAAATGGTTACTTTTTGGGGCTTAAGATTGGCATTTGTGCACTTGTTTATATCACCATTCCATAAGTTATTTATTTTAGACCCTTTAGTTGGATAATTATTTTAAGCTTTGTGTCTCAACCACTTCCTTTGAAGGAAATTATTTTCTTTATCTTTTCCTTGAGAAATTATTTTGGATAAAATGTCTGAAATAACTCCTGTCTTTAGGATATCTATCTTGGACAACATGTTCAAAAGAAATCATCTTTTGGGAAAATTGTCCTAGATAATTTTCTAAAAAGAATTGTGGCCATAGAATTGCCCTTTTCCCTTTGATATTATCCTTTAGGATTTTTTTAAGTGCCATTTTGGAGCTTTTACAAGTCCCCTTTTTGAAATAAAATTATACTTTGAAAACTTTGAAGTGGACCATTTCATGAAAGAAAAGTCATTTAGAAATAAGTGCATAGTATACTTTTCTCTAAACAATTACTTCGAACAAAATTATTTAAATAATTCTACCTTAGTCTTTTTATTCAAGATAAAATCCATGAAATAAATATACCCTCATGAAAAATTCTCAAACAATTTTCTTGAAGGAATTGTGTCCTTCGAATGGCCCTGTGACCTTGAAAAGTGGACTATTTCCTTGAGAAACATACCCTTCAGGGAATTTTTTGGGATAATTTTCTTGGAAAAGTTCCCTTAAGGATTTCTATTTTGGGACAATTTCTCTGAAATAGATCCCTCAAAACTTTGAAAGAGGCTTTTTCCTGTAGAATAATTCTTTTGGGAAAATTGTTTAGACAATTTTCTCGAAAGGTATTTGTGTTGATTTTTTCCTTAGACATTTTTTATAAAGGAAATAATCCTTTTCCTTTGGAAAAATTCCCCTCAAAAATCCCTAAAGGTATCCTTCAAGACATTTTTTTGTTTCACCTTATTGTATAAATATCCTTTGAAGAAAATGTATAGGATAGTTGCCCAAAAAACCAACCCTTCAGTCTTTTGAAAAGTGCCCTTTCTAAAATAAAAGTACCCTTCAGAAACCTTGAAATGGACCATTTCCCTAAGAGACATATCCTTCATGATTTTCACACTAGACCATTTCATTGAGAAAATTTCCCATTGGGGAAATTTTAAAGGATCACTTTCTCTAAGATAGATCCTTCAAGAAAATTGTTGAAGAATTCAATAGTACCCTCTTTGAAACAATGACCCTTTGAGGAGATTATTTCAAACAAAATGTTTAAAACACAAATCTATGAATAAATCCAACACTTGGCAAAATAAAGCAGGCAAAACTCATAAAATAATAAATACTTATACATTTTCTCCAAAGGAAATCTAAATGATCCAATCACTAGGCCAAAAGTTTAAAAAACTCTTGAGTACAACCTTAGGATTTTCTAGACCTTCTCTTACAACTGCTCAACACCATGAAAATTTGCTACTTGCATATATGATAAAAATGATTAAGACACAAAAAGACATAAGGACTAGGCTAGGCTATGAACCACTTAAAATGGCATATGAAATGAAATAAAATAAAGCCACAACATACCCTATGACATTATAAAAGGTCCCTATACAAGATTTTGAGTATAGAGGGTTGACCCATTTTGGCCTATAGGAAAGATGGTCAATACGAACACTATGTATCCCTACCCTAGACTACATGAATAATTAGGTATGTGATTTATACTCATTCCTCCACATCTAATCTTACATGAGGAACATCATCTAAATAGATGAGACACTCTACCCCCATGTGTGGATGGTAATTCATGAATAACCCTTGAATTGAATCTCAAAAAGTATTAGGAAGACACTCTAACCAAGAGGAGACTCTTATATATACTTAGATTATATTTCAATCATGGTTTTAGGACACAAGGTTTCCCCTTTATATCTCCCCAAGTATGTCCTAGATAAATTGGTAGAGCATTAAATAACCTACCATCTATGGTGGATCATAGATGAGGACATGAAGAAAAAATGCAAGGGTGTGTTATATGGCTCTTTCGTAATGATTAGACACATATGATACAAAAATAATAAGTATTTAGTAGAGGTAGGAAAAACCAAAGAGTTTTACTCTTAATCATCCTTTCCATATAGGGATGAGGATCTTTATGGCCTTATCTAAAAGCATATCTTAGGCCTAGGTATCATCTACTAGTATGAACCTTATGAGCATGAATTTGTATTCTTGAATGAAAAGTATGATCCTGAGGTGATAGAAATGGTAAGGGTGGATAGGTTAATAGAGGATAATTTAAGATTCATCCAAAGAGATCCTTCCATCACAATCATGAAGTAACATACGAAGATTACAACTCATGGTGGATGGGCAACTATAGACTACAAGACCTCTCAACTAGCCCAATAACTATTGGACCAAAGATCATCCCAAACACCACCCACTATGATGCTAGTTATGAATAATGAGTAGGGTATGGAAGAGGGACCTATTGTGTCAAGTTCCTTGCAAGAAGGGCCTTCCCAAGATTTACCACTAATTGTAATGAAGACTATCAAGAAAGATTAATGGGTGGGGGAAATTCCTACTATTATAACTTCTTTAGGAGGATAATAATAACCAATTTGCATTGATTCTTATAGATATGAGGACAGATATTTCCCCATTGTTTCCTCATTTCTAATTTCTACAATCATGGATGTTATACCTTCCACTACTCAAGAGACTCCTCCCTTCACTAGAAATACAATAGTATATTATAAGAGGAAAGTAAGATCTCTTAAGGGCCCTCTTTCATCAGTAGATTATCTTGAAAGTGTCAATATGGAGGCACCATTAACTAAGCTTCGGGATGAAGATGAAGAATTAAAAAGAGCTAAAATATTAAGTCTTTAAGGGATCAAAGGAAAAACACCAATGGAGGTTGACAAATCAGGTGAGTTCACCAGTACTCTAACCACTACATATTCACTTCCTTTAGGTCCTATTATTTATTTAGTTTGAATGGTTACTATAGTCCCTATTACTTCGACTATTACCATTTTTCCTCTAAGTCATGTTGTTTATCCAACTTGTGTTATTTCTAGTTTTGAGATTATTTATTCATCTCCTATGGTTTTTAATTCCCTTGTTATTACATAGATGTTTGTTTCCCCTACTACTCCCAATTCTAAAAAGGTTCATTTAAATATGACTATGAGATCCCTTTCTAGTGCTCAATTACACATGTGTTCTAATCAATTAGGATTAACCATGCCTTCATCCAATAGTACCTAGACTACTTCTATTGTCCCTTCTGCAAAAACTAAGAATAATAAGCCTACATACATTGTCCATCCAATTCCTCAATTTGGTAATATATAGTGGTCTAAGATCATCTTCCCATCATTGTCAGACCTGATTCATGTAGAGGCCTTAATGAGGTATTTAGGGGATGTTTTGATGGCAACCACTATTGAGGACACTCATCTAGTGGATACTACAAAATTGGTAATCCCATACTTGGTTACAAGTTTGGAGGCACAAGATTCATAAAGACTTGATTTGACAATAATAAAACTCCCCATTATGAGCTCCATTTTTGATAAATCAACAAAAACTATCTAAAAGGCTAGGAAGATGAAAATAAAGGATGAATTTGGTAGAGACTTGATTTTCTCTTTGAAATGATGTGTTCTTACATTTAAAGAGAAATAATAAGAGACTTGGGAAGTCTCTATACAATGAGGATTTCAAAGATTATCTTTAAGCAATTATAGAGGCATTATTGGAACTTCATGAGGGAACTAAACAAACTAGGAAAGAGATATAGTAGGATCTATATAAATTATGAGAGCAACATAAAATAGTTCAAGTTCTTAGAGTAATTGAGTGTGCTTTTCAAAACATAAATCCTATATTGTACATTATTTTGGAAACTATTAGTTCAATGAAATATGAATTATCTCCTCATATTGTTTAAACTTCCAAGTTATTTAATTATTTAAAATATGATGAGAAAAAACTCAATTTCCTTGTGTTACACACCATCAATAAGGATTTTGGCCATTTAGATTTGATGGCACCATTATAAGAAGCCAATGATCTCAATATGGTGGTCATCTAGACATCAAAAGTCTAAGATTGGGTATCAAGCATGCAATCCTTGATTTTGAAATTATTAGAGCATGAAAAACTAGTCTTACAAAATTTAAATGAGTTAAAGTTATCCTAGGCCATAGATTCCTTGGTCAATTTAATAAGTAGGTTCAATTTTGACCAGTTAATCTAACAAGCATATGCTAATTTTAAGAAAGGTATTCATGGGTGTACAATAAAGGAAATTGTATAGGAATTAGGATTTTCTAGGAAGAAGGTTATAGAGGTATAAATATTTCAAGAGGATTTTTTAATCCAACAAGACATAACATGTACACTTGATAGTGCAAATTACCATGGTACATAGGCCCTCTCTTTTCAACATGGATATAATAAGTTTAAAACATGGCATTGGATATAAGCACTACTAATAAATGGAAGTGAAGAAACAAGATATGGATAGATCATCTAGTTCAACTATACCTTCTAGTACAGTCCCTCTAATGACTATGAGTTCAACCATGTAGGCCCCAACATCCAGTAAACAATAGTCTTCTTTGGTTATTTTTAAATTTATTTTGCATGTAAATTAAGAATGGAACTAAGATATTTAATATTTTACTAAACAATCTTGTAAACATGCACACATTTCATGGTTTTGTAATAATTAGTCTTATTTTAATAGACTTAGTTTTGACTAGTTTAAATATGCATGCAAAATTTGCATGAATTAGAAATATCATTTTAATTATCATTATCATGTAATTGTAGTGTTTTGGATGGATTTGGAGGAGTAGGTGACCCTTTCCCAAATCTATATATATTTTAATCCTATTATTTTCAAGGAGAGAGGATGTTGATCATAAATTTTATCAATACATGAAGAAACCTTTTGATTGCCATGAATTTGTGTTGATGTATTTATCTTTCAATTATGTGTAATTAGTTGTGTTTATTTTCTTGGTTGATTGATTTAGTAATTTAGAGTGAGTAAAATTTATGGATAATTCCTTATTATTACTAGTGTATGATGATATAATATGTGTAATAGCTATTGGATAATTAGTGGATATCATTGATTTTATGAAATTAGGTTGAATGTTTCATTTCTTTGAGTGTGTATAAGTGTCTCCCATGATATAGTTTTCTAGGAGTGAGCAATAGTAGCCTTAGATACCTCTCTGATCCAATCTATAATCTTTTGAATAATGGCATACAAAAACAACTCTAAAAAAGAGAAACATTTAGTCAATATATTATAATTTCATATATTATCCTTTCCTTTGACTCCTTAACTATGTTTGAATGTGTGTGTACAATAACTACTAGTTGAAAGTATTATTTCTAGACACTTGTCAACAAAGAGACCAACCTAGAAGTAATCCTTCTTAAGATCACAATACCTTATTTATTTCTCTACCTTTTCCACTTTTTGTAGTTTTTTTGAGATCTACCCACTTTAGAATAAAATCCATCCATCCAACTCAACTAGGTTTTAACTTTCTTCTAGGTTTCATTAATTTATTCACACCTAATTAACAACCTGTATGCTCAAACTTCTATTCCACCACTCGATTGTTCAAATCATACCTATAAATCATGACCTAGAGTGCATTTTATCTACATTGAGATTCTAAAATTTTATAGGTTACCTTATTTAAATTTGTGGTGTGCATAAAAATTGCATCAATAGAGCCATCTCTAAATACACATGCAGGATAAATTTGCATGGTGTCAAGTGTTGAAATAAAAATAGTTCATTACACTATAGATTGATCATGATGGTTCTCACACACACACACACACACACACACACACACACACTTTATAAGGATAAATATGTGTGGATTTATCCCTTTTAATAGTATTGGAACATATGAAATGCTTAGTTACTTAGTGGGGAGTGATTTCGGTTGTCCAACCTAATATAATGATCCTTTTTTTAGCATCATCTTGTGGTTAAAATTAATATTAGGGTTTCAAAGGAAGGAGAATGTAAATATAGATTGATAGTTTTAAAAGAAAGTTCATGCACACACAAGACATAAAAGTAATAGGCATAATTATCTAAATCATAAAAAACCTATATATTCAATAGGGAAACTTTTGGTAAAGCCTCAACAATATTGATTATTGTAGAGGTATCACTTTCACAAGTAATCTATGCATAGGTTTTGAGATCCTCTTTCTAAATATAAGGGATTATAGAGTAGACATAGATCATTTTATATAAATACTAATGAACGTGATAATAAAAAATATTTAAAAATCTAAGTACATCTATTCCATAGTGATTTCTCAATTTCCAATTATCTAAGAGAAATATAAGTCCACTCTTTTACATTTAGATTTGTATGATTATTTCATTATTTTAGACAATCTAAATATTTATGGTTTTAAACTATTTTAGGAAACATTAATAAAAAATAATTAAAATAATATGTTAAATCATAATCCTAATTATAATAATTATGTCATGATCTATTTTAAATGGTACTTTTTTGGATTCAATTTATTTTACATAGCCAAGATAACGTTTGGATTGATCCAGAACTAGAGCTATTGGATTTTAATAACTTTTCTCATTTTTCCCTAGATTTATATCTTTATATCCTTTTTATATTACATATCTAAATCTATTTTCACATTTTTCAAATATGATTGGTTAGGAACTTCTAAGTTATGTTTGTCGATTAGTATTTAAATAAGTTTTTTTATAGGTTATTTTCCATTATCCATGAGAGGTGGTGTATTTTTATATCATATTATATGGAAAAGGTATCACATATTCCTAAGGAATACATTATAATTTGTAAATACCAAATGTATTCATGTCATCATGATACTCTCCATAATTACATGGTGTAAAGTTAAAGTTTTACCAAAGTTCATACATTCCATTAGGTTTTTATTATCTTCATGTTCATCATCTTGAGAATGACTAGCTTCATTGGCATTAATAGTTTCTCCCATGTCATAAATTTGTGTAAATTCTATGGGAATGGATTTTTTATGTTATATTATCTTTGGATGAGGTGTGTTAAGGAGTGAGATAACAACTTCTATGGGTTTCATAGTTCTATAGTATTAGAAGGGTAAATCATCCACATGATAAGAATACATATATCCCTTATGTAAAAATTTGAATTTCCTATGAAATTTAGATGGGACAAAATTCATAGCATTAAACCATGGTTTACAAATAAAATATTGTATCTAAATTAATTAGATATTAAGGCATATCATAGCTAAAATATTACACCCAAAAAATATGTTCAATGTAATTTTTCATAAGGTTCTTCATGTTTTATTATAAAATTATTTTAATATCATATATTATTGTGTTAGATAATTTTTATAAATTCATAATGAATTAATTAATGCCACATTACATACTTTCAATCCTAAACTATTATCTACAAGGACGTTTTTGACTCTTGAATGATTGATTTCAACTTCAGTATATAATTGAGATTTAATCAAAAATATCCTTAGATGTTAAATCATTTAATTCAAAATATATTAAACAATAATTGTTTTGTAAATTTTTGACAATAAAATCAAAATATAAGGATTTATTATTAATTGGTAGATAAACATCACACAATACATCTTTAAAAGTAGATGATTATTTGATAAATTTTAGGATGGATATCTTGTCTCTTTTACTTTATAATTGGTCCACACTATCATAAGTTTTGGGTGCTTGAATTTTAATCCTATAAAGAGTATGGGGGATATTATTTATTTTATAAGGGGAATTTTAGTTCATCCTTGATAACTAGGATGATGATAGTGGCATTGCATGACATACCTGTCTAGGTTGTTACAACATATCCTCATAACATATCATTATACAATAAACAATAGTAGGCTCATCATTAAGAGAAGGTAAATAAAATATATCAAGGTATATGGTATCATCACATAAATAATTATAAGCAAACCTATGATCTTTCAATTCACTAACTAGTTTACTATGATAAATGTGAGGAAAGAAACATAATAACCAGGATAAGCATTGTATAAAAACTATGTGAGCAATAAAAATACCCTGAATTTATTTTTAAAAATTAATATAACATGTAAATATAATCTACCTATAAAATAAAAAAATGAACATAAGCATAATTATGATACATTAAAATAAATAATACCAAGGCTAAATACAATCATCACGAATCAATCCAATGCATGCCTAATAATAAGGCATAAGGAGTAGGATTTGTATGAAAAATAAACAAAATATAAATTATAAAATCATAATAAATCATATCTGAAATGAAGGATCAAACCCTAGAAAACCTTTAAAAGTTTAAGCATTCAAATAATAAAGGTACACCAAATTATAAAATATGAATGTAATACAAAATTTGAAAGAGGTGATTATTAGAGTTTAATTAAAACATGTGAAATAAGATGAAATTTGAAATCAGATCTAAAAAATTAGAAGTTTTTTATGAAACCCTAAGGGAAAAAATAAAAATATATAAACATTTGAATAATAAATGGGTTCACCATTTCTTTTTATATTTTAATGTATTAGGGTAAACAACTCTGACACAACATGATAAAACATTTAGATAAGGAAGATATAACATACGATTATCCAAAATAGTAAATCAAATCTACCCTAGTGGATAAAAAATAGTAAAAAAATAGATAAAAAATAACTAAATGAGTAATGATCTAAGAACAATAGTGAAACTGATAAAATAAACACACGTGAATAAAATCTTAACATTATGAGAATGAACCAATGGTCTAAAATTGTAATGAAATCTATGTAAAATATGAAACCTTTAATATCATGAAGGTGGTTTCCAATATTTTGAAGGTAGGTAGAGTTGAGATTTTATAAGCTAAGAAGAATTTGATTTATGGTACCATTCATAAAATGGTATAGATGAGTAAATTCTCCATCATAAACTATGTATCTAACATCAAAGTTCTAAGGGAAGTCATCAAAAGAATCAAATGACAATAGAGTGGAGTCCAAACAAGCAAAAGAATCAAGGGACTAGATAATGGAAAGTATATGGTGCTAGATAATTCTATGGTGGAGGACATTGAAAAGGTCCTCAACAATTTGGTCAAATTATGGAACCTTGTGATAAAATATTTCAATATGTAATCTGTAAATAACATGTTTTTATCTTTTCTTTTATTTTTAGGCTATTACTTTACTTTGTATAGATATTCATTTCATTTTTTTAATTTCAGTTGTTTCTAGTTGTTAGATTCTTTTGGTCTCAAGAATGTTTAATGTATCTAGGATTAGACCCGGTCATAACTCACTTTTTACCCTTATGAAAATATAAAACCTTAACTATCACCAAATGAATTCAAAACCTATCAACCTTATACTAAAATTTTCCTTATCATACTCAACTACCAAATATACCCCTATTTTTTCATTTCTAAATGTAGACACTATTTTTGAATCATATAACACCTCAATATTGTACACTTGGAAAATACATATCATGGATGTGCCTTCAACTTCTATACTTGTAAAACTATTGAAAGTCTTGCATACACTACATATTTATTATCTCTTAGACTGACCAAAGTTATTTTGATGACTCAAACCTTATATCATGCTCAAAATGTTATATACCTCTTTATCATCTATCTCAACAAGTTCTAGACATGTGCCTATTTTATAGCTTCCTAAACATTTGGGTTTCAATCAGATGCCTATGTCAATGCAAGTGTCCTACTCCAACACAAGTGTCTAGTACCCTAAAGTCATCCAATTTACAAATTAAATGTATTCCTATGGTTAACCTAAGTGATTTAATGTAATATATTCTTGAAAAGGATTGGCATATATACAATGTCAATCCTCATTCATTCCTCACCTAAAAAATTCTTACCTTTCACATGTAACTTTAAAAAAATAATTCAATCAAGAATTCAAGTGAGAAAAACTTCCCTATTTTACCTTATTTCCATATTAGTCATAGGGAAAACACATTTATAGTTTTTAATTACTAAAGGAACATCTCATAAGCCACATTTTCCATGTTACAAGCTAGATCACTCTATGTACTTTATTATCACACATTACATCCTTATGTATAAACAAGTCGAAATGTAAGGGAGAACTACATAATTTTGAGGACCTCTTCAGAGTATCATCTACGTAAGCAATTATAATTGATATATGGGAATTTGTCATAACTCAAAACTATGTTCCAATTAACCTATTTTCCTATATCCATTATGAATATGGACTAAGGTTTTTCTATTTTATAAGGAGTGATAGTCCATGACCCACATTTAAATACACCAGAGTGAAGGATCATAGAACCCAAAAGCATCTAGGTGATCACATCTAGTTTCAATAGGTATTATGTACTTGATACCTACATCCAAGTCAAATAGAAGCATCAATGTAACCATCCTAGATAGAGTCAAGTATTCATGGATATAAATGTATATTTCTTAAAATTAGGTGATTGATATATAATTTAGATCTAGTCTACTTTATTCATGTTCTAGATCCATATCTATATTAACATCAAAACCAAATAAGTATATTATTTTCATTAATATTGAAATATCTATCATATTTATACTTTCTATTTTTTGCATATCTCAACATAATAAATTTAATATATGTTTATCTAAGTTTTTTAGAGATAGTCTATCCCTCTAGTGCCCTAAGCTATATTTATCCCCTTTAACTCTAGTTTACCCAATCAAAATTTTAGGGTTAAACATTTTGTGAACCTGATATATGTTAATGAAAAAATTATTATTCTTAGGGTTTTAATTTAGTTAGGGTTTCAACTTGATATGATTGATTTTAGATATGAAAGTTTACCCTAGCATTTTACCCTTCTCTTATTACCAAGATTCATGTTCGTATGATTGCAAGTTTCATATTCATTGATTGGCACACTTTTTCCTCAAAATTACTTAAATTTAAAAATTATTCATAGGTATTTTCTATTAAAATTGGTATACTCAAAAACCTCTTTTTGTTCTCCAAAATATGGTATGGATTTTTCAATCTTTACAATTTACTATTTTTAGTAGATATTGACATAAAAGGAAAATGGTGTATTTATTTTATAATTAATTTTAGGATTATTTAAAAAATAATATTTTATTAAAAACCTCTCTTATATATTTGAAATAATTTTTTTTTATCACAATTTATGATTATTTATTTTAAATATTTTAGGGTTTTGTTTATGAAGCATTCCACATTATTTGTCTTACTTCTGATTCATAATAGATTAAATTTAAAATTTATTATATTTTTTTCATAATTATGTTGACATAGACAAAAAAAAATTTCATTATCCAAAATATTTTATCGATTTTATGAATTTACCTTTTAACTATTTTGAATAAACTTAGACCTATAGGCTATACATTGTACTTTTGTTTCCTTGTTTTTATGCGTTCATCTTATTTCTAATTTTTCTTCAAAAACATGTTTTGAATTCTAAATTTATCATCTAATCACTTTATATTACTTTATCTTCACTTGGAACATTGTGGTCAACCTTACCCTTTGGTCTTAAAACCCTAGTTGACTTAGGGTTTCTTGATTTATTATTTTCCAAATCTTGATTTCAAAGTGTTAGATTTTTAAAAATCAAATTTCCCCTTTTATATAAATATCCTTAATATGGATATATCTTTTATCTACTTAATTTTATAGTACACCATGGTAGTTTTTAAATTTTATGTCTCATGTATGATGAAATAAATTAAAATGAGTAACCAACTTGATAAATATAATGAGAGAATTTCAAAACAAAATCAAAATTTAAACTCTCTTTACAAATCTTACTATAATAGTATTGAGCCTCTTCTTCCTAACCCCGATGATGGTTATAGTTATCATCCATCTAACCAAGTCCATGTTATTAGTCCTTAAAGGGGTAATGCATATGGTATATGTATGCATGTTCAATCCAAGGTACCTAGGCTTTGTGTTTTTGAAGTCTTGAAAGATCAATTCATCCTTATGAGAAAGTCAATATAAGAGTGGAAAAATAATTGAAGTTCAAAGATCACATTGTTGGAAAATTAGATTACATACCTATATAATCTAACACATGGTAATTTTAATCATGTTTTTGCATCCTCATCTACCAATGTTATGCCAAATCAGGTTTCACATCCAAATGAAGAGATACAATAGAATACATATAAAATAAATGATTCAAAAAGTGATCAAAAGGCTAATAAGAGTCCAAGTGAAATATTAAGATAAATTATTCAATACAAAGTGATAAAACTACATCTTTCACATCCTATAAGGCAATCCAAATAATGTCATGCATATCATAGAATGCATGGGAATAATATAGATTTTTATTTTTCATTAAATAAGAAATACAAAGTCACAAAGATAGTGGTGATCATATCATTAATACATCAACAAAGAACACTAACCACATTATGAGTACCTCTCCTAAACCATAAATACCAAAATAGAAAATGTGGTTACCAAAGAAAAACTCAAAGTAAAAATAGTTGAAAATATCAAAATTAGAGAAATAAAAGGTTTAAAAATACAAATCATATCAATAAAAGGATAAAAGTTTACCTCTTAGTAATGATACTCAATTTTATAAACAATATGTTTTTCTAAAGAAATATTCACAAAACTTTGATTAGGAAAAAATTCCCAATGCATCACTCATCCTATTCACACATATGATTAAAATCAAAATCGAGGCTTGTGTTATATTATAAATACTAATGCAAATCATTCAAAGATAAAATTGACCAATGAAAAGGAATAAGAACTTACAAATGATAATAATTTAAAGTATAAAGCACAAATAAAAACTATACCATCACCAAAAGAGAAGTGGGCACATCAAATATTTAAGCCAAGATTTATAATAAAATAATTTAAAAATCAAGAGACAATTCAAAAATATACAATTCCAAATATGGTTAAAAAGGAAGAACTACAAGCCTTTATTCAAATCAATCCAAATTCACTGCCCATATAGATGGTAAATAATATTTAGATTAACAGTTTAACAAACTATGTTTTGATCCACTCAATAACATACCACATAATATATTCATACTTATAGACCTAGTACCTATCAACTAAAACCACTACCATAAAATGAGAAATCAAATGTAGATAAATGTAAACTAAAGATATACAGTAAAAACTTACCAAAAAACCATGATACACTTTCTACTTATGTTATTCACACATATGAAACATTTAATTCAAGAAATTTTATTCATTTATCACTAATCAAATATTATCATCATCCTCTTGAAATCATTTGGTAACTTATAGATTCTCTAAATATTCCAAAATACCAAATAAATAACAAACATTTAAAAATCCAAAAATATTTTTGATATTTACATGTTTCCTTAGCTCTTCAGCATATATGTTGTGGGTTCCATGTTGTTTGATAGCATATCATTTATTTATATATACACATGTTTCATGAATCTTATAAGTGTGATACAAACATACATAGATACATGATATTTTCATTTTTAGTTATTGGGCCTTCTCTCTACTCATGTCATGTTGACATTGGTGGAGTCTTATTTTTTCATCATGATACACCTTGGTTATATTATTTTATGACCTTTTTAAATTATCATGTTTGATATTATGTACTTAAATGTTATTTTATTCATGATTATATCTCCCATAGTGTACTTGATATGATATATACTTAACATGTTTTGATAATACATATTATCCATGGGCAAGTATGATATGTTATTCATGTTGCTTACTATATTTGTTTTCCTTTTTTCACCTTTTTGAGTGTGTTTTGTACTTAATATTATCATGAATTATATTACTTGTTTGATCATTTGAGTATGCTCCATTGATTATGGGCCCCATTCCTATGTTTTCCTATTATGACATTTGAATATGGCATTCCTTTATTTGTGGACATTTAACTAAGTCATGTCTCTTCAGTTGTCCATAATTTAAACATTCACATTATTTGAGGTCTCCTTTGACCATTTTATTTTGGTTTGATTTTTAATGATCTTATGTGTGTACTTGATTTCATGTTGATCTTGTAATATTACTATATAAACATTTCCAAGATTTACATCATGCATATTAGGACTTAATGTGACCACATTCGTTATGCTTCAATTATATATCTACCTAGATATGTTCATTGTCCATTTTACATGGCTCATACACATATCATACATATATATTATCCTTTTGAGGTATTCTACATATACTAGTTTATACTTCCCCTCACCTCAAAAGGGGGCCTATTAGTGGGGGCATGCTATACACACATGGCTTACACATTTTTCATAGTTCACCAAATTCAGATATACAATGGGGGCATGTTTTAGAAACATGTTCTTATTTAATCCGAAAATCTAGATACGGATGATCTAATGTTAAATGGGTAGAGGTAGCCTAAGGCACAAGGATGGTAGACTATCTCAAAAAAATGCCAATTGTTTACAAATCTTAGATAAAACATATACTAAATTTACTATGTTAAGATGCTCTAGATAAAAAGTATAACTATTCTAAATATTGAAATGATAATTAAAATAAGATACTTAACTAGTTATTATGATAATATGGGTCTGTATCTAGAACATGCACAAAGTAGATTGGATATGGATTCTAGAATTTGTACCTTTTTAGCTATGGACATTTGTGTCAACCTAAGATGGTTACATCAATGTAAATATATAAATTGGACATAGGTATCTAGTATATAATACATATTTAAACTATATGTGACCATTTGGATGATTTTGAGTTATGTGTTGCCTTGATTTGGTGCATTCAGATCTAGGTCATGGACTTTCACTCCTTGCCAAATAGTAAAACCTTAATTCTTCATCTTCATAGTGGTTATGGAAAAAATGGGTTAGTAGTCACATGGTATCAATACACCAAAAATACCCATATATCAATGAGCATTTACTACATAACCAATACTCTTAAGAGGGAATATGACATATGTAGTTATCCCCTAAATGTTGGCTTGTGTGTTAATCATGCAATGTGTGATAAACAAGTATAAAAGTGACTTAGCTTATAACTTAGAAAATGTGGCTCATGGAATTATCCTTTATTACTTCAAACTTATATATGTTTTGTCCCTATGACTTATATGGAAGTAAGAGAGAAAATGGAAGCTTTACTCACTTGAATGCTTGATTGAGTGCTTTTATTAAGTTGCTTTGGTCTTTTCTAGGTTTGTGTTAAGTTTAGAATGAATAAGGGTTAATCTTGTATTTATAAAAATCCCTTTGGATAATACCTTGGATTAAAGCACTTAGTTTAACATTTAATATATGTTTCATTTGTAAATTGAATGACTTTATGGAATTATACACTTGCATTGGGATAAGACACTTGTGTCAACATAGGCATCTGATTAAGACACGAGTGTTTGAGTACTTAGAAAATAGGCATAGGTCCAAAACCTGCAGATGTGGAAGATAAGTAGATTTATAACATTTTGGGAGACCTAAAAGGTATGATTCATCATAATAAAAATTTTAGAACTAAGAGATAAGTAATTAGGCATAAATATATAGTGTATGTGAGCCTTTTGATAGCGAGAAAGGTCTATTGGCTGAAGGTGTATCCATGATATGTATTTTCCAATTGTAAAAGAATAAGGCATTATATAATTTGTAAATAGTGTCTACATTCCCCCCTTAATTTAGTAATGAAATTAATGGTTTAAAGGAGAAGATATGCATACCTAGGTGTGTATAACACAACTTGAATTTGATTGAGTCCAACTTAAGTGCTTTTCTAGTGATTAAACTGAAACCAAGAACATGTTATGATATATAATTAATGCATATAATATGACATTAAAAAGTATTTAAATGATTGAAATTGAAAGATATTAAGGTTTAGGAGTGCACCTGTGTATTGATGCAAACATCTTACCTTTTTGTAATTTGACTTGAAAATGTATATCATTATGAATCACTAGAGTTGAGATTAGGAGAAATATAAAATCTGTAAAGTGCATATATCTAAATAAATAGATAGATGTTGGAGGACACATGCCCCTAACCTTGGATAAATGATTAGTTACCACCCAATAATTAAGTTTAGATAAACTATGCAACCCAATCATACATCTAATCTAGTGAGTATGACTGAACAAAATCAACTCACACTATAAATATAGTGATTCTAGATGATGTAATCAAGTCCAATATATAAACTTGGTAATATTTAGTGATTTAATCAGCTCAATCATACCCAAAGTGAACTAACTAATGTAGTAAATTAGCTTAATACAATTCATAAAAGTCTAACCTAGGGGTGATGATAGTCCCTAAAATTGTTTTAAAATCTAAAACTTATTTTATTTTGAAATTTAGGTGCCCTTTGCATAAAGCATTCACCTTATATATGTCTAATGCTAAAACTATGTATAACAATGGTACCAATGTATAGAATTCTACCAAAAATATGTATTTGAATCATATAATTATGACTTTAGCCAACTTGAAATTGTGTAATTATGGAGAAAATGTTTCTAAAACATTTCTCCCACTATAATTTAAAATTAGAAACTAGTGAAGTGTGGAAGACATGTTTCCAAAAAATACCTCCACTACAATCTAAATTTGATAAATGGTGTGTGGAGAACATGTTTATAAAACATGTCCCCACTATAATATGAGAATAAAAAATGGTATAATTATGGAGAACATGTTTATAAAATATGCCCTTACTTTAATTTGAATCTAAGAACTAGTGTAAGTGTGGAGAACATGTTTCCAAAACATGGCCCCACTACAATTTGAAACTAAAAAGTGGTGTAAGTGTGGAAAACATGTTTCCAAAACATGCCCCAGTTTATATGGATAAATATAAAATTGATACAAGTACCAATGTATAGAAAATGTTTCCAAAACATGACCCCACTATAATATGGGTATATTACATACTGACTAAGTGTGGAGAACATGTTTCCAAAACATGCCCTAGTGGAGAACATGTTTTCATAACATTCCCAACATTGCAATATTAATCTATGAAGTAATGTGGAAGTCATGCCTATATGGAGTGCCTCCCGCCTCGCCCCCCGTGCCCCCCCCCAACTTTGATGTGAGGGAAAGTATAAAATGGTAGTTACCTTACCTTAAAAGTATAAAATAACCATTTAAATTGTGAATTTACCATGTATCATATAAAGGGAACATGTATAGGTAGATATATTATTGAAGCATGAATAATATTATCACACCAGGTCCAAAGACGTATGATGGAGATCATGGAAACATATGGATAGATACAATACAAGCTCAAAAATAAATCAAGCACACACACTTTATCACTCAAAACAAAATTAATAGACAAAGGTCCAAGGAAACTACAAATAAGAGGCATGTTCAAATAATACAAAATTGAAAGGATGTGACTTAGTCAAATGTCCACAAATCAAGAAATGGCATATTTAAATGTCAACATACAAAAAATAATTTCATATTCAAATTTCAAAAAGGAAAATAAAGGCACAAGGTCCAAAAATAATGGATCATATATAAATTCTCAAATAAGCAATAAAATACCAAGGCAAGAAACTCAAATAAATTAAAGCATAAACATAACATACGAGTCCATGGGTCATATGTGTTAGCAAAAAATGTTAAGTACATAACATATAAAGTACATTATAAAATATATAATCATAGATAAATGCATGTGTAAGTAAACATATGATCTCAAACATGATAATGTAAAGTGACCATATAATGATATAACTTGGATGTATCATGATCATAGAGATTGATGCCCCTGACATCTTGGTGACATAAGTAGAGGGAAAACCCAACTTATAAAAGTGCATAAATCATTTATCTATGTATGCCCAAATAAAACTCAAAATATGTGTGAAACACATGTTTATATATAAAATATTTTTATGTCATCTACCAACATGGAACCAACAACATGTATGCCAAGGAGCTAATAGGATATGTAAATGCTAATTTTTTTTGGGGTTTATGAAGTTTTTCTATTTTTTTATTTTGGATTTTTTTGGAATATCTCAAGTGAGATATTTATGCAAGTCCATGATGTTCATTGTAATTTTAAGAGGTTTTCATTAAAGTGTATCTGGGTGGTACATACCTTTTCTCAATTTTTATGTAATGGTAAATTGTCCCAACTAATTTGGTTTGATCTTTCCCTTGTATTTTTTAGAATTGGTGTTATTTTTATTTTATTTTAACATGAGGTCACCCACAAAAAATTCACATGGCCAAACCTTTTATTATACATGTGTTTAATATGATCTTGATAAACTCATAATTGTTTAATATATTTTTTGTATTTTTCACTCAATTATTCTAATTAATGGAATCTCTTTTCACAATATTCATTATATTTTATAATATATTTGAGAGATAAATGGAGGGAAGGTATCTCAAGTTCAATATATAACAATGCCTCTATGCCATAAACTAAATAATAAGGTGTAACCCAAGTAGGTATGTAAATACTAGTACGATATACCCATAAATCATACACCTTTTATTGGTGCCCATATGAACTATATCATTCAACTATTTTTTGATGTATTTTGATAATGGTTTTATTTATTGCTTCTACTTGGCCATTACCCTATGGATAGTAAGGTATAAAAAAGGTATGTTTTATTTTGTATTTACTGTAAAATTATTTGAATGTCTTATTTTTGAATTATGATCTATTTTTATAAATAATAGTTGAAGGTATGCCAAAATGGGAAATAATATTGCTCATCAAAAACTTTCACATATCATCCCTTGTAGTAAATTCAAGTAGGATTTCCACCATCCATTTTAAAAAATATTCTATAGCTATGATTATGAACTTGTGTCCTCTAGCTAACACTAGATTGTAAATATAATCAAATCAAATCCCCATAAATATAAATGCCAAGGTGAGACACTTAGTTGTAACTCATGAGATGGTGCATGGTTTAAATTGTTGTATTTTTAGCACTGTAAACATAATTTTTCATGTTCAACACATTCTTGTTCCATGGTAGGAAAATAATAGCCTTGGTGTAACATTTTTTAGGACATAGCCTTTACACTTAAATGTCCACTACACTCACTATCATGCATTTATAATAATGTAGTATATGCCTTATTTATACTTAAACATTGAAGGATGTGTCCATAAAAACCCCATTTGAATAAATCATTCCTAATAATAACACAAAAAGTGCTTCATGTTGTAGTTTAAATTTATCATTCCATGTGAATTGGTCTGATATATAAGTTGAGTAAAGGAAACTATAAATATCACTCTAACATTATATGTTCATAGAACTATGAGTAATAACAAGAATGGTTAAGGCATCCATTTTTCCATAGTAAATGTAAGGTTCATGTAAATGGTGTATGGTAAAGTTTATACGATCATTGTTGATAACAAAGGTCATCAAGAATAGTGCATTATCCATTGCATTTGCATGGTTGTTATCTTTATGGGGGATATTATGAATAAGAAATGTATCAAATATTTCTTTTAGTATTCCCACCATTTTTTTATATAGTATAATATGTTTTAATTTAGTTTTCTAATGATTGGTAACTTGATTTATGATCAATTGATAATCACCAAAGACTTGAGTGTCCTTGATATGAAGTTTTAATGCTATTGACAACCTGATTATCAAGGCCTCATATTATACTATATTATTGGTGTAATAAAAATTTAATATGTAAGATAAAGGTTTTTTCCCTCATTGGTTCAAAATAAAATACCAATACTCATTCCTGCTCTATATCCAGATCCTTCGAAAAACATTGTCCATGGATTTGAAGATATATTGTATGCCTCAAAATCATCATCAAAAACATTGGTAATTGGTAAGGAATCAAGTAGTGGAGAAGAAGCCAACTAGTTAGTTATAAATTTATTGGTAAAAATAGAGTTGCATAGAGAGATAAACACACATGTGACAATAAAAATCAATATCATATATTATTCTAATGCATACAATAATCTTCTATTATATAGTTTATATAGGAAATATATTTCCTATGATTGGGGAGATCAAATATCCACTACAATATTCTATAATAACATGAGATAACAACCAATTAACTAAAACAAATCACCCCATATATTATTGTTATGCATAATAACAATAATATACCAAACAAATATTAACATATTATTGTTTATCTAACAATAATTACATTATTAAAAATTAATAATATGAACACACCTTAACATTCAACCCTTTTTGAATATTATTTATCTTGATCTACACCCCCTTAATGTGAGCATGGGTAGAATATACATCTTCAAGAACTATCTTGAATAGAATCATATGTCAATGCATACTTTTAGGTCTGTATACTATTGTCTAAATCTTATTGTCTTGATCTTGTTGCACATGACCATTACTATGTGAAAAACACATTGCATATTTACTCCATGTGAATGCAAAAAACATTTTACTAGATAATCATCTCCATAAATAAGGAAGTCAAAGAATCTATGTAGTTAGATGATTTCTATAGTTAGTTGCCCTCCTATACAATTGTTGTCACATTCCATTATATCTAAATTCTCCCTTTTCTCCAAATATCAAAATATTTCCAAATAAGGAGGGGAGTGAAAACACAAAATACTAAGAAAATAAAATATCATGAGGAATATATCCTCATTGTCATCTTATACAACCTTTGTTAATGTTTGTTTCCATAAAAGCAAAAGCAACATAAACAGTTTCCACTACCACTGAGTAATTATCCTTGGCAATAGTTAATTTGATGCAAATAAAACCACACAAAAAGAATGATAAAAAACACCACACCTATGAATATGAATTATCTTTTTTTCTTATTTACACAACTAAAAATCAAGTATGCTACTAAAGCAGAAAGTGGCCCTATCACTAGTGGCTAACAAGAAGATATGAAGCCTCTAGCCTCTATTTCCTCAATCCTCTAGTAAGGGAAGTTTCTTACTCAATAAAAATGTTGATGAAGCTCAGTTGAATTAATTTTTTGAGGGAGACCCCCCCATATTTTAGACATATGACTTAGGATGTCACATACAAGTGATAATGTGTTCATGTACAAATATTTTATTTTAATGATATAACTAATGAATTAAAAAATGACTAATAATTTTTATTGATTTCAATTTTTGATAATATCAAAAACACAAACATTTAAAAAATAATAAAGGAAAAAATTACTTTTTAAATAATAACTTGACTCTTTTAACTCTTTTATATTTTTGTACATAAACATACTTGTAGAATATATGCATAATATAGATTTATTTAATGAAGGAAACTCTATGAAAATGCATTAACACTCATCAAAACTAAATCTTAACAAATGACAAGACACAATACTAAATGACTATAACTAATCAACTTAAACTTAAAATAATGCCTAAGATATACATAAAATAAACAAATCACACTTGGATGATAGAAATGATGAAAGAGCTTTGGAGGCAATGTGTAGTTAACAGAGCACAAATATTAAACATTCCAACAAGATCAAAGTCCAATCACATTATATGTGTTGAAAATATATGCAAGAGCATAGTGAAGGTGAGTTACTTCTTGATTCATGATCCAATGCAAGAGAATAACACACATATATTATCACCCAAATTTTTATGATCAGACAATAATATAAAAGTTCCCACAAGTAGTCGACATAACTAAATAGTGAGTGATGACTTGAATGGCTGTGTAGATGTGGTATCATGGATCCTTAGAATACATGGATCAAAACACAAATTTTGTGTAGTATTGAGGCCTAGAGTCAAATATCAATTTGATAAAGGATATTGTAATAGTCTTATCATGATCCAAGAGTAAAATCTAAAGTTTCAATGATTAAAGAATATAACTAATATGTGGTAGAATGATTGACAACATAAAGACTAGTATGTTTAATTATAGTTGCATGCAAATGAATCTAATACATATATCTTTAATGAATATGGATATGATCAAATAAATATATTCTATTGATGAATTTAACTTAATTATCAAGCACCTTGTGTAGTTAGTAAATAATGAATAGATTTGATGGGATTTAAATGTGATATACAAGTTACACATGAGCTAGTTCAAATTTGATTGCAAACTATTCAAGAATGGAAAGGATGATTTAGAACATTATTATCCTTTGAAGTGGGTATGATTTAAAGGTGTTGAGATAATTGAGGGATTATGTGGTTGAAACCTCCCTTATTTGTTGCCTTATTTTGTGGGGATAAGGTTATCTCTATGGTTATGGTGCATTTTTCAAGGGATTTTGAAAAATATAAATAAGGGTGAGGGTTAACACATTATATTGCATTTTAAATCTCATTTTGAGCTCTGTAATTCTCTTTTAGATTGGTGTGATTGGGTTTGAGGTGTGGCTTAGCATCTCAAGAATTTTGGTGTGAATTTAAGTTGGAGAAAGCTATCTCTATAAGAGGTTTCTTATTGAGATTTGTCTTGTATTCTTGTTTATAATATTATAGAGAGCCTCTTGATGGACATAGCCCACATTAGGTGAACCATGTTATATCGATATTATGTGTGTATTTGGTTAGATATGAATTTAATTCTATATGTATCTAATACTATGATTTTGAGGGTTGAATTTCATGTTGAATTTTATTGCATAATTAATCACTTCTTCCTAACAACTGATATCAAAGCTAGCATTAGTGGTTTTTCTAAAGTGATGAAACATAGCACAAGATATTAGCTTGAGTGGGAGTTATGGTAGATAATGGCAGATCTAGAGTTGAAAAATTCAATGGAAATTTTTTTGGATTATGGAATATATAGATGGAGGATTACTTGTTTTAAAAAGATATTCATTTCCCTTTGATGGGGAAAATAGGCTAACATTCAGGTATGAATCAATTAGTTTGGAATTTTCTCAATAGGAAAGCATTATGAGCTAAATAGTTGTGCCTTGCATCTTAAATTGACTTCAATATTTTAGAGGAAACAACCAAATTTGGTTTGATGAAGAAATTAGGGGAGTTATATAAAAACCCTCTGCCTCTAATAATCTTTTTTGATGAAAAGGTTATTTAATATGAAAATGTGTAAAAATGGTTTTATAGCTGATCATTTGAATGATTTAATATGGTTGTGAGTATGCTAACTTCTATTGGTATTAAATTTGAAGATAAATTTAAGGATTTATTGATTTTTTGATCCTTACCTGATAGTTGGGATAGCTTGGTTATGGTTATGAGTAATGCCATCCCTGTTAAGGGAATTTTAAAGTTTAAGGATGTGAAAGGTGTGATTCTTAGTGAGGAAATGCAAAGGAAGAGCACTAGGGAATCATATTCAGGGAATGATTTGATGGTGGAGACTAGAGGGAGACAAAAGGATAAAAGAAAAGGAAACCATGGAAAGTCAAAGGGTTGGGGAAGATCTAAATCTAGAGCCATGATGGTATGTTGGCACTATGGGAAAAGTGGACAAATAAAGAAGGAATGTTGGGAACTTCAAGACAAAAAGACCAAACATGAGGAGAACAAAAAGGTGAATATGAAAATAGGTATTGTTACTCAGGATGGTTTAATGCTATCTTTAGATAATGTTTTTTAATCTTGGGTATTAGATTCAGGGGCTTCTTTTAATGCCACCGCACATAGGCATCATTTTAATGATTATGTTCAAGGAGATTTTGGGCATGTTTATCTTGGTGATGATGAACCATGCATTATATTAGAAAAAGGCTGTGTTTAGGTGAATATTTAGAATGGGAACACATGGAAACTAAAGGATGTCAGACATGTTCCACAACTAAGGAAAAATTTAATATCAGTAGGGCAATTGGATAGTGAGGGTTGTCCAGCGTTGTTTTTAATAGACTCTTGGAAAGTTACCAAGGGTGCTCTTATGGTTGTGAGAGGTAATAAATTTGGCACTTTTTATCTTACTAGTAGTGTTGATCACTATGACTTAGTTGTTATAGATGGAGATGCAACTTTGTGTCACTACAGAATCTATCATATAAGCTGAAAGGGCATGGAGATCTTGAAAGACAAGATGCCTAGATTAAAATAGGTTGATTTGGACTTCTGTGATGATTGTGTGTATGGGAAGAAAAAGTGGGTTAAGATCTTGAGGTTTGGAACTATAAAAAATGAAAATAAATTAGAGTTGGTTCACTCAGATGTATGAGGGCCAACTCAAGTATCTTTTATTGGTGGTTTAAATTATTATGTTACATTTATTGATGATGAAACTAGGAAATTTTGAGTTTTTTGCATTAAAAATAAAGTTGATGTATTTGAAACATTCAAAAGATGAAAAGATTTAGTTGAGAATGAAACATGTATCAAGTTGAAATGTCTCAGGTCGAATAATAGAGGTGAGTATTGTAGTAAAGCATTTGATGATTATTGTTCATAGAATGGAATTCATAGGCAAAGGATGGTTTTAAGGACACCACAAGAGAATGGAGTGTTAGAGAGGATGAACATGACAATCATGGAATGTTCTAGGAGAATGAGGTTTCATACAAGGTTACCCGTAATGCTATAGGTAGAAGTAGTTAGAAAAAAGGTATATCTAATTAACAAAGGACCTGTAGTGCCTTTAGATGGAGGCATACCTGAGGAAGTTTTGTCTAGTAAGAAAGTTAATTATTATTTTATTAGGTTCTTTAGATGTGAGGCATTTATTTATGTTGGCAAAAAAGATAGGACAGAGTTAGAAGATAAGTCTAAGAGATGCACCTTTATTGGTTATGGTGAGGATGACTTTGGTTTATGGGTTTGGAGTCTTAGAGACAAGAAAATATTCTAGTCTAGGGATGTTGTATTTAAAATAAAAATCATGTATAAGGATTAGTTATAGGAATAAAACAAAAATAGTACATAATTTTGGATGATATTACAAATGGTAAGGTGTTCAAGGAGATAGTTCAAGAACCTCCTACATAGGAACCCTAAAATCCTATAGTAATAAGGTCTTATAGGGTAATAAAAAATCCTAAACCTTTTCCCCCATCTTTGAGTTATTTTTTACTTACTAACAATGGAGAGCCAAAATGTTTTGAGGAAGAAATGTAAGCAATGTTAGGGAGAAGTGGGAACAAGCCATGGAAGAGGATCATAGTTATCTCATGGAGAATCAAACATGGTATTTGATGAAGCTACCCAAGGGTAAAAGAGCATTGTAGAATAAGTGGGTATACAAAATCAAATAAAAGGATGGAGGAAGGAAAAGTTACAAGGCTTGGTTGGTGGTCAAGGGATTTGCATATAAGAAAGGTATTGATTTTGATGAGATTTTTTCTCCTATTGTTAAGATGACTTCTATTAGAACTATGCTTGGTGTAGTTGTAGTAGAGGATTTGCACTTAAAATAATTAGATGTAAATATTTCATTCCTTCATGGTTATTTGGAGGAGGAATTATATATAGAGAAACCACATGGTTATGATGTTAAAGGAAAGGAGAAATTGGTGTGTAGACTAAATAAGAGCTTGTATGGCTTGAAACAAGCTCCAAAATAATGGTATATAAAGTTTGATAGTTCTATGTTGGAATAGGGTTAATCTAGAAATCATTCTAACCATTTTTTGTATGTCAAGAGATTTTAGGATGGTAATTATATTATCTTATGCTTGTATGTAGATGACATTTTAGTTGTAGAAAAGAACATGCAACAAATTCAAGTACTCAAGAAGTAGCTTGGTGATTCCTTTTCTATGAAGGATTTGGGTGTAGAAAAGCAAATCCTTGGTATGAGGATAAATCAGGATAGGAAGGAAAGGAATTTGATCTTATCCTAAGAAGAGTATGTGAATAAATTTTTGGATAGGTTTAGTATGCAAGATGCTAAGTCAATTGAAACTCCTTTGGTAGGCCATTTCAGATTATCAAAGGAACAGTATCCCAAGATAGAATAAGAAAAGATAAAGATTTACAAGGTACCTTACTCATTGGTGGTCGGTATCCTAATGTATGATATGGTTTGTACTAGGCCATGTATTTCTCATGTAGTGGGATTAGTAAGTAGGTACATGAGTAATCTAGGTTATGAACACTAGTAAGCACTGAAGTGGATTCTTTAATATTTGAGAGGCACCATGGATACATCATTGTGTTTTGGTGGATTGGACACCAATTTGTGTGGTTATGTGGACTCAAATATGGATGGAGATGTTTATATTTGGAGGATTATGATAGGTTATGTATTTAATATCAAGGATATAGTGGTTAGTATGATTTATTAGATATAGAAAGGTATAGCTTTATCAACCATAGAGGTTGAGCATATTGCTACTACAAAGTCTCACAAGGAGATGATTTTGTTACAAAAGTTACTTAATGAGTTAGGGCATAATTAAGAAGTTGGGAGATTACATAGTGATAGTCAAAGTGTAATACACTAATCCAAGAACTCCACTTTCCATTTGAGGATGAAGCACATACAATTACAGTATCATTTTATCATGAGAACTTTGGAGGAAAACATGGTAAAGCTAGAGAATATGCATACAATCCAAAATCTTGTGGATATGATGATAAAGGTAATCACATTGGAGAAGTTGAGGTTATGTTCAGCTTTGGTTCATCTTTATGAATATCATGGAGTGTTAAAATTTTTTCAAGGGGAAATGAACTCCAAGTGGGAGATTGTTAAATATGGAGCCTATTTCACCCCTAAGGTAAAAATAAATTTATCGAGACATTTTTAACATGAAATATTTACCTATTATAATGGTAGAACAAATTTTAACCACTTCTCCTATTTTTGGCATGTATTTGAGAAGTGGGTATGATTTAAAGGTGTTGAGAGAGTTAGGGGATTATGTGGTTTAAACCTCCCTTATTTTTGACTTATTTTGTGGGGATATAGTTATATCTATGGTTATGGTGCATTTTTCAAGGTATTTTTAAAAGTATAAATAAGGGTGAGGGGTAACACATTATATTACATTTTGCATCTCATTTTCAGCTCTATAATTCTCTCTTCGATCAGTGTGATCAGGTTTGAGGTGTGATTTAACATCTCAAGAATTATGATGTGAATTCAAGTTAGATAAATTTATCTCTGTAAGAGGTTTCTTGTTGAGATTTTTCTTATACTCTTATTTATAATATTATAGAGATCCTCTTAGTGGACATAACCCATATTGGGTGAACCATGTTATATCGATGTTATATGTGTATTTGCTTACATCTAAATTTTATTCCACGTCTTTGATACCATGATTTTGAGTAATAAATTATATGTTTCATTTTATTTCATAATTAATCACTTATTCCTAACATTTCCTTTTAACTAGGTTCATGTTATCACTCCTCTAAAATGTTAGGCAACCTATAATGTTGTGCTTAATGTATACATTTAGCCTATAGCTTCTTCCAACCCTCTTCAACATATGTGATTACATGTTCATTCATAAGTAACTAGGGTTTACACTTGTGATACTCTAAGGAATAAAATCACCATTATAAATCATAAGCTTTTATATAAGCAAGTATATAAAACAAATCAAGTTATAAAATCACATAAAAATATAACCTAACATTAATCTACACTCTCAAGGTCATATTCACATATACATGATGTCCTAATAATTGTTAAAAAACATAATATTCAATAATAAACAACACATACATTTAATCCTTCAATGTAGGTGAGAATCTAGATATACAACTTATAGTATGTACCATCTAGGCATATAAATTTTAGATAAAGTATTTTATGATGTTCCATATTATCATAGGTCATTGTGCATGAGAATTCTACTCAAACTTGAGCAATCAATATTACACTATAATTATTAAACAAGTAATTATAGGATTATACTATTTGGGTATACCCTAGTTTATACTACACAATTATATTAAGATGAAAACATAATCTCTAGGCATACATATCGATGCAATATTTTATTCTAAAAATGTGTAATCACATGCACATAAAAATACACTTACATAATATATTACACATAATTTTTAATCTTTACATGATGCTACAAAATTTGACCCTGCTGACATGTTATATAACAATATTGTGCTTGAAGATATACTATTTGGCCTCTATGAGCATTCCAAGCAAAGTCATAGTAAATATTTTAAATCATTTAACAATATAAAAAAAAATAATCCATAATATATCATACCATTTTTGTATGCTTTAAACAAGGACTATAATTTCATGAATGTCAAACATCATACCGATTAATTATCAACCTATGAACTAAATCAGAATATTCCTAATAGCAACTATATCAAGCTATTTTTGATAATAAACAAAATATGTAATTTTAATAAAATACATTCATGATGACTCAAATATTTCACATGTAGCATTTTAGACTTATTTTTAAAATCAAGGGAGTGTATAATGATACTTAGTTTACATATATATTAAAATGGTTTACTCAAGTAATTCATTTGTCTGTAAAACTAGTCAACACAATTTTTCACTTGTAAAGGGCATATGTTGTGTTATGGCTAACTCTACCCTATTTTTGAGTATTAATGAATTTAAATAGATAACACAAGTTTAAAAACAATATACAAAAATTTGAGGCATAATCAAATTACACCCAATATTCAACCTTGCATTAAAAAGAAACGCATTTTCTTTCATTTAAATGACTCAAAAATTTAATAAAAAAACTCAACTTTTCATGACATTGTATTTTATACTCAGTGGTTTAACAACTCAGTCAACCTTCTTTAGCATTGATTATATGCATAAAACTTTAGCTATTCTAGTAATGTCATCTTTTTTATTTCTATACATAGTGATTTAATATTATATACTACATTTTATTTATAATTTTAGCATTTCATTATATATGGCTCATCATTTAATATAAAACTCAACATTTTATCATATAAATCAAATTTTAGTTTAAAAACTCAGTGTTATAGTTTATTAAACTCAATCTTAAAATTTATTAAATTTAACATTATAATAAACGACTTTGAATTTTCAATTAATAGATTCGACATTTAGTATTTTGACTCATCTATTTCAATATTATACTTGGCATTTTTAGTTATAAACCTAGCATTTCAATCTATAATTAGATTTTAATATTATATACTCAAAATATTTATAACCTCACATTATATTTAAGACTAGGATTCTCATATAATTGGTTGGACATTACATATAATTGGTTGGGTGTTATAACTTTTAAAGCCTTTGCCTTAATTAAGATACTCAGTGTTTCAATTAAGACACTCAACATTTTACTTTAAAGTATAGAATTTCAATTAAAGGCTAGCATTTCAATTAAAGTTTTGGATTTTAGTTTAAAATCTATATTGTAGCTACTAATGTTTCCCATGCAAGAATATGATGCAAACCAAATGAAATGAAATGTTGCCCCTATAAATGGTATGCAGCCATATTCAACCAAAAATTAAGGATAAAGGATGCAGTCCAAACTATAATTAAATTCCATATAATAATTATAACTTGATCTAATATAGGTATTTATTGACCATTACAAATTATACGTACTTCTATAAATAGCTCATAGTTATATAGTAGCTAGTATCAAAAATTCACATTTAAGAAATAATGAATGCTACTATATAGGATGCTGATCAAATATAGGATGCTACTATTAAAATATAACACTATGTATGATGAAAAAATATATTACAACTCAAACAAAATATAGTCTATTAATTAGGACTCCAAATAGATAATACTGAAACTCAATCTACAAATTTAGTTGTTAGATGGATAAAACTACAACTCAATCTATAGTCATTATTGATAGAAAATAATAAAAGATGCCTACCAAATTCCTTCAATTAGGGTGCAACATTTATATGTAAACACGATTTTGTATTTTATTTAAAGGATAAGACATAGTCAAAAAAGCTAAGTGCCACTTATTAACATAGTCAATGGAAAAGTAGAATGCAGCCAAAAATACTCCATATAAATATTTAAGATTTTAGATGAATTATTTATTCACATCCATAAAAATATTACACATATAATTATAATTTTCAACACCTACCTTGTACAAAATTACTTGGAAAAAGAATAATATTACTATCTCTTTCTTTCTTTTGCTTTTATCCAAATCCTGCCCATTTTTCTTCTTCATGTCTCTGTGTATTTTTTTAAATTTTTATCTTTCTTTATTTATAAAATTCTTTTCTCATCATCATGTTGTGCCATTCAATTTTCCATCCATGGATAACATTCTTTTATTTCCTTAATTTCATTTTTGCGTGGTTACCTTTCTTTTACAAGCCATAGTCTATCTTCCACTTTAGCTTAATTAATAGATATTAAAACATTTAATTTGTTTATTTAAAAAATCATTACACTAAATTACTTTAATTATCTAAAACAATATACTAAGTTGACCAAATTAAATAAAGATATCTAAATTTATCTTTGAATGCAATCTCATGCATGCTTTTAAAATGACTAAATTTAGATCAAATTACTTTAATTATTACAGGATTTATTTAAATTATTGAAAAAAAATAAAATAAAGGTAGTTATTTATTTATTTAATGTATAAATGTATCTCTAACTATTTCCAATAGTAATATATTTTTATAATTAATTACTATTCACATGTAGCAATTAAATATCTATTTCTTGACTTTTTAAAAAAAAATCAAGATAATTAAATTAAAGTAATATAATGCATATGAATAACTAAATTTACATACTAATATAATCACATACAATATTTCCTTAATTATGCAC
Organism: Torreya grandis; assembly: GCA_037957365.1. Classification (NCBI taxonomy): domain Eukaryota; kingdom Viridiplantae; phylum Streptophyta; class Pinopsida; order Cupressales; family Taxaceae; genus Torreya; species Torreya grandis. The sequence continues at coordinate 147,758 of JARHVA010000417.1, forward strand.
TAGCATTTAAAATATATTATACATATAATAGTTTAAATCTAATGTGCATTTGTGTAGGGTCACTGACAATTCCTCTCATCATCCCCAAATCATCCCATCTAGCCCATCCTCTTTGATGATGCTCTTCCTTATGATGCTCTTAGGGTAGGATCAAATCCTCCATTCACTTTAAAATAAGTAGGTAGTTAGTTTGAGTCATCATATATCAACTAATGATGTAAAACTAATAAATACATATCCATAATGTATAGAAAAATAAAATACAGTTGTCACATCATGTATATTAATCAGTAATATCACTATCCCATTATAGTATATATAAAAAAGATTAAATCAAATAAATAATAATTAGATAATAATCATACTAATTCAAAGATTCAAAATTTGAAAATCATACGGTGAAATTAGGATGTGACATCCTCCCACATAAAATTGGTCATAATCTCGATGCCACTTATTCAAACAATAGTTCTAAATAAAAAATAGAGTTTAATAGAATAAAATCATAGTATCTAGTATCAAATCAATAAATTAAATGTGAAATTTCCTTGAAGAACTCAATCTAGTTCTCCCAATTATTATTATTCTTAGAGTATTGGTCCCTAAAAATCATGCTTTGTGACATTTTCTATTATACAAATAAGTTTTATGAAAATCACTTACATAGATTGGTTCTACCATGACCACCCTAGGGTCTAGAACTGATAATAAAATCCTATAATATCTTGGTAAAAGTTTCTCTAATTTCCCAAAAACACATTAGATCATCACAAAAGTCAAAACAAATGACTAAGGAGAGTTTCCACAAAACCTTCTATCCCTTATGCACATCTCTCTAACCTAGAGAGTGTATTTCTCATATCATAAAATAGTATTTAGAGAGCATGGAAAGAATGATATGTATATGTTAATACTATCACTACATCATATATATTCAGATAGATATAACATGTCAATACTATCTCTACTCAATGAATCTCCTGATAAGTATGACGATGAATAGGAACTAGAAATATTACATTTTTAATGTACAAAAAATCATGGAATACCCATCCATAGTAAACATGCATATGGCCATACAACTAAATTTTAAACATCCATTGTCAAATATTAGATTTGATGAATTCATCTATCAGATCCAAACTTAGTAACTACCAAGTCAATGTGAGCTAAGTAGGAAATTGTCATATCGCTTAGAAGTCACGTTCTTAATTCACCACTCTTTCCTTAGGTCTCTATGACCTAATGATCTCAAAAATGTGTACAAGGTTTAATGGAACAAAAATATATACAAACAAATCATAGAAAGCAATACTATATGATAAATTATTCTAGATGTACTAACATACATATAAGAAAAATCATATAATTATTTCGTAATTGCATTAAGTTACCGCTAGCCAAACATGACTAGTATCATAATTCCATAGCTTAACCTATAGTTTTATATTCATAGTTAAGAGGAAATAATGCTAAAATTATCATAATATACCAAGGACAAGGCTTATACAATCTTTAATACCTTATAAAGGAACAAGAGAGATAATGTATTCCCACTTGCTCAACTAAAATTCAACAACTTAAAAGTTTGTCTCAACCCTTTTAGATTACCAAGGTGTTCTGCACATCTTATACCTCACTTTCTCCCAAATAAAGGTACATATATAACTCTTCAAAATAAAATGTTTCAAAAGAGAATAGTATCATATAAATAAATGCATATAATAATATAATAATTATAATCAACTAGAATTAATATAAATTCAAGGTTAGCCACTCTTCATGATCAAGTTAATAAGTTAGATAAAATAGTGACTCTAAAAAGTCACAAGTGGAAAGTAGAGAGTTAATATATCAAAATAAAATATCCTACATACCCTCACATGGTAAAAGGAAATACTAAAACCTAAGTTGTCAAACACTACCTACTTACCAAGATTTGAAAGAGTAGTTTCATAACTTACTTCCATAATTGAAAAGAAAATATTAACCAAAAGGGTGCATCAATCCATCCAATCTGATAACTTTTCTCAACAATAAGCAGTAAACACTATCCCATAAACTCTAAGGAATAAAAATATCAAAAATAAGTTTCTACCTAAGGAAACTTTAAATCAACATCTTGAAAACATGAATCTTCTTAGTAGCTTAAAATGATGCAAGAGGAGAGTGAGATCATATAAATTCACCTCTAAACTAACAAGATAGATAACACTTCTTCTCAAGTCTATATAAATATAAAGATGCTAATCTACCTAAAAAAATCATAATAGAAAGGAATTCTAAACTATGACATCTATACTCAATTACAAGGAAATTCCCATCACACTAGGTGGTGCCAATCTAGAATTATATTATAGAATTTCCCATTCCTGAGATTTTTGTGAGGAAAGCACAAAAATAATGCACAAATACCTAAGTGGGAAACACTCCATAATTTTAAAACACTCACAACACAAATAAAAAATGGTGAAGTTGATTAGATTACTAATAAAGATGTAATCATACTCTAGGTGTTCAATCTAAAAGATCAAAATATGATAGGGAACTCTTGTTCAAAAATCAAGAGCTAAGTTGTGCACTCTCCTACCCATATACCTTATAAAACTATCACCAATGATAAACTCAAAAAACCAACCTTTTAACAACTCTAAAGGGGTAAAAATGTTCTAAGGTACACACTCAATATACCACACAAAATAATGAGTCCATTAGAATTTTTATACCTTTTTGTTTCTCCTTTCTATTAAACAAAAAGGTATAAAAATTCTAATGGACTCATTAGGTCCTAGAGTTTGAGCCAAAATTTTGATACCACATGTAAAAACCCCTCAAGTTTTACTTAGAATGCAATTTTTTTAAAACTAATTATTTAACATTAATTTCATAGAAACTTACTTAACAACTTATCCAAGTAATAACTTAGAACAATAACATATCCAAATTCAAATACTGAAATGCAATATAACTTATTGCAATTGTAAAGAAAGTAAATATATTAGGACTCAACCACGATTGGTCTAATAATATAACAACTACTATTCAATTAAATACCAATTTATTATAATTATATTTTCATTAGGCATTCAACATTATAATAAATATTAGATACCAAGCCCTCCAGAGCTTGAGTTGATCTAACTTGTGTATCTCTGATAATCTCAAGTATAGTCTCTAGATATGTAGTATTATTGTGAGGAGGAAGAAAATCATATGATCACTTTTATACACTAACCATAGACAAATAAGAGCATCATCTGAGCACTTTTACACACCAATCATGAACTAATGATCTCTCACACAATCCTTTATCAAAGAATGGTCCTCCCTTCAAGGATAGGTAGATAGAATGGTGAAAGAATTTAGAGAACAAACAAGTATCCCAAGTGTGTATGATTTATAAAAATAAACATGAAATGCATCATAAAAAACCCATTCTATTTTAAGATATCACATTGACATGTAAATCATATATACCAAAAGATAATGTCTCACTATATTATTAAATCACATGATTAATACTAATAACATCCTCCTAGAAATCATATCATATCACATGCTAAACATAGGAGTAAGCATAGTGTACATTTTTTCCATCAATGCATGAATGAATCTTGCATTATTATCTTTCCCAAACTAGAAATAATGCTTAATAGTTTATACCATCTGGGTAAAATTCACATTAAACTATAGTTTCCCAATTGCTACAATAAGATCTATATGACTACATCCCATAATATCCCATATTATCATAATATAGTGTTATAATAAATAACTACTAGTTTTCCCACAATTAGATATACAAAATAGTCATAAATACATGGAGTCATAAGTTCTTATACAAACATGTATACATAACAAAACAAGTCATACAATCACATAAAAGTCTAACCTAACATTCATCTACACTCTTAAGGTTGTATGCATGTATACATAATGTCCCACTAATTGTTACAAAACATAATATTTAAGAATAAACAATACATACATTAAATCTTTCAACATAGGTGAGAGTCTAGATATATAACCTACAATATGTACCATCCTAGCATATACATTTAAGATAAAGTATTCTATAATATCCCATACTATCATAGCTCATTGTGCATGAGAACTCTACTCAAACTTGAGAAATCAATCTTACACTATAATTATTAGTAAGAAATTACATGATTATACCATCTGGGTATAACTTAGTTTATACTACATAATTATAATCAGATGAAAACATAATCTCTAGGAACACAACTCGATGCACTATTTTATTATAGAAATGTCTAATCGCTTGCACATAGAAATAAAATTAAAAAATATATTACACGCAAGTTTTCATATTTACATGATGCTACAAAATTTGACCCTATTGACAGGTTGTATAACACTATTGTGCTTACATGTATACTATTTGGCCTCTATGAGTGTTCCAAACAAAGCCATAGTAAAAAATTTAGATCATATAACTATATGACACTATATAAAAAAAGTAGTCCATAATAGATCATACCATTCAAGTGTGATTTAAACAAGTACTATAATTTCATTCATGTCAAACATCATATCGATTAATTATCAACCTATGAATTCAATCATAATATTCCTAATAGCATTTATATCAAGCTATTTTTGGTAATATGCAAAATATGTAATTTTAATCAAATATATTCAAAATATATATTCCTGATGACTCAAATATTTTGCATGTACCCTTTTAATCTTATTTTTAACAAGTGAGTGTATAATGATACTCTATTTACACATATATTAAAATGGTTCACTCAAGTAATTCATTTGTCTGTAAAACTAGTCAACACAATTTTTCACTAGTAAAAGGTGTATGTTGTATTATGTTTAACTCTACCCTATTTTGGATTATTAATGAATTTAAATAGATAACACAAGTTTAAAACTACTATATGTAAATCTGAGGCATAGTTAAATTCCATCCAAAATTTGACCTTGCATTAAAAAGAAACATATTTTCTTTTATTTAAATGACTTAATGATTTAATTAAAAGACTCAGCTTTTTATGAAGCCATATTTTATACTCAATAGTTTAAAAACTCAGTCAACCTTCTTTGGTACTAATAGTATGAATAAAAATTTATCTATTCTTTTAGTCTCAACTTTTTGTATTTCTATACACAACTATTTAATATTATATACTATGTTCTATTTATAGTTTCATCATTTCATTATATACGGCTCATATTTTAATATTAAACTCAACATTTTATCATATGAATCAATTTTTAGTTTAAAAACTCAATTTTATAATTTACTAAACTCAACATTAGAATTTATTAAAATCAAAGTTATAATAAATGACTTGGCATTTTCAATTAATAGATTTAGCATTTAGTATTTTGACTCAGCTATTTCAATATTATACTTGGCATTTTCAATTATAAACCTAGAGTTTCAATTTATACTTGGAGTTTAATATTAGATAATAAAAATATTTATAACCTTAGCATTATATTTAAGACTAGGATTTTCATATAATTGGCTAGGTGTTACATATAATTGGTTGGGTGTTATAACTTTTAAATCCTATCTTAATTAAGATACTCAAGACTCAACATTTCAGTTAAGACACTCAACCTTTTATTTTAAATTTTTAAATTTCAATTAAAGGATAGCATTTCAATTAAGGGCTTGAATTTTAGTTTAAAATGAAGACTATAGCTACTAATGTTGCCCATGCAAGAATATGACACAGACCAAATGAAATGAAATGCGGCCCCTATGAAATGGTATGCAACCATACATAGCCAAAAGTAATGGATAAAGGACGTGATCCAAAATATAATGAAAATTCCATATAATAATGATAACATAGTCTAATATATGTATTTTATGACCATTACAAATTATGCAGACTTCTATAAACAACTCATAGTTATATAGCAGCTAGTATAAAAAATTCACATTTAAGCAATAATGGATGCTACTGTATACAATGTTGATCAAATATAAGATTTTATTGTTAAAATATAACACTATTTATGATGAAAAAATGGATTGAAACTCAAATAAAATGTAGTCTATTAATTTAGACCCTGGCTGGATAATACTAAAACTTAGTTTACACATTTAGTTGCTAGTTGGATTAATTTACAACTCAGTCTATAGTCATTCTTGATAGAAAATAATAAAATATTCCTACCAAATTCCTCTAATTATGATGTGATAGTTATATATAAACATGATTCTAGATTCTATTTAAAGAATAAGATACAGTTAGAAAAGCTAAGTGCCACTTATTAATGTGGTCAATAGAAAAGTGGAACATAGCCAAGAATAATCCATACATTTTTTAAACTTTTAGATGAATTTATAATTCACATCCATAAAAATATTACACATATAATTATAATTTGCAACACATACCTTGTTTGAAATTTCTTGGAAAAAGAATAAGCTTACTATTTCTTGCTTTCTTTTATTTTTCTCCAAATCTTGTCCTTTCCTCTTTTCCATGTCTCTATCTATTTTTTATAATTTTTATCTTTCATTATTTATAATTTTTTTTCTCATCATTATGCTATGTCATTCACTTTGCATTTATTTTATCTTCAGGTTTACCATCCATGCGTAACATTATTTTATTTCCTTAATTTCACATTTTTGTGGTTACCTTTTCTATACAAGCCATAGTCTATCTTCCACTTCAACTTAATTAATAGATATTAAAACATTTAATTTTTTTATTTAAAAAATCATTATGCCACATTACTTTAGTTATCTAAAACAATATACTAAGTTGACCAAATTAAAAAAAGACATCTAAATTTATCTTTCAATGCAATCTAATGCATGCTTTTAAAATGAATAAATTTAAATCAACTTACTCTAAGTTAGTATTTTAGGATTTTTTAAACTTATTGAGAATAGTTAAAATAAGGTAGTTATTTATTTAAATAATATATAGATAGGTATCTAACTATTTTTAATAGTAAGATATCTATATAATTAATTACTATTCATATGTAGTAATTAAATATTTATTTTGTGATTTATTCTAAAAAATTAAGACAGTTAAATTAAAAAAATCTAATGCATATTAAGAACTAAATTTACATACTAATATAATCACATACAATATTTCATTAATTATGCACTATCATTTAAAATATTTTATGCATATAATATCTTAAATCTAATATGTGTATATATAGGGTCATTGACAATTCCTCTCATCATCCTCCAATCATCCCATGTAGCCCATCTTCTTCAATGATTCTCTCCCCCATCATGCTCTGAGGGTAGGATCAATTCCTTCATCCACCTCATAAGATGTAGGTAGTTATTTTTAGTAATCATATATCAACCAATGATACAAAACTAATAACTACATATCCATAATGTACATAATAATAAAATATAGCTATCACATCATGTATACTAATCAAAAATATCACTGTCCCATTATAGTATATATCAAAAATCTCAAATTAAAGAAATAATAACTAGATAATAACCATACTAATCCATGGATTCAAAGGTTATAAATCATATAATGAAGTTAGGATGTGACATCATGTTCATGCATTCTTTCATTTCTATCTTTTCTATTTTAAACTTGATTGTGTCTCTTTGCTTCTACATATATTCAAGGGCATTTAAATATTCCATTGTTCAATAGATCTATGCCAATTAATTTTGGTGTATGTATGATTTAGATATGATCCCATATCCTTTTATCTGCCTTCATGCACACATTTGAACACATCATTCCATTTGGCTCTAATCCCACTTGCTTATTGTTTGTGTATGTGGACATTCTAACCTATCCTTTATGTATTGTTTTCTCAAATTTAATGACATATGCCTATGTACCTTGTATTATGGCCCCTTATTCTACTTTTCATGCCTCATTTGTTTTTATGTATACTTACATGTATGCATCATGGCCATGACACTTGTCTCTTGATTGTTACACTTACACTCCATTCTCAATGACATGAAGGACTTCATGCATATACCTTCCTTCCTCAAGGGCCTTGATGGACATCATGCCACATCCCATAGGTAGTTTACATAGATTATATCTAAATTTGATTTTTATAACATGCTTACATTGTGATACATACATATATATATATATATATATATATATATATATATATTGAAAACCTTGTGAATGCTAGATATAACATACATCATACATTACCAATTTATGCTCAAATTATCTTACATTTTGATGTCATGTATACACATTATATTTTTTTATCATGAAAATATCATTTTTTTAGACTAATACATATCATGCAGAGATTTTATTTTAAGTATAAGTATTACATAAGTATAATAACTCCCTTAAAAAGAGGGGATATTCATATGGTTTCAGTTATAGATGCATATACTACACATGGGTATGCTATAATGAATTCATAGCCTACTTGAGTTCTTGAGCCATCTACATAGGAGGGTTGGAAAAGCCATCAGTCCAATCTAAGTTATTCATAGTGTATGATCCATTGATTAAGGGTGGGTGATGATGGAGTCAAAACTAGATTGAACTATTGAGACACCTACACATGGGGATTAATCAAGCCTTCAAATTTATCTAATTTATTCACCATTTGATCACTAGTTACACTCACAGAATGTCACTAGGTTTTTATATTATTTCACATACCCGCTGAATTGTATTCATTGATTTCCTTTCTCTCTTATCTCTTTACTCAGTTTTGTTTTTGATTTTGATAACTATTAAGGATTGATTGATTCATTCATGTTTCATTTACATGATACACAATGGGCATGCTTCTCATACTTAGACCTAAATTCATTGGATTTGCCTCATAGGTAATTCTAGGTACAATTTTTTTCATGTATCCTAGTTATTTAACTTTTATTACATTTCTGGAGTAGGAGGGAATGTAGTCATATAAATGTCACTTGAGTGAAATGAGTGTCACTTGAAACCACCCATCCCTATCTTAGCCCTAGACTTATCTTATGGCCTCTTTCAACACTTATCTAACTTTTATATAGGCATTATACAGCCTTAAACATTCCAAAATTAGTTGCAAACCTTCCCCTATGGATTTAGGCCCATTGTGCCTCAAGTTACACCACTTGGACACTAGCAAACCATACTAGTGAGCAAGGGACTATACTAGTTTCCCTTGCCTAATTTCAATCCCAACACATATGTTTTTTATTCTTAAGACACCTAGGCTGGTCTAGACCTATTCCACACTTTGCACAAGCATTAAATTAGTATAAATACATGACTTTTATCCATTTATCTACTAGATAGAACTCAAATTCAAAATACACAATAAACTTAAAATAAGTAGTGCATAATTAAGTTTATTGATCCTTATTCTACCCCACTTCTACATAAAATCATCTACAACCACCCTAAGCTCAGAATACATAGATTTATAGTCTCAAGTCTCATTCAAATCACTCAAGTTGACACTCATACTAAAATTCATTTATAATTACACCAACACTTAGATTAAAATGACTACATTGGGTTTGATCTCCTCTCAAGATATTGGTATGTAATAAACTCTCAACATAACGATGTGTTGAGGATGTCTAGAATACCTAGATAACATCACACTTTTGCTACTTGTGATTATCAAATACCCTAACAACATGGAGACCTAGGGTTTGCACATAAAATCATTCCAAACCAAGTTATTGATAGTGAAGTAGGTTCATCTACACATGAATATGCATATCATATTTAAACACAACTAATCTTATAAGTTCACATCAATCCATGCATAAGGACACTAGTGCTAAATAGGAGGACACTTGTGTGGTATGTTACTATCCAAGGTACCACACTATTGTCTAGGAGGATTTATAATACCTAGATCCTATTCATGATACCTTAATTAATTTTTGTGTGGGTTTTTATCCTCTATATCATTCATCTCAATCATTTTCAAGATAAGTAATTATTTGTGTTATTCATTACTATTATTGGAAATATTAGATTAGGTTAATTATTATAAAAATAAGTGGTTGTATTTATTGTATATCTCTCCCCTAATTTATGATACTCAAACCCTTTAACAACATAGGGTTTATATTTCATAACCCCTTAAAAGTTAAATCACTTTCCAACTGATGGCCTTGCTTTAGTACATAAATTTAGGGCATAATGACCCCCAAATTATATAAGTGATTTAGCAAGGAAGCATAGTTATATAATTCTTCAATAAGAAAATATTATCTTAAATGACATGACATAGGGAAATGTGTTTCACCACTTATAGTTGTATTCCTTAATTGTTATTTAAGTTTAAAAAGCTTAAATTTCATTTTAGATCTGATATTTCATATATGGAGATTGATTTTCATATATTCATTGTAGGTTGCATGGAACAAGCTGCACATATGGAGCCTCTTCACAAAGACAAAGTGTGTTATATATACTTAGGTACATATATTTATCCTTTTTTTGGCATTTTATTCCATTTTAATAATATAATAAAAGAGGGAATTTATGGATACTAAAATATGGTATTATTTACTTATAAATATTAGTTTTTACCTATCTTCATCTTACGTGACTTGTTCATACACATATGACTCTTATCCATTATTTTCACATAGCTATATATTTTTCATGGGTTTGACATTCCAAATTTACTATCAATAACCTATAATAATTTCATAATCTATGTCTAACTTACTCAAAATCATATTCATATTATCTCTAGATCATCATATCCATATTCTTACCTTTTAGATAGAATTATTGACTTAGAATTTTCTAAAATTTTAGACTCATCCAAACTTGATAGACTTATCTCATGTCAAGTAATGATTAGTTTTGAAATTCAAATATTTCTTATGGGTTTTCCTATATGATTTACATTTTGGTGTCATAAAAAAGTACCTAAATATCCCATATAAATATACAATAGTTTGAATCCTATTCCCATGTATAAAACATCTATCAAGCATCTATGAATCACTCACACATTTAAAAGGATTGCCCTATTCATTTCAATTTGAATATCAATCATAAGGAGCAAGTCGTAGCCAAGTTTAAATTACCTCAAAAAAAAGTCAAAATTTTCATTTACTAAATATCAAAAGTTAGACCACATGATGCATTCATTGAAGGATAACTATTACAGACATACATCTAATATGAAAAACTACTTACTATTTAAATTCCCTCTTTAGAGTATTGGATATGTAGAGAACACTTAACCATTCATTGGGGAGTGGTTGGGGTCTACTCAACCCACCTTATATACCATTTTGTAGACATAAACCTAATGTTGAAAGTGGAGCTAAGGTTTTAAAGAGGAGATGCATTTTTATAATTATGTGTATAAATAATTATTGAAGGTTTCACATAGAGTTAATTTACAAGAAATAATAAAATATATGTGAAAAGAGATAATAAAAATTCTCCCAAATTAAATATTCAAATTTTATAACATATTATCAATCGATACTATACAAGACCATCCAAATAATTATATCCTAATTTGAGTGACTCAAGACATTTTATATCTATCACTATTATCTGCATTTAGTCTTAGACCTACACAATATAATAAAATGTTAAGTATATTTTTTCATTAGGTATTTTATATTTATAGTGAGTGAAATTTTCAAATCAAATTCTATATTTTTTACATTATATAACTTGCATTAGTCCAAATTTCTATCTTATTAAGTTACATAATAAAAAATATGGTAAAAACATTAAGAGGTTTCCTTATTTCATATCATCCTAATTATAATTTCCCTTAATCTAAATCATTATATCTAGCACCACATTATTCATAATTTAAGCATTTTAGAAACCCCTAATAATCCTACTCCCTAGTCCAAACCTTTAGGATCCTTCCTATCATTTTTAATCTTATCCTCCTAGGTCCTCATTACCTCTTACACTACTTTAGCATGCCCCTTGTCTCTTAGCTTATAAGTTTCATTATAAAACCTAAGAAATCAATGAAGACTTATTGACAATCAATCACCTTTTATTTTTTTTAATTTTTTAGTCTCCACTCCCAACCAAAGCTAAGTGATTCCTAGAAACATAGGGTAGTGGTTGATAATGTTATTTTAATTCCTAAATTTAGTTTTATTCCTTGTAGAAAAACTATTTCAATTTATCTACATGTTTCTCATTCATTCTTAATAAACCTCTCTTGTGACAATTCCTCAAGTTTTCCCATCACTATATCATTTCTTTATAAATTTTGAATGGAGAAACCCAATTACTATCATACTTTCCAATTATATTACATTCCCTCTTTGGAATACCAAGTTTAAATTTAAGATCACACTATTTTATAAGGTGCAAGCCTAAGAGTATCTATGCATATTGATTTGTATGTTCTTTAATTTGATTAGGTGTAATATCTCTAGTGATGTTGTGTCACAAATCCATTGTTAGCCTTCCAAATATGTATGAAGGATGATAATAAAATTTTAAAATTATAGAAATAAAAATAAAAAAATGAATTTTCAAAAGCCAAATATCAAAACAAGAAGTAAAATTCAAAAATTCTACCATAACCATAGAATATGTGATCAAAATCATTAGCATACCTCCTACCTTAGTTGAAATCTCAAACTCCTTGTATTTGGCCTCATCATAGACATGAAGATCTATTGAATTGTGATAGGACAATAGACTAGGGCAGGAGGCCTCTTATCCATCATTTGTATTTCCTTCCTTCTCATGAAAGCACCTAATACTCATAGGGGCTTGTGGTTATATTGGGTTTTGAGGAGAAAGGAACACACTATGGAAAGGTAGGCACTATTGCATTTTCATCACTACTAAACTATGTACATTTCACATCATTGTTTGCATTGAATTTATGTTATAAATTGATGTTTTGTGCTTATTTTTGGTCTCAAATTTGGGATTATAAGTATACACAATAAATATAAATTTGATGTGAGTATCCATGTCAATTTTGTGGTGAATTTATATTGAAAAAAGTTGATGAAAATGTTTGACTACATCCACTATCTTGAAGATAATAACAATGTAAAGTTGACACTATTTTTAGAGGTTAGTGTCAATTTAACACCACTTTTATATAATAAAAAATACAAAAAATAGAGTATTATTAGTTGTAATTACAAATAATTATATATTATATTGTATTAACCTAAATTTAGTCATGAATACTTGATCTTGCCTATTTTTATCCCCTTTTACTGTTAATTGGCATGTGCACTTTATTGACACCTATTTTACATTTTGATTTATCTAAGCATAAGAGAAGACCTACTTTTATCACAAAGACATCTATTGTCAGATTAAAAAAATGAGCTTATAGATAAAAACACCTTTATGTATATGTATTTATTGACCTAGATCTTAAACTCAATGCCTTTTTTGAAGGGACAAGAATTCCCAACATGGCATTCCTATCCCTATTTTCTATTTCTGTGCTTCCATCAAAATAGTGCAAATTAAAAAAGGAAAGTATCTTTAGGTTCAACCTCTATATTTACAAACTCTCCAATGGGTCTTTTTCCTTCTTGAACCACTATAATACACATTCAATTAATTCATTTTAGACATCTTTTTAAGCTTATGAATTCTATTACAATAGCTTATTTACGCAAGTGCACATTGAGAAAAAGTTCCATATTATTCCCAAATCAATTTCCAAGCACTTCAAGTAGTCACAATCCAAGTCTAAATTTAGTTTTATGTAACCCTAGCCAAGCATGATCAAGTATTCAATCCAAATCTATATTCGTTCATATAATCAAAGGATCATAATTTCACAAAGCACTTAGGTAGGAGAACTACATGGAGGTTTGATCCCTCTTTAGCATATTGGTATGTAGGCAACACTCAACACAATGGGGTGTTGAAGTTTAGCATAAATCCAATCAATAACCCTTTTTAATCCTTCACATAAATTTATCTTCTTATGACACAAAATTATGGTTTTTAACTTCAATAAAAGATATATAGGTCTCTACAAACTTTCTAAAGATGAAATGAGTGAAAGAAGTCCTAATTTTCACTGTCACACCCAATTATTCTAAAAGTTCTAGTTTTTTGTAAAAAGATAAGATCAACCAATAGGGACAACATCAACAATTTATCTTGTCCTCTAATGGGATGTATTATCCTTAGAGCACTCAAACTCATATTTTATAAGGTTTTTAGGTTTTTTACATTTTTTTTCCTACATTTTGTTTTTGTATTTAATCACCTAACAACTTAGAAAGCTAAGTTCATCTCTCCTTTGCATAGTTTAGCCTTATTCACTTCTATTTTTATTTTTATATTTTAGTAATTTATCTTTAATATGATGTTAAAAATTATGTTTAAAACACCCTATATTATTCTATTCCATTTATCTAATTTATAACTAATCACCATGTTAATTTAATTTTAGATAAAAAATTTGGTGAATCTATTCATTGATCTAGATTTATGTTACACCCATAACATTATGAGTACTAAGGTTATGAAATGGAGATCATAGCCTTTATCTTTCATTTATTAATTCTTAATATTTAGGCTGACATAATTATAATGAAATGGGTGTGACCCTTTCCTAATTATGAGTATATATATGTGGAACATGGCTCTCTATAATCATCATAAGTTTAATTATTGGATTAATTTATTCATTTATTATGATTATTGGAGATTTTACCCTTGAATTGGATTATATTTGAATGTTATTTCTTTTATTATAAATAAATATCCTAACAAGTGGTATCAGAGCATTGATTTTGGTAAAGATTTGTTTCCATTATATCTCTCAAACCATGGTGAATTTTTATACAATTTTTTAATGGCTTTTGATAATCAATCAATGATTTTAAAATAAAAAAATTGGGATGTGGTGATAACTATTGAGTGAGTTATTATTATTTTATGACTTTTTATAAAATAAATCTACATGCCATAGTTTTTTGAATTTTTTTGAATTATTTATATTTTAAAAAATATCTTAAAATTTTATTTAGGGTCCATTCATTTTATTTTTATATTTTGGGAATTTTAAATTATTAAATTCATTGGTCAATGTTGGTCAACAATGGAACATATGCTCCCAATACAACACATGTTTTAATTTTTTATGGTTACCACTAAATGTAGATAATTTCCTCTAAGAATTGAGAACAAAATTAGAGATAGAAACAAAACCAAATTAATAACTAAAATTTTTGGAACAAATGATTTTTTTTCAACCAGTAATCCCAATGATTCCCTTTATTGTCCACCTCCTAAAATTGAATGAAATATACTTGAGAGATATGAAACAATGGTCACTTTTATTGAGGATATTTTTGTTTACACCATTTACAACATAATTGAATGAGGTTTTAGACATGTTTAAATATGATCTAATATATGAATTTAAGTCATTAATTAATACACATCCTACAATATCTCATATGTAAATAAGCCATCTTATAGGTCACAATAAAGAAAACATAGGACAATAGTTCTAAGGGAAAAAATACACCTACCAAAGATGGGCATTCAAAAGTTTGATGGTATGCATGTAACCTTCTGAATAAGTCTCATGAAATGATATTTTTAGCTTCAAAATATACCAAAGAATTCAAAGGTTGACATAGCCTCCCTACATCTAGAATTTGAACCTTATCAATGGTACCAGTGGATGATGAGTGACAAGAAAGGGAAAGGGCTTAGTTGGGATCAATTTACTAAGGATTTAAAAACCAGTATGAGAATCCATAGAAGGTAATTTATTTCACCCAATTAAAAAATTCAAAACAAATAAGATCCATAACAGAATATAATGTAGAGCATATGAGATTGGCAATCCAAACTCTATAAGCAACACCTCATCAGAGACTACAATTTTACATCAATGGACTAAATGAATTTTTTGTAACCATGTACAATTAATAAATAAATATAATAAGCACTACACATTAAATAATGAAACTATACTACCAAGAGATTCATGCAAGGTCAAAATTTGGGATGGTGAGATAGAATGTGACTAATATTATTGATAGAAATATGGTCAACTCTTTTAACCCAAGTCAAATTACCAAGTTATCTCCTCAACAAGAGGCCAAAAAAAGAGAAAAGGGCCTATGTTGGCATTATGATATTAAATGGTCTAGAGGACCTAATTATGCCAATGGTTAGAAAAAACTAATGATTATTAAGAATGAGGTTTTAAAGGAAGAATAATTAGCTACAGAGGAACCAACAATAAAACAAAAGAATGAAAATTCTAAGGAGGAATAAATCCCTATTATCTCTCTACATGTATTAAATTAGATAATCACACCAAAAAGACTCAAAGTGGTGGGTCATATTAAGAATAAGAAAGTGATAGTTTTAGTTGATATAGGGAGCACCTATAATTTCATTGACAAAAACTTAGCTAATGAGATCAATTAATTTGTGTATCTAGTCTCCAATTTTAAAGTAATGATTACTGATGGGAAATAAATATCTTGTGGGGGTAAATGTCATCATATCAAGCTCTCAATGGGGGACTATCAGTTAGATTCAAAAATATTTTTCATATCGATTGGGGGAGTAGATGTAATTTTGTGAGTGTAATGGATTAAACAACTAGGAATAGTGTCTTTGAATTTTCAAAACTTATTCATGGTTTTTAGTATAAATGGAAAAATTTACACACTTATCAGGATGAAATCCCCACCAAGACAAATTATTATCTCTCATAGGATGGATAAATTACTTAGGAAAGGATGTTATGACATAGTGGAACAATTACATTTATTGAAAGCACATGATGTAAAAAATTAGGAACCACCAAATATTTAAAATGATTATTAAAAAACATCAAAAAGTCTTTTAGGAACAAAATATCCTACCTCCAATCACAGATCATGATCATGTAATTGAATTGAGTCCATGAAGTATCCCTCCTAACATTAGACCTTACCACTACCCTTATGTACAAAACTCATAAATTGAAAAATTGGTGAAGGAATTGCTATCCCTAGGTATTTTTCATCCTATTAAAAGTGCTTATTCATCTCTAATAGTTATGATTAGAAAAGGATGATTCATGGATAATGTGCCCAGATTATAAGGAACTCAATAAAATCACATTGAAAGATAAGTTTCTAATTTTTGTCATTAATGAATTATTGAATGAATTGAATGGTGTTATTTTCTTTACTAAGTTATTTTTACATTTGAGGTATTAGTAAATTTAGGTAAAGGAGGAGGATCTATATAAGACTAGATTTAGGACACATGAGGGTCACTATGAATTCTTAGTTATGATATTTGATCTCACTAATGAGCCATCTACTTTTTAGAGCCTCATAAATTCAATTTTCCACCCATTTATTGATAAATTTATACTAGTTTTATTTGATGACATATTGATCTATAGTAAATCATGGGAAGAACATTTGTAACATGTTTAAAAGATATTAAAGGAATTGAAATACCATCAAATTTATGCAAATAAATCTAAATGTGCATTTAGAGTGAAGGAAGTGGAGTACTTAGGACATTTGGTATCACATAAAGGTTTTAAAGTGGATCCAAAGAAGATTGTAGCTATCAAAGATTGGAAAAAACCTAAAAATATCAAATGGTTTAGAGAGTTATTTGGTCTAACAGGATACTACATAAGATTTGTTCACAATTATGATCACATAGAAACACCATTAAAAACATTATTGTATAAGGATTAGTTTTTATGGTCAGACTTAGACACCTAAGCATTCTAACAATTGAAATAAGATCTTACTTCCACACCTATTCTAGTTAGCCCAAACTTCTCTAAGACATTTGTGGTAAAATGTGATGCTTTTAGACATGGAATTAGGGTAATACTAATGCATTAAGGACATCACTTGGCATTTGAGAGTTTAAAATTAAAATGAAATAACTTGGTAAGGCCCACATATGATAAAAAAAAGGTTAGAAATCATTCACATAATCAAATAATGGCACCAATATCTCATGGGAAGGCATTTCAAAGTTAAGATAGATCATGAGAGTCTAAAGTATTTTTTTGGATCAATGACTATATTTAGAGAAGCAACATAAATGGGTTACAAATAAGCTAGTATATGACTTTGAAATTATTTACAAAAAGGAAAGGAGAATATTGTAGTTGATGCACTTTCTTAACAGGAAGTAGAGGAAACAAACCTTTATGTTATTTCTTTTTTATAACCTTAATGGGTAGAAGCAATGTAGGTAGAGTGGTAACAATACAATCCAAATAGGAAACTCATACAATAATTTCAAGAGAACCCATCTTATGTAGATAAGTAATTTTGGAAAATATTCTCATTATGGTACAAAGGCATACTCTTTTTGTGTAAAAATTTAGAATTGAAAGCTAGTATCTTGTCTCAAATGCATGATTCACCCATCAAAGGACATTCTATGTTATTAAAGACTTATCATCATATAAATAAGTATTTTTTGGGTAGGGCCTTAATGGGGATTTATATAAATTTATGGAATAATGTTTGATATGTCAACAAAAATAAGAAAAAATGATTAAGACCCCATGTCTCTTACAATCATTAGCAATTCCAACACAACTTTATGAAGAAATATCAATGAAATTAATTATATTCATATTACAGGTATGATCACTAAAATGGGGGTGAATTAGTGATTCAAGATAATCCAACTTAAATTCTAATTATTTCAAACCCTTGATCAATCACCACAAGCATTCATAAAGCATACAAGTTATTCATAACAATGAATAAGAAAGATAATGCAAGATCAAGCACACAAAACATAAATTATGTGGGAAAATATCATGGAGAATAAAAACAAATCTCAATCCTAAAAAAACATGGAATAATTTTCCTATAATATGATAAAAAACACGAGACCTTTTAGTAAATCATCCACTTCACAAGGAGCACCCACCCCTAAGCATGAACAAGCACCAATTTGTTCTATATGTTGAGCACCCACATAACAACTATGAAATAAAAAGATCCATAAATATTATTTCCTTTCAATATTATGGATAAAAATTTATAAAACCTTTATTCAACTCTTCATACTCTCTCAATCTTGCACACACAAGCAATACATCCAAAATACCCTTTAGATCACTATAGACCTCTTCACTCATCCTCAATATTTAAACTTGAAAGTACACTATTATAGCATTATAATTATGACCTACAAGTAATACACACATTATTTAACCTACTATACTCTTCAATCCATCCACAAATCACACTCAAATTTCTCTATTCTTTGCTTAACCATGATAGAAACCATCACCTTTGATTTAGCTCTTTATAGAGTAAAATTGTCCATCACCTTCTTGTTTAGCCATAAGACATTAATTAAATCTTAATTATTCTATCCAATTTATACATATATTAATAAAAACTTCATGTGTTTACTATATAATCCATGGGTCATCCTTTAGTAGCTACACCTTTCAATTATGCCTTAATATCCTCTATAGGTCTCATGGAGACCTATTCACCCCTTTATCATATTACCAAAAAAAATAGGAATATAAGTCCACATAAAATCACATATTTCATCTTAACATGACCCATAAAACATCATAAAGTTATTAAATTCATCCCTACTCACCTCTACATATGAAAAAACTAATAATCATTTGCCTTCCTCACAAAAACACCATGAATGAACAAATAGTCAACTTGTGAGCATTTGTTTATATATACAATGGATTGGTCAAAACTCCAATATATATATATATATATATATATATATATATATATATATATATATATATATATATATATATATATATATTGGAGTTTTGACCAATCCATTGTATATATATATATATATATATATATATATATATATATATATATATATATATATATATCATCCTAAATTATTATAAAACACTCCAATTTATAATTCACCTTTAAATATCCAAAAATCATCAACATAAACTCAAACATCCTTCCTGGGTCATTTGTAAAAGAATGTCAAACCAGTAGTCAACTTTTAACCCTAATAAATGTAGTTGTACTATCAATAAAACCTCAGAATTATTTTTATTGGATATAACTTGAAGTTATATACCATTTTTATTTTTATACCACCATAAAATTCATCCTCCATAAAAAGTTATAGCCAAAACAGTGAGGACTAGTTTTCCTTTGTAAATTCAAATATTTGAATTCCAAAGGTCACTTTTTTAATGCAAATTTGGCTATGGAAAATAGAGAAATATACCTGGGAGACCATATTTTTACCTTCATAAAATTTTATATGATATATTTCAATACCTAAAATTTTAAACACGTGAACTAGGCACAAACCTAAATAAACCCATGTGACCATTTTCCTCTAATACCTTCACACATGCGAATGCTAACATCATCAATCTGCTTACTGAGGTAGATCTATCAAAGTGACTAGGCTAACCTATATATTCACAAGGATATTATAATGAATTAATTTTAATTAAAAAATTTACCAAATCACTCTTGACACCTTATATGACCCCTTAAACATGGTCAACACATCACCAACATCCATTACCTTGCCTAACCAAGCAAACCCTACAAGCTCCATGCATGATCACTAAGGCACACTTTGTCATTGAAATTATAGCATACATGAAACCAAAATAACACTATTTTAAATGTAATGTAAATTATTGGATACATTTGATACATCATTTACAACATCTCAATAATCTCCCCCTTTGTCATTGATGTTAACACCAACACAAAACTATTCACGTACTCCTTTTCTGAAAACACTTTCTCCCCCTTTGACACAATGAAAAAGTGGGATTACCTATTGATATTTAGGACCTAAAAAATTTATGTTGTTTTCAAATACAAAATAAATAAGGTAACTCTGAGATATGATATAAACTTTCCTATCACTGTGCATACCATTCCTTACCAAATCTTCACAGTCTTGCTGATTGACAACACACCATCTTGACCATGCCCTAATATATGAAGAAGAAACACAAAAGACCAGTAAAATTTGAGTGATAAAACCTTAATATCATATAAATTTATTCCCCCTAACTCTCATAACCTTAGGCTCATATTTATAACCTTTAGACCATCTTCAACCATGACAAAATTTCATAATTGTCTTCAAATTTTCTCTCATAAGTCAACACCATGATCTATAATATATGTTAAAGCCACTCTAAAAATATTAAATATGTTAAAAATTTACTAAAAAATCATATTATAACAATAATAACTTGCTCTTTTGGATAAAATGGCCAAAAAATTCATTTCTTCATACTAGCCTTGCCTAGAGGCCTAATAGCCCTACCTGAACCTTGAAGAGCCCATACCTTTTTGTGTATACACTTTCATGGATTAAAATTTCATATATATATTAATATAATATTCCCCTTAATTCATACCAAAAATCAAGAACCAAATATTCCTCTACACTATAGCTCCTTCATAAATTGACCTATCAATTAACCCTTCATTTGCATAAATCCTTATCCATAAGACAAAATACACACCTCCAGATTATTTTAAAAAAAATTTGAGTACCCTTTTATACATTTTATTTGATTAAGTATAGTAAGGTCTCAAATCCCTTGGGAAGGTCACTAACTCACATGGTACAAAAACTAAGGCATCAAAAATAAATAGGGTCAACTTACCACCTTCTGATCAACACCAGCTTCTAAAACTTCTCTCACACCTTGAGTTCATCAATGAAAAATTTTGGACCAGTTTTTGATGTTATAATCCTATTGGGACCCATATAACATAAAATTGTTTTTAGCCTCCTAATCTTTATGCATAGACTATGATACCCTAGAGGCATCAAAACTATATTTATATTGTATTCAAGAAACATTCAAACCATGAAACCACCTAGATCATACCTAAATTATTTCAACTCACCTTTATATGAATTAAATTTAGCTTAAATACTCACCAATATTTATTTATCACTTGAAACCCATCATTATGTGCCTATAGACCCTTTGTACACAACAGTCACTATGCCAAAACACCTTATATTGATCATGGTAGCCTTATGACATATCCATATCACTTATTTAACCTATTTACATCAAATTCAATTATATTCCACACTTGGTTATATTCTTAAACCTCAAAATCATCAAATTTAAAAGATTAGCGTTCACTAGGTAGTGAACACTAACCAAAATGGTCATTAATGCTACTTGTGATCAATCCAATGCATGACAACCCATGGAATACACTTGGAGACATCCTCTACGTACTCCATACCAAACTCAACTTCATAATTAATGATTTTACATATTGAACCAAGTATAAAAAATTGACTAGAATTTACTTATAGGACTAATGTCCCTAAATGACTCACTTAAAGCTTTCTATCACAAAACTATAGAGTAAGCTTATGAACAGGTTTCTCCCCCTTAACCAAATACCTTATATGATCAACACAAGCCTTGATAATAACATATAATCAATTATATATCAAAATGGTATTGGTATTAAAGACCAATCAACAACTCTACATACCTCTATACTTTGTTTATCACCTAGAGCACATAAACTTGCTTCTACACATGAAAGATGTCTCCTGAGAAGCATAGGTAGAGATATTTTATTATCATAGGGTGACTAAAGGTCCCAAACTTTAGGATATTCCCACATCTCTATGATCTTACTTGACTTTAAATCCTACCTCATCATCAAATTAGCTTTAAATGAATCCTTGACTTTATTCTTTCCCTTGGGCTTGAAATCTTACTTAATCTTCTTGTCCATTTGAGTAGATAAGGCTTGTTCTTTGACTCTTGAACTTGTTCCCTATTCTGTCAAGATAAACAATCCATTTTGAGCCTATTTTTCATTCACCTCCTTAGGTCTCCATTCATTATAGTTCATTTTCTTCATGTTAGGATTGACTTTCTTTGACGTAAAATACTGACCATTCCTATAGAACCTTGCTATGTGACCTCTCTTTTGACACTTGTATAAAACCATATTTTTTAAAAAAACTCATTGTTTCTTATTTTATTAGCATAAAATCTTCCAATGTGCCCAATGTCATAATAATTTTAGCACTCAAATCCATTCATACTACTTGATTGATGATTCAAATCATAGTTCTAAGAACATTCATTCTTTGAGGGTCTTCTACACCCTCTTGACCTATGACCAAAATTATTGTAAGAGTAATAATGATCTTTGAAATTAGCATACCTTATAGCATTTGGTTTTTTGATAGGATTGGTTTTCAATCTTCCAGAACAATTATTCCTTGACTGATCATTGATCTTTAAGATTTGATTCTTCTTATTCGTATTATTACTTTATTTGTATTTATTAGCATTCTCCTTAACATTATTAGTATTTTGATCCAACATCATTGTATTATAAATACTTATATCATTATGATCATCTTCATGGAACCCAAAACCTAAATTATCATTTGAGGGCTTTTGGATACTTAATAAGTCATCAAGATCAACTATACTTTTCTCAAATTTTTAAAATGTCTCAAGCTTTCTCATAGCTTGATCTAGTTTCTCCTAAAAAGACTCTATTTATAATTTTCAATTAACACACTCTTCATCCTTACTTTTCACCTCTTTAGCTATGGTACAAACATGAGTTTCAAGATGTTCAGTGATGTCATCATACTCCTTGACTTCATTTCTCAACATTTCTCCAAAGAGGCCAATTTTCTCCTCATAGGATTTGATCAAGAAAGCTTGCTTTCTATTCTTGCCTTGTAGTAGCTTCATTTCTTTCAAGGTATTCATATATTTGTCTTCAATAGTGATTTTATTATCTTATTTCTTTGAAATATCTCCACTAAAGAGATATTTTCCTAAATAACATTCAACTTAATCATCACTCATAGCCTGAAAAGTGTCTCCTTGTCCTCATCATGAAATGAATCATCACTATCTAATGTTTTTTATTCTTCTTTTATAGATATTTACTATCTTCTTCATGGTAAAGGCTCTTAATTACTTTTTATGATTCCTTCTTGCCATTTCTCTTATTGAATAACCTTTTTTTAATTGCTAGGACCCTCAAATTTATTTTGCTCATCTTCATGAGATTCTTTATGAGTTTTTTTTTGTTTAGTCTTACCTCTATCAAGTCATTTAAATGTAAAATGACCAATTTTACCACATGAAAAATATTTAAAATGAATTTTTCCTTCATAATTACCTGATCCTACATTTAATTTTCTTATAATCATGGCTATAAGTTGATCTTCATTGAGATCAAAATATTCAAGACTTGTTCTTCTTAGATTTTAACTCCTTGATTACCTTAAAGGTTGATTTTTTATTAAGAGGTTTTTCCTCATTAAATCTCATCTCATAGGTAGTAAGGATGCCATTAAATTCATCCATCTTCATCTGAGTGAGATCATTAATTTCTTCTATAATAGATACTTTTGAATTAAATTTTGAGTATGAGAGACCTTAACACCTTTTGTATCATAGTAACTTCTTACATATCCTCTCAAAGACCTCTAATCTTTTAGGATTTCATAATATCTTCTTCTTTCATTTTAAGCCCTTCAAATTACCTTTGATAACTTTACAATTTAGCCAACTTAACCTTTGAATCTACTTCATAGATAGTTTGTAATTTGATCTAAATTTCCTTGGTAGACTTTCAATGGATCACCTTGGTGAACTCATATTCTAAATGGCCATAAATGATAGCATACATAGATTTAGAATTTTTCTCACTTAGCTTCTTGTTAGCAGCATTAGTTGGAGGAGTAGTTGGCATAGTATAACCATCCATTATAGATTTCCAAATATCAAACCCTAGAGACATGATGTATTTCCTCATCCTTGTACTCCAAAAAGCATAATTAGACCCATTTAACAATGGTTATTTCATTACAAATAAACCTTGTATATGTTTAATTGCCATATTATACCTTGGATCACCTTTAAGTGGTTAAACTTGTAAAGAAGGTATGGATACGATACCAATTATTAGATGTACAATAACTAATAATGGGGGTGAATAAATGATGAAATATAATCCAAAATTCAATTCCAATCCTTTCAAACCCTTGATCAATCACCACAAACATTCATAAAGCATACAAGTTATTAATAACAATGAATAAGAAAGATAATGCAAGATCAAGCACACAATACATGAAATATGTGGTAAAACCTCATGGGGAATAAAACCCACTCTCAATCCTATAAACACATGTACTAATTGTCTTATAATATGATCATAAACATAAGACCTTTTAGTGAATCACCCAATTCATAAGGAACACCTACCCCTAAGCATGAACAAGCACCAACTTGTTTTAGATGTTGAGCACCCACACAAGACCTAGGAAATCAATAGATATAGAACTATAATTTATTTTTAATTTTATGGATAAATAATGTATAACACCTTTATTCAACTCTTCATACTCTCTCAAGCTTTCACGCACAAGTAATGCATCCAAAACACCCTTTTGGATCATTCTAGACCTCTTTGCTCATCCTTAATCTTCAAACATATAAGAACACTATTATTACATCATAATTATGACCTATAAGTCATTTACACATTAATTAACATACTCTAATCTTAAATCCATCCACCAAGCACACTCAAACTTCTCTATTCTTCACTTAACCATGCTAGAAACCATCACCTTTGATTTATCTCTTTATAGAGTAAACTTATCCATCACCTTCTTGGTCAACCATAAGACTTTCATTAAATATTAAGGATTCTATCACATTAAAAAATAGATAAATAAACACCTTCATAGGTCAAAAATAACATCCATGGGTCATCCTTTAACAACTACACCTTTCATTTAGGCCTTAATAGCCTGTATAGGTCTTGTGAAGACCCATTCACCCATTTAGCATATTACCAAGAAAAACTAGGAACACAATTCCAAATCAAATCCCATAATAGGTAATTTACAACCCTAAGACACCCTAAATTTCTTACATTCATCCCTACTCACCTCTACTTATGCAAAACCTAACAATCATTTGCCTTCCTCATAAAAACACCATGAACAAATAATCAATCAACTTGTGAGAATTTGTTTATATAAAATATGGATTGTTCAAACCTCAAAAATAAATATATCATTATTAAGGAGTATAAAACACTTTAAAATTGACAATTCACCTTTAGAAATCCAAACACCATCAACAAAAACTCAAAAATCCTTCCTAGGTCATTTATAGAAGAAGGTCAAACCCTCAACCAACTTTTGACCATCATAAATGTAGTTGTACTATCAGTCAAACATATAAATTATTTTTCCTATATATCCCTTGAAGTTATATATCATTAAATTTTTATACCACCATAAAATTCATCCTGCATCAAAATTTATATACAAAATAGTGAGGACTAGGTTTCCTTTATAAATTTAAATATTTGAATTCCAATGGTCACTTTTTAATGCAAATTTTGCTAAGTATGGAAAATAGTGAAATATGTTTGGGAGACCATATTTTCACCTTCATAAATTTTTATAAGATAAATTTCAAGACCTTAAATTTTACACACATGAACTAGGCACAAACCTCAACACACCCATGTGACCATTTTCCTCTGACACCTTCACACGTGAATTCTGATGTCATCATTTTGAGTACTCAAGAAGATCTATCAAAGTGACTAGGAAAAGATAAAAATTCAAAATGTTGTTCTAATGATTTAATTTTACTTCCAAAAGCTCCCCAATCAATATTGACACCTTATATCACCCCTTAAATATGGTCAATGCATCACTAACATCCATCACCTTGCTTAACCAAGTAAACCCTGCAAGCTCCATGCATGATCACTAAGGCACACTTTGTAATTGACCTTATAACATCCATGACACCAAAATAAAATTATTTTCCACCTCATGGACATTATTGGACACCTTGGATACATTATTGAAAACATCTCAACAAGGCCTACCTAAATTGAATAACATAAATGTGATAATATTGGTTATGGATAAACTCACCAAGTACGCACATTTTTATGGGAATTTTCATCCATTTTAAGCTAATATTGTGGAAAAAATATTAAAAAAAAGGTAAAAAAACTCCATGGCATTCCTAAAATCATTATGAGTGATCATGATCCTATTATCACTAACATATTATAGATTAAACTATTTTCCACTTGGGTCACAAAACATACCCATAGTTCATCTTATCATCCACAATCAGATGGCCAAACTAAAATTAGGAATAAATGTATTAAAGGATACCTATGTTGTTTTACCTCAAAAACACAAGAACAATATTCCAAGTGCCTTTCATAGGTATAATGGTGGTAAAACACATCATTTCACATAGTGATAAAAATGATACCATTTGAGGCTCTCTATGGCTACCCCCCACCTTCTACTACATCTTATTTTTAGGGTCATTCCAAAGAATTTACAACTTAGGATAATATCTAATAATATTAAGAAGTGATTCAAGTCCTTAATGAGAATTTGATTGTGGCTCAAAATAGGATGAAATAATAATCCAATCAGTACTGCAATGAGAAGAACTTTGAGGAAGGAGATTGGGTGTTCCTTTGATTACAACCCTATAAACAATGGTCACTTAAACAACATAAGAACATCAATCCCACACCAAAATTCTATGGGCCCTGCAAGGTTCTACACCATATCAAAAGTTTCACTTATAAGTTAGAACTTCCACCTTCTTCCAGAATTCATCCTATCTTTTATGTTTCATACTTGAATAAAGTAATTAGTTCTAAGCTTTCAATCTAGTCTAAATTGCTCAAGTTAGATGAAGAAGGAAAGTTAATTATGGTACCTAAGAATTTTATACAGACAAAAAAAAATTACATAACTGAGCCATTTTTGAATTTCTCATCAAATGGAAGAAGTTGCCCACTAAGGATGCAACATGGGAGGATGAAAAATTCATGTAATAACATCCTGAGTTGTTAAGCATTGAGAGTAATAATTTTATAAAGGGGAAGGACATGTTACACCCCTAAACTTATGAGTACTAAGGTTATGGAATGGAGATCATAACCTTTATCTTTCATTTATTAATTCTTAATATTTAGGTTGACATAATTAGAATGAATGGGTGTGGCCCTTCTTTATTATGGGTGTGACTCTTTCAAATTATGGGTATATATATGGTGGAGCGTGGCTCTCCATAATCATTAGAATTTTTATTATTGAATTAATTTCCTCATTTATTATTATTATTAGAGGTTTTCCCCTCAAAGTGTATTGTATTTGAATTTTATTTATGTTATTACAAAGAAATATCCTAACACTTTGTCAAACCCTAAGACTTTCTTAGAGTTTCAACCTTTTAGGGTTTCACATTTTATTTAGTATATTTGATTTTTTTATTTTTTTACTTAAATTCATAAGGTTATAAAACATAAAATGAAAACATCCTCAATGGAAAATTTTGTTAAATCAAATATAACCTATGAATAAAAAGACTTATATGTTTCTAATGCTATATATCTTTCTCAAAGGCAATCCAAAATTCTACCAGACTTCCATTATTATAATATTTAAATAGAAATGTTATAAATAAAAACTAGATGACAAATTACATCTATGACACCTTTCATTTCTTTGCCTAGCTCCAAGGTTATAAGAGTTATCATCTGACTCCTATTATTTTCTTATGACTTATATTGGGTACCACACTCCATGCTATTAATAATCAATGAGGTAGGATGCCAAATCAAGGAAGTAGTCAATAGGTTCCTCATAAAACCCCTCCTCCTCCCACAAAATAATAAAATCAATCCACAATATATGATATTATTGATCAATTAAAGAATACTCCTACCAAAATTTCAATTTTGCACTTATTAAATACCTCACTAATCTATAAGGATATTATTTATGGTGTATTAAGGGAAAATATTATTCTTAGTGACACATAACCCACTAATTTTGATTCAATCATGAATACATTCAAAGATAAAAACACAAGAATCACTTTTGATAATGAAGAGTTTCCAACCCAAGATATAATCACACAAAATATACCATTATACATCTTGGTAAGAACACATAACAAAGGTAATAAAAGAGTATTGATTGGCATTGGATATATAATGAAAATTTTTATTAGTACATTATTAAGACAATTTGTATATTTTAAATTGGTAATATTCAACAAACAAATCAAAATATCAAAGGAATTTATGTTTCTTCAAAACCAGTTCTTGGTTTAATCAACTTAGAAATAACATTGGGGCCAAAATTGATACCTACTTTATTTCATGTTATATATAATAAATTAACTTAAAATATATTATTGGGTAGACCTTGGATACATATGATGGAAACAAATACCATCTATATTACACAAATTTATGAAGTTTTATGCATGAAGGATACTCTTATGAGTTAAGGATAATCTTATGAGTTTCATGATAATGATTCCCCTTTCTAATGTTGTAGGGTTTAACCAACTCAATCATAATTATGATCTACAAATCAATCCTACTTGTCAAATTTATCCATGGGATAAAAAATTCACATATGAAATTAATAAATCTATTAATTCCAATAAGCACATATATCAAGAATAGTTATGTATGGATAAACATGAGAAATTAGATATAGAAATGGAAAAAACATAAAAATAACTTTCACAATTAGAATAAAAGCAAACAAAAGTGAATTAAAAATGTATTCAAGATCCAAAATTAAAAATATAACACATTCAGAATGATGTGATAGAAATTGAGAAAATTAGGCCATAATTAAAAAAATTTGCATTAAAAAAGAAGATAAAAGTACACAAAATCAACATGAGACTATAATCACGCTACCTCTAGTGGTACATTTAGAAGTGCAAGATGGATATGTCTTAAATTACTATGATAGTGATGAGGATTAGACCAACATAGTTGATATGGATGATCATCAAATTCAAAAAATGTATTTTAATCATTTTGATGACTATTTATCTCATACATTGTTTACACCTATTGTTCTAGATGTTTATTGAGATAATGAAATGAAAATTATTTCACATCAATCAAAATAAAAAAATAAACATCTTGGCATGTATATGGATTATAATGATATAAATTTTGTCACTAAGGATTTAAATATTAATATACAATTAGAAATTCATACATTACACATTGAAAAAATTGTAAGTGAACAATTACAAAATCAAGAATTAGGGAATGCATAACTACACATTGAACAACACAAGAAGACACAATAAGAGACTCCTTTAAAAATTAGGTCAACAAACAATATATCAAAATTTGAATTTTTACTAAAGGAATCCATAAGTCAAGAAAAATATATAAATGGAAATACAAAGGAAGTTAGTAACAAGGATTATTCATATATTGAACCTTTGTTTCTCAACCCCTTTATTAATGGAAATCAATGTACTAATGTTGAAAGCGCATTATTTTATGAGGCTAATATTTGTAGCATGACACTTATCCAATATCTTGGATATGATTTCCAATGTTTGGGTCATATTATAGGGCCTCAATGCTACATTAGATCCATTGATCTACAAGTTACACTTGAATCAAAAACACATTCTGTTATATTCCATGATTATCCTAGATTGGATGACTATAATGAAAAATTAGGAAGATTATGGATGAGATAAATGGGGTAAATGTTGGTAAAGGATCATTATTATATTACATTTGAACATGAAAGTGCCATAATTACAATATCATGAGATGACCAAATTATTAATCAAGGGCAAACAAAGCAAACCATGTCTTCAAATAATATTGGAATAAATAATGATTACTCATCAAAGATCATTCAATTACCACTCCTTACAAATTATTTTGATCATTTCTAAATTATTGAGAAACTAATTTCATTTTAAAATCAATCTAAGAATACATTTAAACATGTTAAAAACAATAAAAACATGATTTTTTATAGCTTCTAGTTTACTACATATTCTTCATTCATTTGTTTGCCTTTATAATCGTTTGATCCATTCTTCTATGTCCCTAGGTTTACATTAAACTATTGGCCTCTTTAAATTCTAATTTACTTTATAGATATACATATCCTCATAAAAATGATCAATCCTGCTAAAAAGCACCATTTATTTCTCTACTCGCATACTTTTCACTAAAATTTTATCATTTTTCCTACATGACATAATCGACCAGAATAGGACATAAATGTTAACCAATATCATCCCAATGTTTGATCTTGTCATTTTACTCTTTTTTACTATAAATTAGAGCTTTAATCATGTCAATGTATAGATTATTCATGCAATATCAATATACAATTTCAAGTTTTTCATGCAAAATCTCTCTTTTTTAGGCTCTATTATTTATACATGCACCATCTTTAGACAAGTGTACATTAAATGAAATGAGAATGTAAAACTAGTTATTTATATAAACATTTCAATCTCCTAAGGATTTATA
The DNA here is from genome assembly GCA_037957365.1 of Torreya grandis. Lineage (NCBI taxonomy): Eukaryota > Viridiplantae > Streptophyta > Pinopsida > Cupressales > Taxaceae > Torreya > Torreya grandis. The sequence continues at coordinate 179,082 of JARHVA010000417.1, forward strand.
TTAATTCCAAGTCACATTAAATAATGTAAAATTCCTTCTGTTGAGCCATTAATTATCATTGGTACATCTCTTTCATTGAAACTTATGTGAACTATCCAGATTTATCTACTTTATTCTATTTTCAAACACATTGGTTTCATTCTAATATATTCTATTGTTGTTTTACATATTAAAAAATACAAAAAACATCATATATTCTCAAAAATGTAAAAAAAAATATAAAATTGTCAAAAAATACAAAACCAGGACCTAAACATGATTAGCAATCTAGTAGACATATTTACAATATGTTATTTGTATCATGATTAATAGATAAAATATTATTTATATATCAAAAATGTATTTTATGGGTATGTATGAATTGTTGTACACTACATATAAATATTTTCACAAATTAATATGTTGGACTCTCCTCTACCCATTGGCTTTGCTAAGTTAGGGGCATATTATTTATAGGTGATATTATGTAGGTGATATCATATTTTAACCCTGATACTATTGAGATTTCAATTGTTTATAAATATTTTTCTAACATTTATATCTTATATAGTGTACATGAACATGTTATTTTATAGGATTTGATCACATGAAATATGCATATCTTAGACAACCCTTGCTAGTTATATGCTCCACTGATGCAATTTACTTTTACATAGTAGATTATAATTCTTCTTTTCTATTGTGTTGGTCCTTGTGTGAAACTATTGATTGATGCATCTATATAATATATTGTGTGTTGTGTGTGATATTTAAACATGTCCATATTTTTTCCCTTCACCTTATGTGTGAGTAACATTTGAACATGTCCCTTATTTGTGACCTTCTTCATTTATATGCATTTTATTTAGGACATTTGAACCTGTCCTCACTATTGGTCATTGGCCCATAGATATCTATTTTATATTATTTGTACTTTTTATGTGTGTGATTATTGAGATTGATGAGTTTGATAAGTGTAATTATCCATATCATGCACCCCTAACATACTATCATAATATTTGCATAAGCTTCAATGTTATATTTTATAGGCCTTGCCTCTTAAGTTCCATTCAAAATTTAAAATTTACTATGTTAACACACATTTTTCATATCCTAAAATTTTCAATGATGACATCCTTACTACACACTTTCAAGTTAATTTTTATTTTGAGATGAATGAATTTTTAGGGGAAAATTCCCTCACCTAAAAAAGGGGGGCATTTCAGTGGGCTTCTCATGCAAGAAATAAGCCATTTTCAAAGAGAAAAACTCCATTATAAGTAAAATCATAGTTTCAAAGTGGAAAATTTTGAATTTTTTTGTTATTGGAACATATTATCGGGGAATATGAAATTTAATATGCATTATTTCAATTTTAAAGAGAGAATTTACATAGTTTCAATCAAAATTTACAATGAACATTCACTTATAATTTTAAAATTTATAAATACAATGGGAACATAATATAGTTTTATGCCATATATTTTTAGCTATGAACACATTAAGATCATGGGCATAATCTATTATCTTATGATCATGCTTTCAAAAATAAAAATGATCTAGAATGTCCTAGAATATTACAATTGAATCTACAAGCTTTCTATAGTGGTTAACTCAGTTTAGTTGCAGAGTGCATGACTTGTAGTTCATTGAGCACTCTATCATTATGTGTACAAATCCATTATATATTTTGACTCATTTAACATATTTAGGTTATAAATATTATCATAATATAATTTAGGATCAACATCCCTTAATAGGTATTATTTTGAATTCAAAATAGAAAATTCAAGTTCGAGTTTCATCATCCCCAATCTTCTACAATGGTTTATATAAGGAACCATCTTCTCCAAGTGAATCATGAGAGACACCAATTCTATAATGCTTCAAGGAAGCATAATCACCAGGAAAATTCATAAAAATCAACATTAATTTCACACATATAGGTGTATTCACTCCATACTCTCATTTCACTTTTCAAACTATAACAAAATAAGTAATTTCTATTTTTTTCAAATTTATTTCAAATTTTAAATTGTCAAAATTCAAGTAAAGTTCCAAATTTTCAAATTTAAATTTAAAAAAAAAACAAAATTAATACTTCAAATGTTTTATAGGGTTTGTCAAACTATATGGTACCTTGCATGATTTAAGTATGAAGTTTAAAGACAAAGTGTGTCTTACACAATAAGTATAACTTTATTTTAATATAATAATTGCATTCCTAGACTAAGAGGGGAAATGTAGTAATCTAAATTTTGTCACAAATACTTGATATACCTAATTTTATCTCTTTTTACCATTAATTATCATGTGCACCTAATTGACACATATTTTTTAATTTGACTTATTATAAGCATAAGAGGAGACCTAGTTTCATCACAAATCCATCTATTGTCATATACATAAATAATATTACTATTGAAAATACATTTATGAAAATGTATTTCCTAACTCTAACTCTAAACTCAACACATTTCTTGGAGGTCCAAGAACTCCCAACAAGGCATTTCTGCCCCTATCTATGGTTTCTATCCTTTAATCAAAATAGTCAAAATTTAAAAAAGGAAACTATCATTAGGGTTAGCCATTAGATTTATAAAATTTATAATAGGTATTTTTCCCACTTGAATCAATTTAAAATCATATTAAATTCATTCATTTTAGACATCTTTGCAAGCTTATCAATTCTATTACAAGATCTTATTTACATAAGTGCACATTGATAAAAAATTCAATATTCTCCCTAAATCATCCAAGCACTTCAAGCAGTCATGAACAAAGTATGAATTTGGTTTTATGTGTTCCTAGATAAACATGATCAAGTATTCAAGGAAAATATATACGTATTCATATAGTCAAAAGAACATAATTACACAAAGCACTTATGAAAGAGAACTACATGAGAGTTTTATCCCTCTTCAGAGTATTGGTATATATGTATTATTTAGCATAGTGTGATGTTGAGGTCTAAAAAAACTCAAATTACTAACCCTTTTTTAATCCTTCACATCAATTTATTTTCTTATGGTATAAAATTAGGGTTTACAACATTAAGAAGGCATATACAGGCTTTCATGGATTTTTTGAAGATGAAATTATCACAAGAATACCTAATTTTTAGTATCACACTTGATAGTTATGAAAGTTCCATTTTTTATATAAATACAAGATTTAATAATAGGGACAATAATGATAGTAACTCTATTACCTAATAGGTATTTCTATCCTTAAAGGCACTCAGGTTCAGCTTCTAATATGTTTTTAGGTTTCTACATTTTGTCTATCATTCCATTCTATTTTCCTATTCAGTCACTTGATGACTCAAAAAGTTAAGCTCATCTCTCATTTTTGCATAGTTTAACCTTATTCACTTCTATTTTGATTTGTTTATTTTATTAATTTATCTTAAATTTAATAGTTTGTGTTTACAACACACTATATTGTTCTAGTCCATTTATCTAATTTAGAATTAATAACCACATTAATTCAAGTTTAGATAAAACATATATTTGTTTTTAAATGTATATTATATATTTTAAAACTCATATATTAGATATATTATAATTGGATAGTAAACAACATATATTTTAATTAGAAAATTTATATATATAATAGTTTATAGATGAGAAAATAAGTAAATTATCATCTATGATACAACTATGTTGGTAGGAGTCAAACTAATGTAATCTCCCTTTCAGAATAGAAAAAGAACTAAGACTCTCTTAACCTTAGTTTTTAGCATGATCAACATCTATCATATCATCAATTTAATATGGATTTGAGGGTTCTTATTTAGGTTTGAGTCACCATGCATAGGCTGATGAGCATAGCTAGTATCATTTTCATCACCCTATTTAAAATCAATACCATTAACTATAACATATAGTTTTTGGACTTACAAAGACATAATTTAATAATTATATGAGTGTGCCCAATCTAAGGATTATGTTATAGCAATAAATAAACACTTTAGTGTTCCATCCAAAGGATTTAAATTATTGTTGTACTTGCATACTAGCCTTATAGTCATAACATTTCTCTTATAATAATTCTTTTTATGTTAAATTAATAAATATTTAAAATATTAAATAATTAGATTTACTAAATAAATTATACAAACTTAAAAATTATTATGAAACCTCATTTATACTCATTTACCATAAGCAATGAATCACCTGTATACCATGATTTAGTCTCACTTTTTACTAGGCCTTGTCATGACTACTCTTTACCCCTAGAATAATTTAAAAATTTGAAAAAAATTAAGTAATTAAATATAAATCAAGATTTTTTTACATCATTATTATATTAATCTAACCCATAAATTATCTATTGATTTGGGTTTATGCACAACTATATGAGGTAGCATCTAACATTTTAAGGATAAATGAAAAAAAATCACTTTAAGGCATGAGTTGTGAGGTATTCACTTATGTAAACAACCTATTGGTGGATTAGAGATGAGAAAAGTAGTTTGTTTAACATGTATGGGTCAGCTATGCATGAATCTGAATATACTTGATAAGAGTGGACTAATGATGGATCTAACTTAAATTGGTTAAGACTAAAATAAACTCAAAAGGAGGGAAAGGGTTAGGTAGAAAATAAGGCTTATGGAGCACATAAGATGAAACCTTTCTAGGCCAAAACTTGAACTAAAATTTGGAAAAGGAATCATAGACCAATGTTTACTATAGGATTCTATAGAAAAATAACAATATAACACATTCAAGAGTAAAATAAAATCAAAATACAAAAAACTTAAGCACATAAAATCAAAGGTTACCATGTTTGTAAGACTGAAATAACACATATACAATAGGATTATGATTCATATGCAAAATACATTCAAATAAACAATAGATTAATATTACTGACTATATATTAAGAGAGATAAATCATGCACAACCATAAGACTAAGAATTTGAAATTATAAAAATTCTTACACAATCCATAAGTTTGGAAAAAAATCAATATTTTCACATCAAGATTGATTTCTAAATTTTCCTCATTATTTCTTATTAATTACAATAGACAAAATTTTCATCCCTTTGGGATTAAGAGGATATAAGTATATAAAATTTTTGGATGGGAAAGGCCTCATCTCTGAAGTGAAGTCTAAAAATAGCATTGTATGTTAATTCACATGCAAAACATGCATGTACAAAGATGATTGATTAAAATAGAATTCTTCATCTAAAATATAATCTATACGTGCTAAATAAATTAGGATCTAATAGTTCCATCTCAACTCAAACATGCAAATACATAGGTATATTTAAAAAGGTATGAATGTGGTACCACTAGAAGAACTAAACTTTAACATAGCCATTGTAGAAGCTAAAGTAGGTAAAATTGGAATTATAACTTGTGTTATAATTTGAATGGGTGATGGAATCATAGCTATGATAGAATTAACTACTAATTTAGTTGTAGTAATTGATATAACTGGTATGTAGGTAGGCCCAATTTATGTCTGCACTAGTGTGTATTTGGGAAGCTGAGTACCCTGAGGTGCAGTAGGAGTGACCCATGCTACTAGAGTTATTTTCTTGGCAACTTTCATATATAGATATAGTGCATGGATTTATTAAAATTCAATGTCTATGGTTTCAAAATCAAGTAAATCTCTTTGGAATAACTATGAAAACATGTCCATTAAATTTTTGTGTGCCTAATGTAGTTATGACCTCAACATGTAGTGCCTTGATTCCTATTATTTTATCTCTTTAAAAATTCACTAGTTACATTATTTCATCATTGGTTATATAAACTATGCCCTCAATTTCATCATTGGTTAAAAATTTGGTCTAGGCACTAATTTCTCTTGTGGAGTGCTTACCTGAGTGACTCTTAGATCTATCAAGATAGAAATTACTTATCTTTTCTAATTTATAAATTGATGAAATAGAGCTCACATCTCTTGATGCCACTCAAATAAGCTAACCCTTTTAGAAGCAATGAGGTTTTGTGCCTATGTAGTCTCAGATGTTGGTATTTAATTCAAATAGGCATAAGTCTTATTCCTATTTCCTTGACTTAAAAATCACAACTTGGCATCAATGTCCTTTATTTTATTAAATGATTGAAGAATATATCCCTACATGGATTGGGATGAAGCCTTTATAGACCTTATTAAACCAATAGTATTAAAAATATTCCTAATTATACCCTATAATTTATCCATAATTTCCTTATAATCTTGGATGGTACTCCTCTTTGGTTACCTCTGAATGGACTGATTAAAACTTTTGAACATATATTTTATAACTCTTCCAATAACATCTACAAAAGTGTAGGGATCCTCTCTATATCTATCTAGATCTGAGGGAATTACTTTTCTCTATTTTATCAAAGAGAATATGTCTTCTCTTTGATCTAACTCAACCTATTGACCTTCAACAACCATAGTTTTTTTCAACCTTTATCAAGGTGTTAGTTTGTATACCAAAATGAAACTTTATTGTGGGTTAATCACTAAATCCTATATTCCTACTTCTTATTAAAACTATTGAATCTATGAAGGAATGTTTAGTGAAACTTATTTATCTATTTTTTAATTACCGTATTAGATGTTATTTTTATATAAGAGTAGCTAAAGTGGATTTCCTTAGAGGAAGCATGACCTTAGGGGAAGATATCCCTATTGCAAAAAGAAGAGGGATAATTTTCCTCTATCTAATAACTTACCTTTGGACTGGTATATCAATTACATATTTATTCTTCCCTATTTCTTTGTGAATTGAAACCATATGTGAGTATACCTAAGGTGCTTATACAATAGGCATCTCTAACTATGTAGTCAACTTAAGAGGGGTAGCTAGTGTAGTTAAAATAGAAGTGGATACCAGGTTTTCAAAATGTACCCTTTTACTTCAATTAGGGGATTGAGTATTGGTTCCAATAAATAATGGATAGGTCATTAGGGTATCAATAGGTTTTCCAAAAAATTAATGATACAAGTGTATGCATCCCTATTAGTCACAATAATAGTGGTAGGGTCCATAGCAATAAGCTAGGTTGTGGTAAGCAAAACTAGCATTGAAGCTACTGGAGGCTAGTTTATTTGACTTAAACAATGAAAATAATGCAAAGAATATACTACATCAATTATAGCTATAGTAACTAATGAAGTTTCTAAATAATGAGGACTTGAAGGAATTACAACCTAAGAGAGATAACTAGGACATTGGTTGTTGCAGTTGTCATTGTAGTGGCTTAAGGTGGAGAGATTTGAGGTGTAGTTGAGGATGGATACTATGTTTTAATGCATAGTTTTGATCATAACTCTCCTTTTACATCTCCTTCTCTATCTAATAATAATTTAGTATCCATTGAGATACCATATCCCTAGTTGAACTCTTTAGATTATTCTAGTAATTATATTCCTCTTGACTGGGTACTTTCCTTAGTCATCCATTCATCATCTTCCTATTTTTGTGTAGTCTCATCAAATAATTATATTTATTCTATGTCAGTCTTAGAGACCCATTATTCTTCATCTCCCCACCTTTTATCCTCTTCTTCACTATCATAAACCTCAACTGGTTCTAACCCTATTCTACCTTTTTTTCCTTCTTCCCTTTCCTTGGGAACAACTATTTATTTCTTCTCCACTTCTACATTTTGAAGTGAAATAAGATGGGTATTGGTATTATTTGTATATGTCATTATTAGTTTTATAAAAATAGAGGTTGGTCAAGTAGAAAGTGGAATTAGAGGTGAAATAACCATGGTGATAGTAGGTGGTGATGGAGATGACTGCCTATAGTACTAGGGAATCACTACTAGAGGAGACAAAGGAGGAGAAGCAACATGAACTTGAGAAAATAAGGAAGGTATAAGTAATTTCTATGATATGGTCAATGGAGGTAGAGGTAATTCATTAAATATAATATCCACTCCACTTATACTTATAGGTTCCTCCATAATGTGCTAGGGAGAAGTAGTATCAACTATGTCTACAAGGGAACCTAGAGGTGTTCCAACTCTTTATTCAATGTAAGCTTACCTAGATTGGCCAAATTATTCTTGTACTTTTTATTCTACATAAGTAGGGGGGCCATGAAAAAGTCTCAAACCCTCCTTTATAATCTTATTGGAATCTTAATTAGTAATAGTAGGATCATACTAGATATTCTATGTCACATTCATAGAGATGTTAACCTTGTACATCCTTATAGATACTTTAGTATCATAATCTATATTCACAAACACACTATCATTATAATATGACTGATTTCCATAGTTGATTCTCACTTTTCTTTCATATTTTTTGATGTGTTCTCTGATATTTTTCCTAGGGTCATAGTGTCTGAAGGGTGTTAATTTAAACCCATACTATGTCTTAATATTTCCAACAAATTGAAGGTGTTCCCACCTTGTTTACTACATTTTAAATACTAATAAGGGTTGGAGGGATGGTTTCTTGCTTGACCATCCTCAATTTAGTGTTAATGTTTTTAGCTAATTAAGCAATAATTTCCTACTAAGCTACTTTATTAGGCATGATCCTTGGTAGGTACAAAGGGTGCACCCTCATGCCTTTAATCTTAACTATAGTACACTTAGGTTAAAATGAATAATCACCCATCTTTCAAATAGTTTTATTTATAGGTTCATATATCCTAGGTGTGAGGATCCTTTTGCATAAATTTACAAACTACAAAAAATAAATGAACTTTAGAAAATAACCTTTAGATCATTGGTCACTTCGAGGGGGAAACCTACTTTGAATAATTTCAATACAATAATATTCATGGATGCCTTCATTGGACCTCAACACTTAAGTCCTAAATCTACTCTAACAACTACTACTTCCCATGTATGTTGGATAATTCAAATATGCTCAAGGAACAAATTACAAAGCATATATATCCATAATTATTAATGCACTAATAATGTAAAGAGAAGGATATGACACAAGTTCCTAACATCTCCTCCCTCTTAAAAACATCTTTGTCCTCCAAGCTTCAGATGTGGGAATCATTTATAAATTTGGAATAATGGTTCCTATGTTGCATCTCGTTATTGCATGCCATACCACTAAATTAAGATTTTCATGATTGAGTGAGAATGAAGTTAGTGGGTATCAAATTCGGCTATCATATGTTTAAATTACCCTTTCATCTCCTTACAAAATAAGTTTTGGTGTGCTTGATAATATGTTTTGAGAAATATTGAGTGCCCTACCAATGGAGAAGAATGGATTTCCTATAATTTGGCTTGATGAAGGTCTATGCTATGGAGAGTACCAGACAACCCTTATATCATAATGAAGTACCATACCATGAATAATGTGGTACTAAAAAGGGGTTAATAGACAAGTGTTGGATGAGGTGGTATAAAGAGGGGTAATTTTCATACCCTTAGTGTAGAAATTCCAACTAGTTCAAAATGGGCATAGAGATTATAGAAAAGGAAGTTTGGTCCTTGAATGTGTGTGAGAGAGCATCCACCACAATGTTGTATTTATCCGTCTTTTAAGTGATCTCATAATCATATCCCATGATTTTTATCACCCATTTGTGTTGTGTTAAATATAAGACCCATTATTCTAAGAAATATTTCAAACTCTAGAGATCAATTTTGATAAGAAAATTATTCCAGGGTAAGTATGGCTACCATTTTTGTACTGCATGCAAAATTACCATCATTTCCTTTTCATATGTAAATAAATCCAAATTTTATTCATAAAGGGATTTTATAGTGAAATTAATGGGAAAACATTCTTGGAGAATAAGAACACCTAGACCATTTCCATAAGCATCACTTTTGATGGTGAAAGTTTTGGTGAAGTTTCACATGGCCAAAACTGGTGTGCTACACATAGCCTGTTTGAGTATCATGAATGCTTGGTTAGCTATGATATCCCATGTGAATGCATCCTTATTCAATAATAAATTCAAGGAATCCATGATCTTTCCATAATCCTTGATAAACTTGGAGTAGTATCTTATAAGGCCTAGGAAGCCATGAAGTCTCTTGAGGGTTGTTTGACAAGGCCAATGCTACATGACACTATTTTTTTATGGATCTATATGGACCCATCAAATGAAATAGTGTGACCTAAATATTTAACTTCATCTTTACTAAAGGAACACTTGGATTGCTTGGAACATAATTGATTGTATACTAGAAGTTGTAATGCCCCATCAATATGCTAGAGATGATCAACCCATGTGTAGATGTAGATCAAAATATCATCAAGGAAAACCAAATTAAATTGATAGAGAAAAGGTTGAAATATTTTTGTCAGTAGTGATTAAAATGTTGAAGGGAAAGTTATAAGTCCAAATGGAATAATAAAGAATTAATAGTGATCATCCTGAGCACAAAAGGTTATCTTTGGAATGTCATCAGTACGCATGTAGATCTGATGATACCTTGAATGAAGATCTAATTTAGATAATTTTTTTCCCCATAGAGCTCATAGATCAAAATTGATAATTTATATTTGATAGTGAAGTGGTTAAGGGAATTAAATCCAATTCATATCCACCATGACCCATCATTTTTTTGGATAAGAAGTACGAGGGAGGAGTATGGGTTTCTTCTAGGATGAATAACTCTAAAATTGAGGAGTTCCCATACTATCTATTCAATATTAGTCTTCTATATATGGGGATAGACGTATGACTAGATGATGGGTAGGATTATTCTTGTATGGAGTGGAATGCAATTATGTTTAGTGCATGAAGGGGGAAAACCCATAGTATCTATAAAAATGGTTTCATGATTATCATGTATGTCTTGTAAATTAGTAGGGTAGTTAGTAACATCAGGGAGCTAGAATAGGATGGAGTGTAGTTATGCACTAACCCCATGTGTGCCTTTCTTTAGAATATTTTCCATGCAATGAGAACTGATGATGTGATAAAATATGGACAATAACCATTTTAAGGTGTACTTATAGCCACTATCTATGATCTACATCTAAATCTCAAATAAGTCCTATAAAATAGTTCCTAATGTGCAAAGTCACTATGCCCCTAATACCATATCGCATCCTCCTAAGATTAGGGAAAACATGTTTGAGTGAAGAATGTAATTTCCTATCATAATACATATATTATGACAATTCCATTTACATGAAAATGTCACCCCATTATAAATCATGACTTCAAATCTAGAACAAGGGTGTACAAAGCAATCTACCTACTTAGTAATGTAGGGATCAATGAAATTATGAATGTTTCTAGAGTCAATGAGGATTGTGAGAGGGGTATTTTAAATAACCCTTGAAAATTTATGGTTTGAGGGGTGGTAACACCTACTAGTGTATATATAGATATATTGGGTTGATTTTCCTAATACATACAATCTTTTAAGGGGATTTGTTCTACTTGAGCATCCTAGAATTCTTGTATATCAAGCTCATTATCCTACACTAGCAGTGATTCCACATCTTTCAAGTAGAGATTTTATATGACATACCTATGACCCTTAACCAATTTGTCATCATAATTATAACATAATATTTTCTCCTCATGAGCCCATATTTTTGCCTCAGTAAGGTGCTTAATCAGTATGGTTATGGCTGACCATTGGTTTATTGTGTTCTTTACAAGTGGGAAAGTAGGAGGTCGATTCTACATTGAAATTTTATTTTATACTAACTTATTCAAATATATGGCATCCATAATGTTGTTGGGATGAAACATTTTCACCTCTAAGTGGATTATATCTTTGAGGCCACTAATAAAACAAATCTTGAATAAGTCATCTAATAATCCTTTAGTGTGTTTAGTCAGTTTCTCAAATTCAATATGGTAATCATGAATGGTTTCTATTTGGTAAAGTTTGGTGAGAGATATTATAAATTTCTTGAATGATGAGAGACTAAACCTACCTAGAAGTAAGGATGTAGAGGTTTCTAAATTAGGTTCATCATTTTACTTGAGATACCAAAGGTACTATTAGAGTGCTTCTTGTTCTAAGTGGAAGGAAGTAATTGGGAATTTGTTGATAGAATAAGTATTGTGAAGTTTGAATAATTTCTCAACTTGATATATTCATAATGTAGGATCTATAATATTAAACCATAGAAGGCTAGTTTGGTCCTGAATGATATGTGGGAAGAAAAGAAATATTTCTCTAAAGAATAATCCTTCTACAATTTGTTGAGAAAAATCCTATTCTACTAATTTATTCCACATATCATATCAATTAAAGCTATGAACTAAGATTTCAATGTTGTGATTTATTCCTCCCTGATAATTGTGCATGAATGGGTGACTACACTAACTACTGTTTTAGTTGGAAAGGGATATAAAAATGCATTCTAAGATATGGTTAGTAAGGATTTTTTTAAATTTGAGCTCAATCAGAAGGGGTAAATGTAATTTTACTAGATTTTTTGCACCTCTTGGTTAGTATTGATGAAGGCAAGGACAATTTTAGAATCATAATGAAAAAAATAGAAAATTTTTATAAGAGGGACAAAAGAGTAAAAAAGGGAAAGGAACTGATGTAGGGGCATCCTTATGGATCCCAAAATAGACTCATTTTTTGATTGAAATTGTATATTAGGTTTTTTTTAGGTGTATTATGTCCTAATGAAGTCATAGGAGTGATCTAGACTAGTCCAAGCTGCATTAAATTTAATATATGGAGTTTCCCTCCAAAACTACCACATTTGAAAATTTGATTTTTTTAAGCTTTGTAAAAGGTTCCATGAATTGTATGAGTTGGAAAAGTTTTAAAACATGTTTAGTAGGTGTCATATATTCCTTAAGAGTATTAAAATTTTCCTAAGTATCTCTTTATTCTATATGGCATGATCATACATTAATCATATTTATAAAACATACAAGATGCAATGTAATTTCAAGGAACCAACGTGGGAAAAGCATAGAAGAGTTAGTTATGCTTCTTGGAAAAGGTGGTGGAGCTAATTTTTAATGTTTTTATCATTTAATAAATATTATTGGGAGAGAGGATGGATGTGAAAATAATGGAAGTCGATGAATAAAGAAGATTGTAATGTTGAAAATTATGTGTGTATTGGCATGCATGACTGAGATAGAGTATTGTGTGTTTGATTATTCAAATATGGTAAGTAAATGGTTGTTTTAATATTAAAAATTATTTAGGAATAAATTTTATCCTCTTTAATTAATCAAGGATTCTTAAGTGAGTTAGGAGCAATCATCTTTATAGAAACATACCAGGTCTGTCAAACAGTGACTAAAGATATATCGACTGTTTATGTGGTTGTGTAATCTTTCCTGCATTGAAATTTATATATGGTTTAAGATGAGATACTCATGGAATATTAATTAGTTAATTTATTTCATTTAATAAATGACAAATGGTTTAATTTTTTTATAGTAAGGACAAACCCTGTTCATGGTTATTACTATCTACAATTCAAAACCATATAGACTGAGATTTGTGATTTTGAATCTTATCGTGCTTCAAGCATGATAGAGGGAAGTTTTTAAAAATTAAATAAAGGTGTTAATATACCCAAATAATGTTCAAATAATATTAGTGTACAAAAATATTTATTAAACTCTACTTAACCCTTGCCTACCTTGTTTTTGTTGATAAAACATAGTTATAAAAGTCTAAGACATTATGATTGTAAAGGTGTTGTGGCTTATATTAATGTGATAATCAAATGAAAAAGGTGAATTATAATTATATAGACCCACTTTAATTATTATTTTGTCATGAAACCTATTCTATTCCAAGATATTTAATTTTTATTAGCCTTGGCCTACTTAGTCTTTAAAAACCCTGTTAACTAGGGTTTTGCTCATTCTAGGAAAAGTAACCCTAAAAAAATTACAAAAACTTGTGATCTTATGTATTTTGATGATGCATAACTGAATAAAACCATTTTATTACTGTAACATACTTGTATTATATATTTATAGATAGAGTCCTTTGAAAAGCGCTAAAAAGGGCCTAATTAAGAAGGCTAAAAGAGAGAAAGTGGACTCAGAAAGAGAGTTAGAACCTAAAATTTTTACCATAGGTTTATTTAAAAAATATAAAGGATATTTTAATATTTAAAAGTAAAAATATTGTGTACATTTTTATTACTAACCCATTTATAGTTAGATAGGGCTATAAAGAGTGTAGTTTGTAAAGCCAAGTTGCATGCGTTGAAGGTAAGAGTTTGAATGAGTTACAAAAAGGGGTAATTATAAACAAATTAAATACCTTATCATCATATATTAGTCTTTTAACATGTACTAACATGGTGAATGAGCTTATGAGCTAGAGAAGTGATCCTTTGTTCAAGGACTAGAGAAGGAAACTTGTGCAAGCTCTGCATCATTTAGTATCAGAGTGTAAGGATGGTTAGAGGATAAGAGTATAAGGAAATAATGGTAAAAATGAAGTGGCAACCTAAAAAAACTCAAAGAATGCAATATAATGTAGCCAATTTGGTCATTGAAATAAGGAACATGTGGGATACAATGGTAACCATGGAGATATCTCAAAAAAGAAGTCATAGATGATGATGGTAGTGATAGAGAAGAGGAAGATCCCAGAGTAGAAGAGGAGGAAGAAAGACAATAAATAATGGAGGATAGATTGATTAAATCCATGATGAATATGGGCTCAAAACTAAAGCTAGATGTGCCAATGTTTGAAGGCAATCTAAATGTAGATGAGTTTGTGGATTGGATAACATCCATGGACAAGTACTTTGAGTATGAGGAGGTGGATGACACCAAGAAAGTGAAATTTTCAGTCACAAGATTGAGTGGACATGCTTCTTTGTGGTGGGATGGAATCTAGGAAGAGAGAAGGAGAAGAGGAAAAGCTAAAATTTAGTCATGGGATAGGATAGCGATGAAGATGAAGGCAAAGTTTATGCCCAAGTATTACCACACACATTTGTTTAGGAGATTTTAGAATCTTAGACAAAAGGAGAATTCAGTGAAGGACTATACCAAAGAGTTTCATAGATTGAAAATCAAGAAAGGTTACTTAGAAGAAGATGATGAGAAGGTGCAAGGTATTTGAATGGTCTCAAGTTCTCCATACAATATGAGATCAATATATTGAATTTGAAATTAGTGAAAGAAGCATACCAAGTAGCCTTGAAAGCTAAAGAAGATTTGGAAAGAAGACATACACAACAAGCAAGAGGAAAAGGGAAACAAGTGAGAGGAAGAGGAGAGTATGACAACAACCATCCATATGAAGAAGGTGAAAGTAGTGTAAAAAGACATGAAACATAGTCAAGAGGTGGTTATAGAGGTAGGAGACCATATTACAGAGGTAAAGATGCTAGATAAAGAGGGACTAGTGGCTTCACAAGAAAATTCTTTAAATGCAACAAGTATGTAGGTTATAAATATTAGGATCATCTAGAGGAGCACGAAGAAAATATTTGCATGAATGAAATAAGAAATCAATTGGTGTAGCCTAAAAAATAAGAAACTATTGGTTCAAGTTCACATTTAGTGGAACATAAATAAGGAGAGGCACTCTTGATGAGGAGGACATTTTTGAAGCCACCAAAGGAGAAAGAGGCTTCACAATTTTAAAATGATTATAGATTTAGGAAGAATGGACAATTTGATTTTCAATGAGATGGTAAGTAAACTTGGTCTCAAAATATTACCTCATCTTGCACCTTACAATTTTTTTTGGCTTCAAAAAGGATATAGTGTACTTGTTAATGATGAATTATTAGTAGATTTACAGATTGGAACATATAGGGATCAAGTTATGTGTGATGTCATTCCCATGGACGTATGCCATGTCTTACTAGGAAGGCCTTGGTAGTTTGATAGGTCAACTAGTCATTATTGGGTGAAGAATACATATTATTTGGAGAAAAAGGGAGTCAAGTATACATTATTGCCTTTTAATTATGATGATAAAGTTGTTGGAATATTTTCTAAGGTATTGGTTGTAGGTTATAAGGAGTTGGTGAAGTAGGAAGATGAATTTGTGAAGATGGATGAATAGCCCAAGGAGATTGAGGTAGCCCAAGTTGAATGTGAGCTTATGCCAAGTAACACTTCTTAAAGTAAGTTTGTGAATGAGTTGTTGTAACGTTAATCTCAGTATTTGGTAAACATTTCTAGTTGTGAACTCATAGAAGGCATGATAGGCAAGCTCTAATGTATGAAAGAAAGTTTTAAAAATGAAAGAGTTGAGAAAGAGATAGAAGAAGTACATCAGATCTAAGAAGGATAGCCAAGTGAAAGCAATAACTTGAAAGTGTTAAGTCAAGATCATGATAATATGGAAGAGAACAAGTAGTAATTGAGTATATATGAGGTTAAGGGATGCTGTGAAGATTATATATAGAAACAAACCAAGCATTTAAGTAAGCAAATGGCAAGCAAGGACTCAAAAGTTGATATGTATGAGATTGAGTGTGCCAAGAAAGGAGAATGAGTGAAGAATAAATAAGATACATTTGAAGAATTAGTGGCATATGGAAGGAATGTTTTAATGGATCAGTTTACATATGAAGAATCATGGTTTACACACCCAAAGAAAACAACAATAGACATCAGATGTGATTTCTTTGACAAGTTTGTTGCATGTGTAGGTATACTCATGAAGAAAAAGAACCAGAAGAGGCCTAATTGTGGGGCCCAAGAACATGTTCACCTATATGAGAGGAAATTATTAGTATAAAATTTCCATAAAGAGGTACAAATAAGTTAAGGAGGATCAAACATGAAGTTAACATATATGGTAAAAAAATTCAGCTTGGTAGTATGATGTAGGGGCATCCTTGTGGATACCAAAATTGACTCATTTTTGGATTGATTTTATCTAGTAGGTGTTTATTAGTTGTATTATGTCCTAATGAATCCATATGAGTGATATATATTATTCCAAGTTACATAAAATTTAAAATATGGAGTTTACCTCCAAAACTACCATGTTTGAAAATTTGAATTTTTTAAGCTTTGTAAAAGGGTTCCATGCATCGTATGAGTTATATAAGTTGTAGAACGTGTTAATTAGATTTAATATAGGAAATAATATTATTAAAAATTTCCTATTTATATATTTATTCTATAGGTCAGCATCATACATTAGTGATATTTATAAAACATACAAAATGCAATGTGATTTCAAGGAACCAACATGGGAAAAGCATCCAAGAATTAGTTTTGATTCTTGGAAAAGGTGGTGGAGTTGGTTTTTGATGTTTTTATTGTGTAATAAATTTGATATGGAGAGAGGATGAACATGAAAATAATGGAATTTGATGAATAAAGACGACTATGATGTTGAAAATTTTGTGTATTGGCATGCATGACTGAGATAGAGTATTATGTGTTTGATTCTTCAAATATGGTAAGTAAATGGTTGTTTAAATATTAAAAATTATTAAGGAATAAATTATATCCTCTTGAATTAATCATGTATTCTCAAGTGAGTTGGGATAAATCATCTTTATAGAAATAAACCAGGTCTATCAAACAGTGACTAAAGATATATTGACTATTTAAGTGGTTGTGTAATATTTTCATCATTGAACATTATTGATGGTTGAAGGTGAGAAACTCATGGAATATTAATGATATAATTTATTTTATTTCATAGCTGATATATGTTTTAATTTATTTATAGTAAGGACAAACCCTGTTCATGGTTAGTACTATCTATTCAAAACCCTAGAGACTGAGATTTATGATTTCAAATCTTATTGTGCTTAAAGCATGATAGAGGGAAGTTTTAGAATGTTCACTAAAGGTGTTTAGAGACCCATAAAAGTTTTAAATAATTTTAGTGTAAAAAAATATTGATGAAAATCTACTTAACCCCTACCTACCCTATTGTTGTTGATAAAACACAGTTAGAAAAGTCTAAGACAATGTGAATGCAAAGGTGTTGTGGCTTATGGTAATGTGTTCATCGAATGAAAAAGGTGAATTATAATTATAAAGACCAACTCATATGATTATTTTTTCATGAAACCTATTATATTCCAATATATTGCTTTTTTATTAGCCTTGGCCTGGTTAGTCTTTAAAAACCTTGATAACTAGGATTTTACTCATTCTAGGAAAAGTAGCCCTACAAAAATTTCAAAAACTTGTGATCTTGTGTATTTTGATGAGCCCCAACTAAATCACACCATTTTAGGACTTTAACATACCTATAGTATATATTTTTAGGTAGATGTCTTTGGAAAGGGCTAAAAAAGGCATAATTGAGAAGGATAAAAGAGAGAAAGTGGACTTAGAAAGAGAGATAGACCCTAAAATGTGTAACACAAGTATATTTCAGCAAGATAAAGGACATTTTCATATTGGTAAGTCATAATAGTGTGTAATTTATTAGTACTAACCCATTTATAGTGAGATAGGGATATAAGGAGTGTAGTTTGTAAAGCAGAGTTGCATGAGTTGAAGGTAATATTTTGAATGAGTTACAAAAAGTGATAAAGAGCATTGAAAGAAAATCTTATAAAAAAATTAAATACCTTATCATCATATATAAATATTTTAACTTGTACTTGCATGGTGAATGAGCTCATGAGCTAGAGAAGTGATCATTTGTTCAAGGACTAGAAAAGGAAACTTGTGCAAGATCTACATCATGAACACTATGGGAAAGTTTTGAATCAAGAGGGAAAAAACTAAAGAAGTTATGGCAAAACCTGAAAAAATAAAAAAATGAGAATTTTGGCTACTAGAAATGAAATTTGGATATGGACCCTCAAAGAAAAAATGTGTAAAATATAATTTTAGGTGTTCCAAGAAATATTAAAAGTCAACAAAATTATAAAGGGAAAGGTATGACAAAAAATGTAATTTTTTCCCCTTGAAAAAATAATTATCATTTGGTTTCTCCTTCTAAAATAATTTTTTCAAGTTCATGGTTACCAACTATTCTCAACTATGATTACCCTATTATTGGTATTCTAAAACTATTATATTGGGTATGGGTCCCAAGTCTGTTCAACTACATAAGGGTTTTAAAGAGTCTCTCTAGGCACGAATGCTATCTAAATGAGTAATGAGCTCTAAAAATGTTTTGGCCATGGCTTTACACCTAAGTGATAGCTATTGGTTTACCTCATAGATGGAAATTAGTCAACTAGGATAGGGCCATTACCATTTTCACTAGTAGATCCTCTCAATGGGACAACTACATTGGGGTTCTTGTGGTACTCCTCATAATGAGTTTTAGGGCTTATGTCAAATTAATTCTCATAGTTATGCAGAGGCATATTTACCATTATCTAAACCTATAATAAGTATGTATAAAATAGAAGCAAAGAAAAATATTTATGTAAATGGTGCAGCTCTTGAAAAGCCACTACTAAATTCTTTTGGTCCAAAATCTATCCACAGGTTGAGAAAGTGTTCTGATACTAGATACAAGGATCCTTGTGCACAAATTTACAAACTACAAAAAATAAATGAACTTTAAAAAAAAAGATAAAATAATATTTAGATTTCAAGCCACTCAAGGGGGTAACCTCCTTTGAGCAAGCTCAATACAATAATATTCATGGATGCCTTCATTGGATCTCAACAATTAGATAATAAATATATTCTAACAACTACTACATACCATGTATGTGGGATAATTCAAATATTCACAATGTATGAATTATAAATCCTATGTGTCCATAATGAATAATACACTAATAATGCAAAAATAAAGGTAGGACACGCATTCTTAACATTGGGCATGCTCTTCCAATAGATTGCTTGATATACCATAGGGTAGAAGGTCTCAGTCAACTTTTTCATGTTCTTTATAAATATGTGCACATGAATAACATTAAACACATCACACATCCTCTTCTTGGGGTAGTCTTGAGATGGTTTCTAGGGTTTATCATAGGATGAATGCATAGTATTAATAACCACATCTACCACATAGGACATCATGTAGAAATTATCATCTAGTAAACTTCTTAGATTTTTGATTCTCAAAATCAACATGAATCTAATAATATCTCTTAAAGATATGCTTTTTGTTAAAATTTAAAATCATGTCTATCAAAGGGACCCATACCTCATTGACATAAATAATGGTTAAAAAACCATATGTTTTTTAACAAGGCTATAAAAATTCTCACCCCTAGTCTAAAGATCAAAATAGGGATAACTAAGGTATGGCCTTGAATTTTAAAGTTTCTTGGGGTGCCAACCCATTCTTGTAACTTGCTACTGATGTTGATGTTATGAAGCTATGAATTCACCATGTCCTGTCTGGATGACATTTCTAAAAATGGAGTTTGTAATATGTTTCAAATTCATTTCTACTAATATATAAAATTATTGTTTTGCTAAGCCTAAAGTGAAATATCTTCTTAGTAACATTATCATTCGTAACTAAATCAATCAATAGTTCAATGCAAGGCATTACCTCTAGTTTGAATGATACATTTTGAAGACCAACTATTTTTAAGGCCAGTAGGTTATCCTTGTATATACGTATGAAAATAGAATGTTGATCCTTGACCTTAGATGTTTTGACAATGTTAACCACATCCAAAATGGAATAATAATGTTTAAACTAATGGTTCAAAGCTATTGAATCAAATTTTATATCGATATATTCAATTAGTCCCATATTTGAGTATGCAAAGGGAACTGGGATGTGAGATGAGAAAGCTATTGAATTTATTATCTGAAAATGCCTTTCTTTGTGAAAATTCTATAATAATTTGGTCACAATGAAATTTTGGATTTGTAGTTTGCACTTGAGTTCAAAATTCACAATATACTTGATAACTAGAAGGCAATATAACTAAACTAGAAATGATAATTCAAAATATATTTCTTTACTTTCATTGGATTTGAGAATTGATTATATTAATTCATTTAATCATGTGAAATAATTATATTAATTGCCTTCACTCTTTTCCTATTTGTTCTTTGCATTTGAATTTCATAATACCAACTTTCATGGATTTTACTACCATGTGCCTTCTTCTACATACTCTTGGATGCTTAGTCATCTTAATATGGTATATGTCTCTTTTTCACTCTTTTGGTCTTGGTTTGGATATATTAATTATTTAATTACATTGATTCAAAGGAAACATATATGCATATCACTACTCTGATCATAGCCAAGTTTTGGCTTGCTATGTTTTATCTCTTTAATTGCATATTAGTAGGATGATGCCACATGGATGGATCTCACTACTCCCCTTGCCTATATATTTACATATAAAAGGCTTTATTTATGTCACCATTATTCTAGTATTATGATGACATGTAGGTGAATTTCATTGCTCATGTGGGCTAGTATGATGGCAAGTTATTTTATGTATAAAGGGATTTATTGATATCACCACCAAGTTAGTGAGATGATGAAATGTGGATGGATCACTTACCTAGGAATTTATGTATAAATAAATTTTAAGTGAGATCACCACCAAGTTAGTGAGATGATGAAATGTGGATGGATCACTTACCTAGGAATTTATGTATAAATAAATTTTATAACATCATCACTAGAATAACATGATAATGACATGTGGATGGATCTCACTTCTCTACTTACTCATGAATTTTTGTATAAAAAGCTTTGCTAAGATCACAATCAGGATAGTAGGATGATGACATGTAGATGAATCACTCTAGTTTATTTTCTAAATATTTTCCATAAAAAGGATTTGATAATGTCACCATAGGGTTAATAATAAGATGACACATGGATGAATCTTGGCGCTTTACTTGTTTGAGACTTTCTATATAAAAGGCTTTATTGATGTCATCATTGGGTGACTTGCATCTTTACTTAGGATCCAAGTTAGTGAAATTATGTCACATAGAAAGGGAAAATAAACTTAGGGAAGGCTTGAGAAATACCCACATATGAAATAACATGTTCAAAACACACATAAATAAAAAACCCACTAAAACATAACACATCATCCTGATTAGCCATTAAGTCATACATCAAGTGTATATAAACATAAGGTAAAATAAAATCAAAGGTGAAAAATAAATCATTTAGTATGGCTTATACATAGCTTCGATTCCTCCTTAACTTGGAGATACTCTAAAAACTTCAAAAAAAATATTGTTGATCAAGTCAAACAAATAATAGAGATAAAGAGAGGCAAATAAATTAATTTTAATGTTAGATAAATTATTTATGTTTTCATTTTTCAAACTCTGTGTCATAGACTTCTAGTTCAAAGGACCCTGAATAATGATATTCGATTATTAGTGGGTCCCTATTTGAATTTTGAAAATAAGGTGTTTGTGTTAGGAAATAATAAATCGTGATTTAGTGGGAAAAATACTCCTAATTATTTGAGAACTCATAATCTCAATAATGTATCATAACAAAGATTTTACCCATTTTATAAATTAATAAACAAACCAAAAATTAAAAAAGAATCCTACTTCCTCATGCAACATACTTACCCTTTCAATTATTTAGATCTAAGTCTATGATTTATTTAAATTCAATTTCCCTTTGTTATGAGAGTTTTTACAAAGTTCTGGTTAGACACTATAGGTTTCATTTTTATCTTAAATTTTATAACTAAATAGTAAGTAAATTATGTGTATTTCTCTGCTAGTAGCCTAAATTTTATAACCCTAATAGAGATACCTCTAATTCCACTCAAAAACTTGATTTAATGCTAGCCAAGCATCCATAGCTTTGGTAGAGATTACTTGAATTACCTTTATCTACTAGTTTGTATGATATTTATTTTTTCAACATGAAGAAGGGTTGGGAATCACCATTGGCTAGGTGTATGCATAAGAAAACTTATTTCAATCAATACATCCCTATTAGTGCGTATCTATTTCTATGTTTATTATCTCTCATCTAAGTTTTAACATGTAATAGTGTAGTTAATCTTTGGAAATATAAAGACTTTCTAAAATTTACATTATTATATTAGAGTATATCCCAGAGGTCTAGTAAACACATTTTGTAAAAATAGAACCTAATTTAATCACAACACATATCTTAATCCTAGAAACTCTAGTACTATCATAATAAATTCTTATGAGGAGTAATTATGCATCCTTGTGAATCATCCCCTTTTTTATAGTTATTTTATAATCTCAATGTCGGAATTAAGTTGGTTTATTTTGTAGTTTTAGAAAATTAATCCAAAAATCATAACAACTAATTTACTGAAAGAAAATGTAGAAAGTAGGAAAGACTAATCTTAGAATTTAGGAAATATAACCTATAAAACAAGAAATTTTTTCTATTAAACACGAAACCTACTCTAATCCCCAATCTAAATCTCCACTTATAGTCATTCTAAGTAAATCTAGTTGGAGCAATCATAAAATAATGTTTTAAAAACTATCCATTCACTTGGAATATGAGGTCATTACCTTGGACGTCTTTCAATTGGAAGGTATTATTACCTAGGATCTTTGATATCCAATATGGTCCAATCCATAAAGGAGTGATCTTATCATGTTATCTTTTATTTTCATGTGCTTTATCCCATATAATCACTGGGTATAAAACCCCTAGGGTTTTGATCTTGGATCTTTTATCAAACCATATTTTGATAATATCCTAATGTTTACTGAAGTTGTGTAGTGATTTAGTTTTTGTATCCTTCATCTACACTATGTCAAGTAGTCTAGATTGTATTCTTTCATATTTCCCCATATACTCTTACATGAACTAGTATGTTGGTATTTTAAGAGTAATGGGGAATACTGGCTATTTCTCATACACTATCAAAAATAGTGAAGCCTTGAAGACTTGCTTGTGTTTGGTTCTATCTACCCATAGTGCATTTTTCAATAAGAGATTTTATTCTCTTGATTTATCTTGGACTAATTATCAATGGCATTGATCAAATTTTTTTTGGTAGACTCAACCACTCCATTCCCTTATGGATAATATTTCAAATATAATTTGATGGTGATTTTATTTTCATATGCCCATTCTATAAATTTAGTAGATTGGAGTGTTGGACTATTGTCACAAACTAAGGAAATGAGAGTGTTAAATTTAGTCAATATATTTTCTTATAGAAATTTAAAGACATCAATTGCTTTAGAATTCTTTGTGGCTACAAATTCTATCTACTTGATGCAATAGTTTGTAGCTGTTAGGATAAACTTGTGCTCAAATGAAGAGTTTGGGTTTATCAACCTAATAAAATTAAGGCCCCATTGGGAAAAGGTATGTCCTTAAATTATTAGTTACAAATACATGGCATCATTCACTTCTCTTTTCTAAAATACCTAGAAGTCATGATAGGTCCTGACATGGTTATGTGCATCCTTGAAGATCATGAGCTAGTAGTATTCCATCCTCATAATTTTGTGAGCTATTGTGTTACCTATGATATTCCCACTACTCATATTTTGATGTAGGTTATCTAATATATCTACAAATTCTTATTTTGAAACACAACTCAAGTAGATACCTTCATGGTTATTTCTATATAAGACTCCCTTATTAATCATATAATGAGCTGATTTGAGATTGAGGGCTCACCTTCATTCTCTATTTAGCTCTGGGGGGGCATGTGTTTATGAGCAAATAATATATGATTAGTACAAAAATCATCACTAGTTACTTGAGACTCATTAATTTGTTCAATATTGATGTGTGGACTAGTTTTGGTCATCAGATAGATAATATCCTAACCTCTTACTATATATAAGGGAAAGTGAAGTCAATCTAAAAATCAATCCTAGCTTAGAGAAGATAAATCAAACTAGCCTTTTGCTTTTTTGTACATTCAGACAATCAGGTTCATGACCAATATGGATCTACTAGACCTAACAAAGGGGTATCTTACCATACAATATCACTAGAGAGGGTTACAAACCTCTAGTCAAGTAATACCACATAATAACCCTAGTTAGGTCTTATGTTTTCTTATCAAATTGAATGATAAAGTAAAGTAAATCTAATTTAATGCTTACCAAATCATGTTCTATAAAATGGGAATAATAAACATAAAAGTAAACATGAAAAGAAGAACTCTATTCAAGCTAATGTAAAGGTCATACTAATGCATGGAGAGATAAACATATTCATAAGCTAACACATGTAAATATATATACTATTAAAGAGGATCAATAGTTAAGAACACTTACCTTGAAGATGAACTTGTCAAGTCAGAATATCTCCCTTGGCCAATGGTGATTTATAAGAGCCTATTGTGGTTTGGAAAGACAATATACATATGTTAGCTCTAGGATAAAAGAATTCACCTATGTGTCCTAAAGACTTTTCCCACAAGATAAGATTCATCTCTCCAAAGGAATTATGAAACTCTAAGAAATGACTTCTTAACTAGAATGGTGGATAAATATATGTAAAAATAAATGATTATATCTATCTCTATCTAATGAAAATAGTGAAAAGGGTGTGTTTATATACTTAGATATAAACCTAAACCCTTATAAAGTTTTATCCAACATAGTCAGCTTGGTCAACCCAATTCTTAAATAAATCAATCAATTAGGTCTCATACTAGGTTAGTCAGGTAGACCTAGTCCCATAATATGCTAATTTTTAAGAATAGGGTCATCCCATGTGACTTTGTTTGGTAAATGACAAAAAGACATTTTGGATTAGGTAGGGGATATTTGAGGTGGTGAATTTCTTGGATGAGTGTGTAAGTGAGGTGTTAAAGCTTAGGAAAATTTATAATATATGTTTTTTTTTCGTTTCAAGTGGTGTTAGAGGGGACAAAAATCTTGTGAAGCACTAATGGATTTTCCAACCCCTTTTATTTTTCACCTTTAATGTGGCAACTCAAAGAGATTGAGTATCAACAAGTTCCTACAAGAGAGAAAACATCAATAATTGATAAAGTTTAAAAATATTATGTGTATACATATTCCCCATTCAAATATCATTATGTGGCATGTAGTTTCAACATGGGATGGTGGTTCTTGAAAATAATATAACAACACACAACACTAAGCTAAGTAAATTGTAGTGATAAATAAATAAGGTAAATAAAAGGATAAAACTGAAAAACTCATACCTTTACTTACCTTAGTGTTCTAGATTAAGAAGTGAGAGAAATGTGAAGGTGTCTGATGTAAGGAACATTAGGCAAACCTATAAAATAATCAAAAAATCATTTTTTTTAATAAAATATACATGTAACAAGTCAAAACATTCTCTATGACATCAAGATTCTATAACAAATTTTGGTTAAAAAAAGTAGAAATAAAGTTATGAGTAAAAAATAGAATTTTTTGATAAATAATTAGTAGGTAAATAATTTTGAATAGTAAATATAAATAGTGTGAAAATTAATTCATTTATTATCTTTACTATTTTGATAAAATATTACTCTGAGAGACCCAGTTGAGCCTTGAGAGGGATCATGGTGAGGATACAATAGCTTCAATGTGAAGGATGTTTAGTGGTTACAACCAATACAACTGAGGTAAGTGATGCAAAAATTTGGTAATTTTAACTAAAATTAAGATAGATATAGAAAAATAGATGTTAAATAAAATTTTCTACAACTTTTGAATAGAGTCAGCCCTATCGACTCTATTAAAAAAGGTAAGGGAAGTCAAGGTGGATGATTGTGTAGTAGAGGGCAGACTTAGTATTATTAGGGGTGGCTGACTATGTAACAAAGGGATGACTCTGTTAGAAAAACAAAATTGGATAACTTAGTGAATTTAAGTTCATGTAGTACATATTAAGTGGTTGATATAGTCTGTTAAATAAGGTTTATTACATGACAAAGGGTGGATGTAGTATGTAGAGGATGGGAACGGGCTGATTTAGTATTAAGAAGATTGATTTTGTCTACATGAATGGGATGACTATGTAGCAAAGGGATGACTTAGTATGGTAAGAGATGATAAGGTTTATTTAAAATATCCAAAAGTCCATGATAAGAATTGTGATATAACATGTGTTGTTTCAAAAGTTAGATAGGAAGGTACCACTATACATAGTAGCCTTACGTCAATCCATCTTGGAACAAGGTGAGTTGTATGATCTAGGCTCTATCATTTATGTTCAAATCATACTTGGTATGTATGGTATGATAACCCAAGGGAAAAATATTATGGACTCTATCATTTTATTGAGTGTTTGGATTTACAAGAGATTCCCTATGTATTGGTTGCATAGGTTACCCCATGTAATTGATGATAGGTTAGCTTGGGTGGTATAATTGAGATAGGATCATGTAATGCATACCATGCCCCATTTCCTATATTTAAAAATTATGACATGAGGGAGGATAGTGTTGTAGCTTTACACTGATATTGTGGCCATATGGACAACATGGGATACTATTGTTATGGGTTCAATGTATGTTTAGATCATGGTCCATTATACTTTATGGTTGGAGCCATATCCAGTAACTTATATACCTAGATATCTAGGTCTACAACATTTTATGGATACTATAATAGTGCCTACAAATTTGGCATGAAATGCTAGAGATATAATAGGTAGAGGAGGTGCAAGGTTTCCTATAGATATACTTGTTATTAGGCCTCAATAAGTGAGACCATGGGAATGTTAGGTGTAACATTAGGAGGTGGCAAGGTTTGTACAAAGGATGTTATAGTTGTGGATACTAAGGGTTAATATGTAAGAAAGATAACGAGATACAAAATAGGGATGATAGTGGTTGTTTCATTCTCATAGGATACAAGGACACCATTGGAGAGAGGGGACACAAGTGTGAGTAGTTGCATATGGAGATCTTTTAATGACTACTGGACACAGCTGGTTGATAGATATGAAACCAAGGAGGAGACTATGATGTGTATGGGTAGTTAGTTAAAGATTTGCACTTACATAGAATTAGTCAACAAAAGAGGTGTTCTATGATTGAGCTAATGGGAAGATTGTGGTTGGTGACACTAGCACTAGTAAGAAATGCTTTAATTTATTAAGTTTTTGACATAGATCACTACTTCAATTTTTGTTTATGTATTTGAGATAGATATATGGTTTGAAATATATGTAGATAATATCTTATGTATATTTTGTTGTTATTTTATAGGTACTACCATAGAGGAGATCATATGGGGATCCATTTTTATGTCTACACACCATGATATTTTGGATGGGGTGTTGTCACATTATAAGCCATCCACCTTGGTGGACCCTATGGTACCATTAGCGCTAATTTATACTAACTAGTTTATATCTATTAGGGAGACTAATTAATAGTTACAAGTGTAATGAGATAATTTAAAACCACCTATAGGTGTAGGAGAGGGATAGGCTCAAGCCTAGTATGCATTGATACAAGAGTGAGCCACCCATATGGTGACTAATGTGTAGCTTGGACATGTATAGGCCTAAGTGGCTAATCTACAGAGATAAGTTGATGGATTGAGATCTCAAACTACTTCATTATAGTGTATCATTTAGAGGGGTTAATCATAGGCATCCATGGATAGCATGGCATAGCCATAGTATAGACATAATTAAGCATAACATTAGATCTTTAGCTATTATATTTTATATTATATTATATCAAACTCATGTTATGTATATTGATATGGATATTTCTTCATCTATGATTTTTATATTTATTGTTAATGGATGGATGTATGGATGTATTTCCTTTATAAAACATGTATTTTAGTTTGGTTGTATATGTTATAGGAAATATATGATTTATGTTTTATTTTCTAGCATTATGTGATACACATGCATGGTTAAAAATAAAAGCAAATGATTTTTAAAAGTATAAATAATCATAAAATGTAATACACACTAAATCATGATGGAAAATGTGTAAAAATAAAAGGTGAATACATATAATAAAACGAAATGGTAAATTAATAGGCAAAAAATATTTTGAAATCATGTAAAAGTAAAAATTACACCAAGTTATAGAAAATAGAAGTCACACTATATCATGTTGGGAAGCATGAAATTTCGTAATAAAGTGGTAAACATGTTATAACAATAGTATAAAGATAAATGAAATAAATTTAATCAATCATACTAGATCAAGATGGGAAGTATGAAGTAAAAATAAAATGTAATTATAGATAAAATTAATCATACTAATCAATATTGGAAGCATGAGAAATTAAATAAAATGGTTGTAAACATACACACAATCATAAAATAAGAAGATATAAGTGAAATGTTTATGAAGCATAAAACCTAATAAATCAACATGGGAAGTATGTAAATGATGTGTAAATAATAATATAACAAAAATTATCTCAAATTTGAATAATGTAATTTTATTATGACTTGGTTATAGTGTGAAATTTTTGTTGGAATATTTTGTAAGGAGAGGTTGGTCTTATCAAAGGTCTTACACTAAAACTTATAAAGGGGACACCAATGAGGTAGAGATAAATGTGAGAATAATTTTAAAATGTGTAATGTGGTAATTTGTGAGGATATCTTAGGCCTATCCATTGTATTACATTGAAACTCACAAGGTGAACACCAATGAAGAAAATATTAAATAAGGGGAAAAATAAGGAAATGTTTTGTAAGGAATGCCTAGTCCTATCCAAGGTCTTACAATGCAAATCACAAATGGAAACCCTAGGGGTATGATTAGTTAACAAAACAATATTTATCAATGGGAAATATTAGGATTGTTATCATGAAATATAGAATGTAAAAAATATGACATAGGTATTGATGAAAAAAACTTAGTAAACATAAGGCATAATAGCTGAGAAGGAAAGACACTAAGAGTATAGTGACCATCAAAATATAAAGGACACTTTCTCACAGTAAGCACAAAGATTTATAGGAAAACATGTGTAATAATAAGATCAAATAATGAAGGTTATATGAATAGGGAAAGTAAAATGGACCTACATTCCCACATGTACACAATTCTGCAGGGCCTCTTACAGAGCCATAAGTATAATGTGAATATTAGGTACTTATGTGAGAAAGTAGATAGTAATATAGATTGTTTTTTATCTCTTATCCCAATATAATAGCCTATATTACCCTAATGTACCTCATCTCTATCATGAGGCCAACTATACAGTTTGAGCTTTGATTAGAAATAGGATATGTGATAAAGAATCATGTCTTTTGGTGTGATTAGAATTTTTTATTATATGTTGCCTTTTGAATCATTGGATTTTATTTAAATGATTTGATTACTCCTCCATATGTATTTGGAATAACCAACATGTGTGATAAAAGTGATAAACATGAATGAGCTTTAGACTTTGGTTAAAGGAGGGTAAGTAACTAGATACATGATTAACTAAATCACTTAGGCTTACCTATGAACCAATAAATAATTTCAAGTTTCAATCATATATATTCTTAGTATATGAAAGGGAAATAAGAGAAGAAGGGAAATCAAATAGATCAATGTATAGAAGTAGTAAAATGAGAAGTCTTGTTTGATAACTGATCATATGGTAAAGATAAAATACTAAGGTAATAATGGTTGTATAACCAAGTCACAATAATAGTTATCTTTATTTGAGTGTGGAATATTATCAAATAATCATTATAGAAAAATAAAGGAATCCATGAAAGAAGTGAAATCATAAATATATGTTTGCATTCATGAAAAGAGTGAGAATAAGCCATAATAAAAGGTGAAAGATAATGAAACCATGTAAAACACATAAAACATAATACAATGGTTCATACAAAAGAGGTAAGTGAAATCATGTTTGATAAATAGTCAAAAATATAAGATATATAAATGGATCACAAATCCAATCCAAATCATATAACAGAATAATGTGCAAGAACACAATGTTATAATCATAAATACTAATATATATTACTAAAAATGTTATATATAACATCAAAAACATCCCTATGCAGCTAAATTTTGACATTATCTAGAGTATCATCAATTTTCAAAAAAAAAAAAGTGAAAATACTTCCTTTTGTATCATCTCAACTAAAAAGGTAGGTGTAGAAGAAGAAGAGTAATGATCATGTGGTATATCCTATGTGGGATAATCAATGATAGGAATAGGTATATTGATGTTAATGGTATATGTGGAGTTAGGAGGAGGTGAAATTGGTGGAGGAGGAACCTTGATTTGTAGACAACCTATAGAAGAAGGAATAACTTGTGCTAGTGTAGAATGTGAAAAATATCTAAGATGCTGCTAAATAATGTGGAATTGATTAGTATGATGGGTATAATCTTGATTCAAAATGTAATAAAATTCCCTATATTTATGTAAATACTATGGAAGTATCTTGGGAGGAGGTATGGTCTTATCTTTGGGCTAGGCAATGACTAGTCACAATACGTCAATGTACTGCCTTAGTTTTTGGTAGTGGGTAGAAGAATGGTTATTTATTTTATGGTAGAAAAAAATAAATTTATTAGTATAATATTGAGGTCTAATAGCTAAATGGCTAGAAGGATAATCATGTGGCTATAGATATATATATATTATAATCCATTATCTAATGACCAACAATATTATAAATATTTGAATAAGGCTGATCTACCCAATGTGTGGGTAAAGGATCAAGTTGAGGTAATGGAAGAAGATCATCACCAAGGAAAGGATAATATAGATTAGAAACTAGAATAGGATCATTTATAGGTAGGGTTGGTTATGTAACAGGTCAAATAAAAGTGGCTAATATCTATGGAGGAAGCATACTAGAAGGGTTATGATATTTGGCTAAATGATAAGGTTTTATCATGGCATGGTCCATGAGCATACTCCTAAGAGCCTCTGATATGATTGGAGGTTTTATACATGAGTGATCCATCTCTAACCTATGAAAAGTAGTGGATTTTTTTTTTAGGTGCTATAATAGAAGGAATGATAGAAGAAGAATAAAAATACTAAAATAAAGAAGAACAACATCTAAGAACTTTGACATTTCTAGCTTGGACAAATCCGACTAAAAATGGGTCATCTAAATCATATCCATAATTATAATTGGGTGTATTTAAGTTCATATTAAATGTATGAAATATTTTATTGATCAAGGAAGAATGGTGAATGGAATGTCTACTTTTGGTTATAGTAACCAATATGTCATCATAAGGTTACTAATGAGATCAAGGTTGAAGAGAAGGAGGAAGTTGAGCGATGATGTGAGGGGAAAGATCAAAATTTTTGATCTTTAGGATTATTTCATTTGTCTCATCAGCATCAGAGTATAAGAACTTAGATGGAATATTTTTAATTAACTCAGGATGACCATTATACCCTTTAGTGGAGTTAATTGGATAGTCAAAGTATTAAGATTCTTGAAATGAAACACTAGGTAAGGGTTTTAGGGTGGGTATTTTAAAGACATTACATTATTGTAATTGTTTAAAATTCTAAATATTTGTGTCCCATTGAATATTTTAGATAGCACCATTATGATGAAATTTGACACATTGGCATGCAGATGAAGTGACTACTCTCATACAATGAGTCCAAGGTTGACTAAGTAAGATATTTTAAGAAAGTGGAAAGTTAAATATCACAAATTTCACATGGATGATAATGGGAGGAATGGTAATGAGAACCAAAAATAACTTAGATGAGGAATTTATCTTCTATCATAGCCTTGCCATGTGTTGAATGTAGATATAAGGTTACATTCAGAATATCCAAGTGTTTTAATGAAGTCAAGGGATGCAACATAAGTGCTTGAGCCTTCATCAATTAAAGTAAAATTAACATGGATATAACATATTTGGATGCTAATGAATAAAGGATGATCATCTGCATGAAGTAATATCTTGTCAAGAATCATAAAAGAGATAGGGAATTAAAGTAAAAGGGAAGTGTTCATTATTTCATCAACATGGATGGACATATCTTCACATTATTCAAGTATGATATCTTTGGATATGGATAATTTATCCTCTTTCCCTATAGGAGGAGGATGAGGGAAGTTCATTTCAAATAATAATTTAATTTAGTAGTTATGTTGGTGGGGAGAAGTTCTCATTAGGTCTAATAAGGGGATTGAATATAGAAGATGGGAAAGTTATGCAATAGGGTCCCATTCATCATAACCCATGAGAGTATTGTTATATATAAGTGCATAATGTTGTAAGAGTTCCTAGGAATGGGGGTTGGATGTGAAATTAAACTTATATTGATAAGGTATGGTTGGTTTACATTAGTTATATGTGTGTTGAGTGACTTTAGATGATGTGATGGTTTGTTGAGGTATGTTTTCATGAGGTATAGGAATTGGAGAATGAATAGAATGTTTATAAATGATATGAGAGGTATGGTCAATTTGTGTTATTTGAGGTGGTGTTTGTATGGGTATTAGTTTGTCATTCCCTAATTCAATGAGATTAGTTGGGGAAGTGTCTTGAATAATGAAAAATGTTGAAGAAGTGTAATGTGTAGGTGTTGGATTTGAATCAATATAAGCAACTAATCTTCTTATATTAGTCATATTAACCACATTTTAATCATTAGTGTTAAGTTATATAATACTTTAAATGTTTTTAGTAGTATGGTTAGGTTGTTCAATGTTATCTTGGTGGTTAGGAAGAGGATCCTTGTATAATATTAAATGAGAATTAACTTGGTTTAAAGCTTGATTTTTATTTTGAGTCTCTCATGAACCTTAAGTGCTATGTCATAAGCTTATTGAAATTTTTTGTATAAGGGATTCATCATTAAATTTGGTACCAATAAGAAAATCCATATCAAGATTTTTTAATTTTCTACAGTCTCATGAGAAGGGACCCAACTTGCATGAAACTAAAAAAATTTATTTAGATGATACCATGTTTTAATAAGATGAGTGGGGTCAATATCTCATGGTAGAAGTCTTGGAAGATGTTTTTAAATTTCTACTAGGGATAATGGTTTGTGCACATTAGTATGATTCTTTTGAGAAAATGTGAGTATGATTAGAATTATTGTTATGGGGAGGAACGTGTTCCATAATGTTTTTTGGAACAATAGCTTGGATGGTGTGTATGGTGTCATAAGTGTTAGTAACATAATAATTAGTTACAAATAGTTTATATTTTTAGTAAACATGCAAGTTCCCATTATAGGTTGAGATGGTTTAAATTGATGCATGAGGAAGTTTTGTCATTTGGCTTCGTCAAGAGCTTCTTCTAAATTTTTTGGAGAAAGGGTCCTAACATGATATTATAATTTATGGTGGAGTGCACTAGTAAATAAGTTGAAGAGGTTGTCATCTACCATATTATGCTCAGATTTGTTAGATAAAATTTTCCATTTTTTGAGTAAGACTTGTGTCAATTTAGTTTCGAGTTGTTTATAATTAATAAAATGAGATAAGCTATTTTCAGGAGGATCACTAGTTTTGAATTATTAGACCAGTGAGTTGACCAAGTATTTTAGGTTAGTAATAGAGTGGGGTTTCAATCAATTTTACCAATCTAAATCATCTCTTGAAATCATTTAAACTAAGAGTTTAGTGGCAACAAAAGTATAAAGCTTAACCCAGTCTTTGTAAAGGTTGTTGTATGTTTTTAGATTCAAGGTAGGATCTATAAATCCATTATAAGTGATGATGGGGATGATACCTCATATGTCAATGTTGGTAATTTATGGTACTAGAGGTTCATTTTATAAATGTTTGATATTTTTGTTGATAAGTGGAGGTTTTGGTATGAAGTTACCATGTAATTTTCTAAGGGAGGGTGGGGACATTAAGATTTTGAAATCCCCATGGAACATGGTGAGGTTAGTTTTGGAGATGTGTGAGCTGATT
The DNA here is from genome assembly GCA_037957365.1 of Torreya grandis. NCBI lineage: Eukaryota > Viridiplantae > Streptophyta > Pinopsida > Cupressales > Taxaceae > Torreya > Torreya grandis. The sequence goes on from JARHVA010000417.1 coordinate 213,615, forward strand.
TTGTATTTTCATCATCTAATTTTCATCATTATTTTATAAATTATTCATTTGGTTAAGCATTTGTAATACAATTTGATTGGTTTGAGAAGTATTTTGGGTAGTGGACACAACATGTGATACGTTAGTATTATGTGATGTATTAATATCTTGAGATGAATTATGAGTGTGAGATTATAAATTGGCATGTGCCACACTAGTGGCATGAGAAACATTGGTATACAAATAATCAATGGTACCACGGTTAAGTATGTAAGTATTTTGAAGAGCCCCATTATAAGTTAAACTTGTCATGTTTTTATAAATACTTGGCATTGAGTTAGAAGAAGACATATAGGATGATGTCATGTATGGGAAAGAGTAATAATAGAGAGGAAAGTTTAGGTTAAAAATAATGGGATTTCCTTGAATCCATTGGAAATGCTATGGAAAGGTGAATGAGGTTCTCCTATACGAGGTTCCATCATGATATTATAGATGGTTGTACGATATTTCTTCTATGTTGAAGGTTTTCAATGATGAAAAAGAGTATTTTAGTCATGTACTCAAGGTCATGCTCATATGAAAAAATGGGTTAAGTGTCAAGGAGGAATGGGGAGGATTCCCATAGTTGGTAGTGTGGGTGGAAACATGGACATTGCTTTGATCTATAGTGGGTGCCACAAGATGTGTCTTAGGAGCCATATTAGGATTGGTAAAACTCATCATGTTTATTTGATTCAATTTTATATTATCCTTAGAAAATAAATTCATGATAAAGGAGGGAAACTAAAAACTTAGTATAAATGAGGATAAACTCGTAGGCTATTGGGTCAAACTAGTCGACATTGTCATGTAGGACAATAGACAAGATATGATGCAAAAGACATATTTGAATTGGTCAAATATGTTCTATAGATGGTAAAATTGAGGGAGTTTGAAAGACACACATTTGGATAGGTTTAATATGTGTTGAAGGAAAATGGAAAAAGTATTTTTTAAGATACTGGTTCAAATAGAGTGACTATGTTCTATGGGAAAATGTAGACTGTCAGAGACATGATTAAGCAGATCAAATATATTTTAAAGGCAAAGATAGGTTTTTAAAATTATGACCTTAGATGATCTATTATTATTTTATAAAATATTTTAAATAAACAAATATGAAATTAGTTTAATCTAGTTGTGGCACACAACATAGACTTTATACCAATTGTAGACACTAGAATCTCGCACATTGGAATCTAACTATTGAACCCCTAAAATATTCTCTGGAATATTTAAATAAACAAAAACCCATTTTTTTAACTAATAAACTAATCAAACATAAAAACACCCTTTTTATCTACTTTTGGATATTATCCTCAACCATCGATAGTCAAGATAATCATCAATGATCAGATAACCATCGATAGTCAGCCTGATCATCAATGATCAGGCCCCACCACCTAGACTTTTTCATGAAAACAAACATGAAAAAACCACCAAAAAATTGCTTACCTTTTCTAAACATAAGTTGTGAAAATCCTCTCATGAGACCTTTCATGATAAATTTATAATTGGAAGCACCTCTTAAACTTCCACTTGAGCCTCTGGCCCTTCCCTATAAGAAGAAGAGAGAAAAAAAAGGTCAAATAATATACAACTATTATCAATAGCTTAGGTACTTAGAATTTCCTTATTTTAGGTCATCTAAAATTATCAAGTATCATCAAGCATATATTTAAGAGATTCAATCTACCATTTCCTCTCAAATCAAGTTTTTAAGCACCATCATTCTACTAAAATTGAACCAGATTCCACCTATGAATCAACAACACCTACAAATCAACCAATCCATTTTTGGTAATTAAAATACTTGATTACTACCATTTATCCATTTTTATTCCTTTTTTAATTAATATACCCTACACCAAACTCTCATAATTCATTTCCTAAATCCCATCATCAACTATTTATAAGTATAGAATTGGATAGTCAACCATCGATAGTCATCATAACCATCGATGGTTAGGCCTAACTACGGACAGTCACCCCAACCATCGATGGTCACCTATGGTAGGTTAAAATCCAATAAGATAAAATTACCTTTCTTTTCCAACTATATCCTTCTTCCTAAGTTTATACCTATTCTTTACACTATACTAGATTCCCTAAATCACACCTCCACCCACTAGTACTAATCAGTTTCTCACTAATTAGATTATTTCTAGTCTATCTACTTTATCAAGCATATCCTTATTATTAAATTTAAAATATATTTTTATTATTGATGTAAGTACCTTATATTCTATTTTTTAAGATTAATTATTTTTAAAATAGTGGATTGATAGCCCCTAAGGAAGCCTACATGTTTAGGATCTAGCCAATGCTATGCAATCCACCTAGCTACTTGTCTAATAAACAAATTTGCTTTAGTGATATCTTATCTATAAATTTTCCTCCTTATATAAAAAGGATTTCTTCACAATATTATAATTCAATTCATGCACCTTTTATTAGTTATTTATACCATAACCCATATTTCTAGTTTTACTACCTTCTTCTGAGTAATAGTAAAATTTGAGTGAAATTTGACTATCTAATTTTGGACTTATCAATAGCTGATGATAGGATTTAGGAAATGAATTATGAGATTTTTGTGTAGGGTATGTTAATTTCAAAAGGGATAAAAATAGATAAATGGAAATAATCAAGTATTTGACTTACTAGAAATGGATTGGTTGATTGGTAGGCATTGTTGATTCATAGGTGGAATCTAGTTTGATTCTGGCAAAATGATTGTGCTTGGAAACTTGATTTGAGAGGAAATGGTAGATTAGATCTCTCAAACTGATGTCTAATGATACTTGAAAACACTAGATGACCTATAATAAGGAAACTCTAAGTACCTAAGCTCTTGTTAATAGTTGCAAATGATTTGATCTCTTGTTGCTCTCCTATTCTTATAAGGGCCAAAGGTTAAAGTGGAAGTTTAAGAGGTGCTTCTAATTATAAATTGCTCATGTAAGGTATCATGAGAGGATTTTAAAAACTTATATTTAGAAAAGGTAAGAGATTATTTGGTGGTGTTTGCATGGAAAAGTCTATGTGGGGGGGGGGCTAATCATCAATGGTCAGGTTGATCAGTGATGGTTATTTGACCATCAATGGTTATCTTGCCGATTGACAGTCAAGGTTAATAACCAAAATTAGACAAAAAGGATGTTTCTAATTTTCATTAGTTGATTAGTTAAAAAATTGGGTTTTGGTTTATTTAAAGAGTCTAAAGAAAATTTTAGGGGTTTTATAGTCATAATCTAATGTGTAGGATTTTGGTGTCTACATTTACCCCATTTTGTTTTGTGGTTTGAATCAATAAGATAGAAAATAAAAATCAAATTTGGGTGAGGTTAGGTCTACCCCAAGTTTAGGAGGGGGTGTTCCCCCTCAAATTAGGAGCTGATGAGGTAAAATAAAATCAAGTTAGGGTTTGATAAATGGGTAGGTGGTGAGATAAGGTTGGGTATTTTTAACATGGAGTCAGCGTATAAAATGTGATGAAGTATAATAGTCAAAATCATGCAAAGACTAAATTTATGAATGTTTGGTAAAAGTAAATGTTATGATAAGAAGACAAGTAACCAATGTAATGTGTGGTTGTTGTAGGCATGGCAGTGGGATACACTTGTTAGTCTCCAAAGTAGGTCTAGTGTGTCCATGGGTATCCAAGATAGGAAGTGCTCTTATGAAAATCACTAATAGGTTGAGTGTCTTAGGTATCTAAGGTAGGAAGTGTTCTTAAGAAGACAAATATTTAGGGCTATCCATGAGGTGGTGAAAAATGTGTATAGGTAACATGACAAAGTTGTCTGATGTGGTCAAAATTACTAAGCACATGTAACACAAATTATGTGAAAAAACCAAGGAAAAAATGATCAACATCGAGGTGGATATGGTAAAATAGGTGGTTATGAGTGGGGATGACCAAGCTGTCTCTATATGCACTAGGAAAGTATATGCTTCCTACATAGGTGAGGGGATGTAAGACCCCACCTCATCTTCAAACCAAATGTAGTTCTAGTTTAGGAGAGGTAGGTTAATTATTAATCAAATGGGTTATGTAGGTGTCAAAAATAGGTAGGTAAAGGAATTAGTTGTTCAAGAATGTCTTGTGCTAATGTTTTATAAAGGTAAGATGGGTAGATAAAAGGGTAAGGTAAGGTAAGGTATGGTTGAAGCACTATGTGAGGGAAGTTGTAAACTGGTGATTTGACCATCGATGGTTAGGGTGACCATCGATGGTCACCCTAACTATTGACGATTAGGGTAAAACCCTAAAAGATGAACTATAAAAAGTGAAAGTGAAAATTCATTTTCACCTTTTGACATTTTACCTCTGAGAGATACGCTTGAGTGATTTTATACTATTGCATTTTGTACTGAGGGTTGATTGATTTGATTTTTATGTGGGCAGCTACAATTGGTTGAGATGGTTCTTGAGGATATTTAGTGTGTGTTGATCGAGATGGATGGAGCATGAGGGCATGGCTGAGTAGAGGGATGTGGGTTCCATCCATGGTATAAGTCTCAAAATGAGGTAGGGGGTGTTTTAAATTTGTTATTATTGGTTAAAAACGTGATTGGGTACATGTGAAAATGAATTTAGTAAATGATATAGGTAAAATTTTAGGGTAAATTTAAGGGTTTTTTACATAAGAATGCCCTATATTTGAATTTACATTAAAATTGATGAAATCAAAGAATTGGGGTTGATGAAAAAGATAGGTAGAGTATGGGAATGTAGTGTAGATTCATGTTAGTTATTATATTTTGATTGTAGGTGTGGATTTGGGAATGGTTAGGGCATGGATGGTCATGGCCTGATAGTATATAGTGATCATTGATGGTTACCTCGACCATCGATAGTTGAGGGTTTATGTCAAAAGGTGCCTAGGGTAACCTCAATGATTAGCCCCTAGTGCTAAATAGAAGGTTTTTTAGCCTTTATTGAAAGGTGTTACATGTTTTGTTTTTAGGATCTTAAGTGTGAAATAGGGGGTGAATACAAGATTAGAAGGCAAATTAGGGTGTTTGTGCCTTGAAGAATCTTAGAATTGTTAAGATAGGATATGGCAGAATGTAAAATATGATTATATCTTAGGTGAATTGTCATTGATAGGAAAATTGATAGAGATAAATCTATTTCTAAATATTCTAAGATGATAGATTTAATAGATAGTGTTTAGGAATATGTGTTTAACATGTTCAATGAAATGTAGTCCTGAGAGTAGATTCACCTAAGGGATCACATTACCATAGTCTTTACATAAGTACAAGATGCGATGAGAAATGAGGAGTAGAGACAAATGGAGGCCATAGGCTTAGGTGTAGTATGACATTATCAATATGTGGTCTAAGATCCTAGGATGCTAGTGGCACTAATTAAGAGATGGGACCTAGAGACCAACATGTTTTGGTTATCAATAGGCAAGGTCATAATACTATTATAGGATGTTGTGAGGATCACTCAGTTACCCATTTGTAAGGATCCAATATACCATATAGATAGCAAGGAATGGGACTACTATATAGTCTAGATTTATGGTGATGATCAGAGATAGGCAAAGTTCCATGTAGGCAATTTTAGGTATGGTCCTATGCATCTTATTGTTCCTAATGGAATTTACCTAGTTAAGATGGTGATGATGGCCCTGATGAGCTTCATGCTACCAAATTTAGTTGGAGGAAAATTTTCATGTGTTTCTTAGCATGTTGGTTAAGATGCTCCTAAAGAAGATTGTGTTTGGTTGGGCATAGGTTTTACTAGTATAGGTATACAAGGAGATATGGGATTTTAGGGTACATCGATGCTATGGGATCAACATTATCTTAGTGTTACATTATTAGGCATATGAGCATATCAAGGTATTGAGACCCCTAGGTGTACCTAATGATACTTATGCATTGATAGATTATGTGGCTAGTTTTATGTGATGGAGGAGGTCATCCACCTACATAGGAGTAAGAGGTGGGATGAGGGATATGGATTGGTTCTAAGATGATCTCAAGGGTTTGGTGCTAGGTGATGTGATATAGTAGCTATATGTTAGATGGATATAGTGGGAAAGGCTAAGGTATCATATGATAGGGTTACATAGCTAGTGCTAGATATACAGTTGGTGGGAGATGGAGACAAAGAGGATCCATTTCAACCATGTATAGAGATATTTTGGGATTGTACAGGGGATTATTGTTGACATGGTGTAGTACCAAAGGGAGGAGAGAGAGATCCTACTACCTGAGCCACAACTTGTAGACATTGTTCAATATTTTGAGGAGTTGCCAATGAGGGTTTACATTGATGATGTGGGGATTATTGATAGGTATATTACTTTGTATCAAGGTTGATATACCATAATGGATTTTGGTTAGGGAGATATGGGTATCAGACCATAGATATGGATCTAACACAGGCACAGGGTGGCCCTTAGGTGGTGATTATTTTAGTAGTGGCCTAGGCATAGGTTGTCTTACTACAAGGATAGGTGGCAGCATTACAAGGCTATGTGGACACATTATAGGGATAGATTAATACTTTATAGGGGTAGGTGAGCATTGTAATAGGAGAGAGGGATAAGGCACATGTATAGGTGACTATGTTATAGGCATAAGTAGTGACATTGTAAGGTCAAATTGGTTCTCTTCAAACAAAGATTGGTATAGGAGGAGTGGGTGTTTCTATAAGAGGGCTAGTAGATACAGTATCATGGGTATGCTACTTGGCCATGATCTAGGAGTTATGCTATTATGAGGTGATGGTACTAGAGTAGTTACCCCATGCTATGATATTTATAGAGTATAGGGCTAGCCTAGGTGGTTGAGTAGCAACAACTACTCCTAGATAGTGGGCATCCATAGTTGGTCATATAAGGGTCTTAGGGGGGTTGCCAATAGGTATAGTCCTGATGGTGTTAGTGGTTAGAGTGCCCTAAGGGCTTGATATTTATGAGATATGATATTTAGATAAGATTTTGATTCTAGCCTATGTGCTGATGTAGCAAGATGTATATTATTTTGAGAGAGAGATAGATGTATAGTGTTTTAATGCCTACTTATTTATATATTGACTAGCTAGATTTTGCTTCATATATATATATAAATATATCATGGGTTCTATTCATATTTTGATGATTCTTATTTGATTTTCATGTTTATGGTAGATTGATTTAGATAGTCATGTGTTGAGATAGCAATAGTTTTTTTAATTATAAATGATGATGATGATGTGTTGTTATGATGATGGACATGTAGGGGTAGATATTAATTATATCATTCATACATGAGTAATTTGATATTGACATGGTATATGGATGTTTAATTTCATGTGATACAAATGCTATGATTATGATAAGATTGATGGATTTATTGATATTTTCATAGATGTAGATTGGAAATAATCTTAATGGGTTGTGCTTTTGATTTCATTTAATAGATATGGATATGAAAAATACTTTTTATTTGATTGGTGTACACGTAGGATGATAACAAAGTAGAGAGATGTTCTTGATTTGATATGATATGATGCTCTTTATTGGTACCTTTGATGAAGATAGTTGATATGGATGCTCATGGTTTGTTATGCTTGATGTGGATTTTTTTTTCAATCAGAAAAGACTGATATAAAAATTAAAGGTCATATTGGGCTTAGTGAAAATGAGTCTGTAATACACTTCACATTAGCATGTATTAGTTTTAGAAAATAAGTATCATGATCACATCGTATCAAGTGAGATCATAGTCCTATTCATATATGATAGATGAGGGAAGAATGGATGATACTAAAACTCATAATCAAGAATACTATGTCTTTCCTATAGGTATCCCAAGAATCAGGGTAAACAAGTCTATGCCATAATAAATACAAAATGTAGATTGATCGATTTAGGAAGTATATGAAGGAGGGTCGATTGCAGCTTTCCCTATGTGATTTGGTTTTTCATGAGATCCAATTACAAATTTCAAAATTTTAGATATCTTTTTCTTGAGGGTATTTTTCTAATTTTCTTGTGTGTTTATGTCGTTAAAGATCTTATCGATGTAGGAAGCTTCCAAAAATTGCTAGCACTTTGACAAATGTTTTTATTCTTTAGTCATCCTTTGAGGGAGTGGTATAATGTTTGTAATTCCAAAATGCTTTTTGATAGCTATACTTCAAGGGAGAAGTCCACCTTACATTTATAATTTAAAAATTTCCAATAGTTGTCCTTCACAGGAGTAGTCTGTGGTTGTTATAGATTGACCCATGATATAGTGTTTTTGCTTTTGCTTTTGCTTGTTCTTGATTTTGATTTTTGATATTTTTCTTTGACAAAGACATATTTACACATGGTAAAAGGATTAATTTTATGAATGAAAATATAGGATTACATAAAATTTTAGTAGGTAAAAGGATTATAGAGATAATAACCATAGGAACCACTCCTTAGAGGAAGAGGAAGTACTATGAGAATCATTCCTTGGGTAGAGATGTGGTGCCTAAAGTCTAAGATTAAGGCATGTTTTTGTGATGGATAATCACACAATTTAGTTTTAATTAGTTGTCCCTAAAAGAGGGAGATGTATGTGGTATGTAAGGGATGAGCTTAAGTTAGATAAATAGTGATCTGAGGTTAATTCAATAATAAAAAGGATGCAAATGGGAAGCATTAAGTGGTTCAAGTTATAGCTATCCTTCACGAGAGGACAATAGGTAAGATAATGATCCATACTTATGGGTTATGATGTAGGGTCCAAGCCAATTGAAAGTAAATTTTCCTTGCTTGTTCTTCTCCATATTTATGACAAGTTGATTTTCCTTTGGGACAAGATCACCAATGTTAAATCCCCATGCTTTGAGGTGTTTGTTATAGGCACATTTAACATGCTCTTGATAGACATGAATATGGGTGATAGTGGCTAAATGATGTTCACCCAATAGTTTAATTTGAGATAACCACTCTTGATAATAGTCATCTTCAGAGATGAGGTCTTGCAGGGATATGTGGAGAGATGGAATTTGGACTTTGAGAGGGAGTATAGCCTTTGTTCAAAAGACTAGAGAGAAAGTTTTAGAGCCCATATGGGTTTAAATGTTGGTATGATAAGCCCATAAAGCAAAGGGAATATGCAAGTACTAATCCCATCTTGAGGCATTGACCATTTTGGTGAGCATATTATTAAGGGTTTTATTAGAGGCCTCAACCTATCCATTTGCTTGTAGATGATAAGGTGGTGAAAAATAGAGTTTGATGTCAAAGGAGTCACAAAGATCTTATAATTTCTTGTTTTTTAAAGACTTGTCATTATCAGTGATAATCTTATGGGGAATAAACAAAGCGATAAATGATATGGTGATTGATGAAATAATGATTTTATCATCTTTAGTTGAGATAAGAGGGGTTGCCTCTACCCACTTAGTAAAATATTAAATGATAGTGATGATGGATAGATGCCATTATGAATAATGGGGATTAATTTCCCCAATAAGGTCCAAGCCCCATTATGATGAAGGCTAAAAGCCCTTAGATACATGAGGACTATTACTTGGTGCATGATGAAGGTTAGGGTGTTGTTGACATTTCACACATTTTTTGACATAATCATAATAGTTTTGGTTAAGAGAAAGCCAATAATATCTGAGTTGAAATATATGCTTAGTGATGGTAAGAACACTAAAGTAACCTCCACAAACTCCATCATGCATTTTTTTAATAGCATGAGATGTTTCATGACTTTGTAGGCAATGAAAGAGAAGGCCATCAAAGCCACACTTGTAAAGGATGCCCTTGAGTATGGTGTAATGAGAGGTGTCTTGAATAAATTATCTAAAATAATTTATATAAATATTATGGGGAATGATGGAACTGTTAAGATAGTCAAAAGTTGTAGACACCAAAATCCCACACATTAGATTATGACTGTCAAACCCCTAAACAAGTCCTTTGACTCTTTAAACAAACCAAACCCCATTTTTTTAACTAATCAACTAATCAAACTTAAAAACACCCTTTTTAAATAATTTTAGTTGATATCATTGACCATTGATGATCAAGACAGTCATTGATAGTCAGATAACTATTGATGATTAGCCTAACAGTCGATGGTCAGGCCCCATGACTAGACTTTTACATGTAAATAAACATACAAACACCACTAAACAACCACTTACCTTTTCTAAATATAAATTGTGAAAATCTTCTCATGAGACCTTGTATGAGAAATTTATAATTATAAGCACCTCTTAAACTTCCACTTCAGCCTTTGGCACTTCCTTATAAGAAGAGGAGAGCAATAAGAGATCAAATCATCTACAAATATTATCAAGGGCTCAAGTACTTGGAGTTTTCTTATTACATGTCATCCAACATTATCAAGTATCATCAACCATCTATTTAAGATATCCAATCTACCATTTCCTCTCAAATCAAGTTTTCAAGCATTGTCATTCTACTAGAATCAAACCAGATTCCACTTATGAATCAACAATGCCTACGAATCAACTAATCTATTTTTGGTAAGTCAAATACACATTACTACCATTTATCTATTTTAATCCTTTTTCACAATTCATAAAATCTACACCAAAATTTCATAATTCATTTCTTGAATTCCATCATCAGCTATTGATAGTCTAAAAATGGATAGTCAATCGTTGGTAGTCATCTTGACCATCGATGGTCAGTTCTAACCACCAACTATCACCCTAATCATCGATGATCACCTATGGTAGTTAAAATATAGTAAGCTACAATTCCATTTCTTTTCCAACTAGATCCTTATTCCTAAGTTTCTACCTATTCTCTAAACTCTATTATATTCCCTGAATAACACCTCCACCCACCAGTACTAATCAATTTCTCACCAATTAGATTATTTCTAGTCTATCTACTTTATCAAGCATATCCTTATTATTCAGTTTCAAATATATTTTGATTATTTATGCAAGTACCTTTTATTCAATTCTATAATTTTAATTGTTTTAAAAATAGTGGATTGATAACCCCTAAGGAAGCCTACACTTTTGGGATCTAGCCAGCATTAGGCAATTCACCTATCTACTTGTCTAATGAACAAATTTACTTTAGTGATATCCTATCTATAGGTTTTCCTCCATAGATAAAGAGGATTTATTCACATTATTCTAATTAAATGTGTGCACCTTTTATCAAGTATTTCTACCATAACCTATATTTCTAGTTTTACTACCTTATTTTGAATAATAACAAAATTTGAGTGAAATTTGACTATCCAATTCTGGACTTATCAATAGCTACTAATGGGATTCAAAAAATAAATTTTTAGATTTTAGTGTATGGTATATTAATTATAAAAGGGATAAAAATAGATAAATGATAGTAATCAAGTATTTGAATTATCAAAATGGATTGGTTGATTAGTAAGCATTGTTGATTTGTAAGTGGAATCTGGTTTGATTTTGGTAGAATGACAGTGCTTAGAAACATGATTTGAGAGGTAATGGAAGATTGGATCTCTCAAATAGATGGTTGATGATACTTGATAATATTGGATGACCTATAATAAGGAAACTTTGAGTACCTAAGCTCTTGATAATAGCTGTAAATGACTTGATCTCTTGTTGCTCTCCTTTTCTTATAGGGAAGGGCCAAAGGCTAAAGTGGAAGTTTAAGAGGTGATTATAATTATAAATTTCTCATGAAAGTTCTCACAAGAGGATTTACAAAACTCATATTTAGAAAAGGTAAGCATTTTTTTTGTGTTGTTTGCATGTTTGTTTATATGGAAAAGTCTAGGTGGTGGGGCTTGACTGTTGATGGTCAGGCTAACTGATGATGTTATTTGACCATCGATGGTTTTCTTGACTGTTGATGGTCAAGGCTAACAACCAAAAGTAGCTAAAAAGGCTATTTTTAAGTTTGATTAGTTTATTAGTTTAAAAAATGGGTTTTGGTTCATTTAAAGAATCCAAGGAATTATTTAGGGGTTTGACAGTTGGAATCCCATCTGTAGGATTATGTTGTCTACATTTTCCCCTTTTTATTTTATGGCTTGAATTGATAAGGTACAAAATAAAAATAGAAGTTGGGTAAGGTCAGGGTTACCTTGAGTTTAGGAGGGGTTATTCCCCCTCAAAATAGGAGGTGATGAGGTAAAATGTAATCAGGTTAGGGTTTGATAAATGGGTAGGTAGTGAGATAAGGTTCAACATTTGTAATGCGGAGTCAACATACAAAATGTGATGAAGTGTGAGAGTCTTAATCACACAAAGACTAAATTTTCCAATGTTTGGTAAAAGTAAAGGTTATGATAAGAAGACAAGTGACCAATATAACATGTGACTACTTTAGGCATGGTAGTGGAATACACTTATTAGTCTCTAAAGTAGGTCTAGTGTTTCCATGGGTATCTAATGTAGGAAGTGCTCCCATGGAAATCACTAATAGTTTGAGTGTCTCAAGTATATGAGGTAGGAAGTATTCTTGAGAAGACAAAAATGTTTAGGGCTATGTACAAGGTGGTGCAAAATGTGTATATTTAACATGGCAAAGTTGTCTGGTGTGGTCAAAATAACCAAGCATGGGTAGTACAAATTATGTGAAAAATTTGAGGAAAAAATAATCAATGTCGAGGTGGACGTGGGAAAATGGGTGGTTGTGAGTAGGGGTGGCCAAGCTATCTCTATATGCACTAGGAAAGTAAATGCTACCTATATAGGCGAGGGGATGCAAGACCCGACCTCATCTTTAGGCTAAATGTAGTTTTGGTTTAGGAAAAGTAGGTTGCTTATTAATAAAATGGGTTATGTAGGTGTTAAAAATAGGTAAGTGAAGGAATGGGATGTTCAATAATGTCTTATGTTAAGGTTTTCTAAAGGTAATATGGGTAGATAAAAGGGTAAGGTAGGGTAAGGTGTCATTAAATCACTATGTGAGGGAAGTTGTATATTAGTGACCTGACCATTGATGGTTAGGGTGACAGTCAATGGTCACCCTGACTGTCAATGATCAGGGTGAAACCCTAAAAGCTAAAATATAAAAAGTGAAAGTGAAATTTCATTTTCACCTTTTGACATTTTACCTCTGAGAGATATCCTCAAGTGATTCTCTACTATTGCATTTTTTATCAAGTGTTGATAGAGTTGATTCTGAAGTGGGGAGCTATGATTAATTAAGTTGGTGCTTGAGGATATTTAGTGTGTGTTGACTAAGATGGATAGTGGATGAGGTCACAACCAAGAAGAGGGATGTGGGCTCTATCCATGGCATAGGTCTCAGAATGATGTAGGGGGTGTTTTAAATTTGTTATTATTGGTAAAAAAGTGATTGGGTACATGTGAAAATGAATTTTGTAAATGGTATAGGTAAAATCTAAGGGTTAAGTTTTGGGTTTTTACATGGGAATGCCCTAGATTTGAATTTAGGTTAAAATTATTTAAATCAAAGGATTCGGGTAGATGAAAAAGATAGGTAGAGTATGGGAATATAGTGTAGATTCATGTTAGTTGTGAAATTTTGATTGTAGGTGTGGATTTGGGGATGGTTAGGGTATGGAGGGTCATGGCTTGATGGTATGAAATGACCATCAATGGTCACCCCAATCATCGATGGTTGAGGGTTCAAGTCAAAAAGTGCCTAAAAGACCATCGATGGTTAGGAGAACCATCAATGGTTGACCCCTAGTGATAAGTAGAAGGGTTTTTAGCCTTGCCTAAAAGGTGTTACAGGTTTTGTTTTTAGGATCCTAAGTGTGAAATAAGGGATGAATATATGATTAAGAGGCAACATAGGGTGTTTATGCCCTGAGGATGCTTAGAATTGTTAAGATATGATATGGTAGAATGTAAAATAGGATTATAGCTCAGGTGAATTCTCATTGATAGGAGAATTGATAGAGATAATTCTATTTGGAAATATGCTAAGATGATAGAATTAATAGATAGTGTTTAGGCGTATATGTTTAAGATGTTCAATAAAATTCAAGCTTAAGAAAAGATTCACCTAAGGGATCATGTTTGTATATTCTTTACACATATATGAGATGTGATGAGTGATGAGGAGTGGAGACACATGGAGGCCATAGGCTTAGGTGGAGTATGGCATTATCAACACATGGTCTAAGATCCTAAGATATTTGTGGTATTAATCGAGAGATGGGATCTAGTGATAAACATGTTTTGGTTGTCAACATGCGAGGTTATGATACTACTAGAGGATGTTGTGAGGATCACTCAGTTACTCATTTTTAGGGATTTGATATACCATATAGAGAGTGAGGAATAGGATTACTATATAGATTGGCTTTTTGGTGATGATTAAAGATAGTAAAAAATTTGTATAGGTAGTTTCAGGTATAGTCCTATGTATTAGCTCACTCCTAGATATAAGTGCTAGTTATGATGATGATGGCCCTAACAAGCTTCATTCTACTAGATTTAGTTGGTGGGTAGTTTCCATATGTGTTGTTCAACATGCTAGTTGAGATGCTCCTAGGGAAGACTATGTTTGGTTGGGCACATGTTTTATTGGTACAAATATATAGGGAGATATGGGCTTTCAGGGTACATTGGCACTATGAGATCAACATCAACCTAGTGCTACATTGTTGAGCATATGAGCATATCAGGGTATTGAGACATCTAGGTGTACCTGATAATACTTATGCACTGATAGATTACATGTCTATTTTTATGCGATGGAAGAGGTCATCCACCTATATAGGAGTAGGAGATGGGGCAAGGGATATGGAATGGTTGCGAGATGTTCTCAAGGGTTTGTTACCGAGGGATGTGATATGGTGGCTATATGTTAGATGGCCATAGTGGATAGGGTTGAGGTATCATATGATAGGGTTACTGAGCTAGAGCTAGATATATGATTGATAGGAGATGGAGATAGAGAGGATCCCTTTAGACCACATATGGAGACAATTTAGGCTTGTACAGGGAATTCTTGCTGACATGGTACAATACCATACGTAAGAGGGAGAGTTCATGCTACTTGAGCCATAGCCTAAAGCTATAGTTAAAGATTTTGAGGATTTACTAGCAAGGGCCCACATTGATGATGTAAGGATTGTTATCAAGTATGTTGCTTGGTATCAAGGTTGGTCTACCATAGTGGATTTTGGTTAGGGAGATGGGGGGCAATAGTCTATGGATGTAAATATAGCATATGCACATGCATAGGCATAGGGTGGCCCTTAGGTAGTAGCTATTTTGGTAGTGGCCTAGGCATAAGTTGTCATATTATAGGGATAGGTCATAGAATTACAGAGCTAGGTGGCCACCTTATAGGGATAGATTATTACTTTGCAAGGGTAGGTGAGCACTGTGACAAGAGAGAGGGATGAGGTGCAAGTGTAGGTGACTATGCTATGGGTAAAGGTAGTGATACTATAGGGTTATATTGGTGCTCTTTAGGGACATATTGGCATAGGAGGAGTGGGTGTTGTTATATGAGGGCTAATAGATATAGTACCATAGGCATAGTACTTGGAAATGCTCTAGGAGTTGTGATACTATGAGGTGATAGTACTGGAATAGCTACCCCATGCTATGAGATTTTTAGAGTATAGGGCTAGCCTGGGTGGTGGAGAAATAGTAGCTATTCCTAGTCAGTGGGCATCCATAGTTGGTCATATAGGGGTCTCAGGGGGTTGATAGTAGGTACAAGTCATGATGGTGGTAGTGGTAGTTGTTTGAGTACCCCAGGGGCTTGATATTTATGAGATATGATATTTAGATATGATTTTGATTCTGGCCTACATGTCGATGTAGTGAGATGTATATTTTTTTGATGCTTACTTATTTATGTATTAACCAACTAGATTATGCTTCATTTATATATATATATATATATATATATATCATGGGTTCTATTCATATTATGATGATGCTTATTTGATGGTCATGTTTATGGTAGATTGGTCTATCTAGTCATGTGTTGAGATAGTGGTAGTTTGTTTTAATGATATATGATGATGATGTGTTATTATTATGATGGACATATAGGGGTAGATATTAATTACTTCATTAATGCATGAGTACTTTGATGTTGATATGGTATATGGATGTTTAATTTCATGTGATGCAAATTATATGATTATGATAAGATTTATGGATTTTATGATATTTGCATAGATGCAGATTGGAAATAATCTTAATGGGTTGTGCCTTTGATTTTGTTTAATGGATATGGATATGAAAAATGCTTTGTATTTGATTGGTGTACATGTAGGATGATAACAAATTACAAAGATGTTTTTCATTTGATGTGATATGATGCTCTTTTATTGGTACCTTTGATGAAGATAGTTGATATGGATGCTCATGGTTTGCTATGCTTGATGTTGATTTTTCAATCAAAAAATACTGATATAAAACTCAAATGTTAGATTGGGCTCAGTAAAAATGAGTTTTTAATACACTTCACATTAGCATGTTTTAGGTGTAAAAAGTAGGTATCCTGATCACTAAGTATCAAGTGAGATCATAGTCTCATGCATATATGATATATGAGGGGAGAATGGATGATACTGAAACTCATAAGCAATAATAGTATGTGTTTCCTATAGGTATCCCTATAAGTAGGGTAAACAAGTTTATGCCATAATATATACAAAATGTAGACTGATCAATGCAGGGAGTCTATAAAGGAGGGCTATTACAGCTTTCTCTATGTGATTTGATTTTTCATGAGAGTTGATTCCAGATTTAAAACTTTTAGATATCTTTTTCTTGAGGGTATTTTAATTTTTTTCTTGTGTGTTTATGTTGTTAAAGAAGCTGATTAATATGGGAAGCTTCTAAAAATTTCTAGCACTTTTACAAATGTGTTTGTGTTTTATCCATCTTTCAAGGGAGTGGTATAATGTTTATAATTCCAAAATGTTTTTAGATAGTTTTACTTTGAGGAATTAGTCCACCTTATGTTTATAATTTCAAAATTCCCAACAGCTATTCTTTAAGGGAGCAGTCTATGGTTGCTATATATTAACCCAATGTATAGTGTTTTCGCTTTTGCTTTTGCTTGTTCTTGATTTTGATTTTTGATATTTTTATTTGACAAAGACTTGTTACACATGTTAAAAGGATTACTTTTATGAAGGCAAAACTAGGATTTCATAAATTTTTATTAGGTAAAAGGTTTATAGAGATAATAACCATAGGAACTACTCCTTAGAGGAAGAGGAAGTACTATGAAAATCATGCCTTGGGTAGATCTGTGGTACCCAGAGTTTAAGATTAGGGCATGTTTTTGTGATAAAAAATCACATGATTGAGTTTTAGTTGGTTGTCCCTAGAAAAGGGAGATTTATGTGGTATGCAAGGGATGAGCTTAAGTTAGACAAATAGTGCTCTAAATTTCATTTGTTCAACAATAAGAAAGATATAGATGCAAAGTTTTAAGAGAATCATGTTTTGGGTGTCCTTCAAGAGAATACAAATGATAATATCTTGATCCATACTTATGGGTTATGATGTAGGGTCCAAGCCAATTGAAAAAAAATTACCTTGCTTTCTCTTCTCTATATTTGTGACATGTTGGTTTTAATTTAGGACAATATCACCAACATTAAATTCCTATGATTTGAGATGTTTTTTATAGGCATGTTTAACATTCTCTTGATAGACATGAAGATGGGTGAGAGCAGCTAAATGACATTTGTCTAATAGTTCAAGTTGAGCCAACCGCTCTTGACTATATTTGTCTTCAAAGATGAGGTCTTATAGAGATATTTAGAGAGATGGAATTTGGACTTCAAGAGAGAGTACAACCTCTATTCCAAAGACTATAGAGAAAGGTGTATCACCCATAGGGGTTCTAATGTTGGTACAATAAGCCCATAAAGTGAAGGGAATATGCAAGTGCTAATCCTGTCTTGAGGCATTAACCATTTTGGTGAGAATATTATTAAGGGTTTTATTAGAGGCCTTAACCTATACATTTGCTTATGGATGATAAGGTGATGAAAAATTGAGTTTGATGCCAAAGGAGTCACAAAGAGATTGGAGTTGCTTGTTTTTGAAATACTTGTTATCAGTGATAATCTTATGGGGAACACAAAGTGATAAATGATATGGTGATTGATGAAATCAATGATTTTATTAGCTTTAGTTAAGATAAGAGGGGTTGCCTCTACCCACTTAGTAAAATATTCAGTGATGGTGATGATGGATTGATGTTGTTGTGAATAATGGGGATTAATTTACCTAATAAAGTCCAAGCCCCATTGTGAGAAAGTCCAAAATTTCTTAGATACTTGAATATTATTTCTTGGTGCATGATTAAGGTCAGCATGTTATTGGCATTTGAAACACTTTTTTACATAATCACAATATTCTTGGTTGAGATAAAGCCAATAATAGCCGAGGTGAAGGATATGCTTAGAAATGGAAAGACCACTAAGGTACCCTCCACAAACACCATCATGTGTTTCTTTGATAGCATGATAGGCTTCATGACTTTGTAGGCAATGAAATATAAGGCCATAAAAGCCATGATTATAAAATATGCCCATGAGTATGGTGTAATGGGAGGTGCATTGAATAAATTATCTATGAGAATTTATAGAAATATTAGGGGAAATGGTAGCACTATTAAGATAGTCAAAATTTTGTAGACACCAAAATACCACACATTGGATTCTTACTGTTGAAGCCATAAATAAAGGATATTCTTAGCAATGGCAAGACCACTAAAGTTCCCTCCACAAACTCCATCATGCATTTATTTAATAGCATAAGAGGCTTCATGACTTTGTAGGCAATGAAATATAAGGCCATCAAAGCCATGCTTATAAAATATGCCCTTGAGTATGGTGTAATGGGAGGTGCCTTGAATAAATTCTCTATGAGCATTTATATAAAGATTAGGGTAAATGGTGGCACTGTTAAGATAGTCAGAAGTTTGTAGACACCATAATTCCACAATTTTGGATTCTAACTATCAAACCCCTAAATAATTATTTAGACTCTTTAAATAAACTAAAACCCATTTTTTTAACTAGTCAACTAATCACACTTAAAAACAACCTTTTTGGCTACTTTTGGCTATTATCCTCAACCATTGATGGTCAGGCCCCATTGCCTAGACTTTTCCATGCAAATAAACATGAAAACACCACCAAAAAACTACTTACCTTTTCTAAATTTAAGTTGTGCAAATCCTCTCATGAGACCTTACATGAGTAATTTATAATTAGAAGCACCTATTAAACTTCCACTTCAGCCTCTAGCCCTTCCCTATAAGAAGATGAGAGAAGCAAGAGATCAAATCATCTACAACTATTATCAAGAGCTTAGGTACTTAGAGTTTCCTTATTGTAGGTCATCCAGGGTTATCAAGTATCATCAACCATCTATTTGAGAGATCCAATTTTCCATTGCCTTTCAAATGATGTTTCCAAGAACCATCATTCTACTAGAATCAAACCAGATTCTACCTATGAATCAAAAATTCCTACTAATCAACTAATCCATTTTTGGTAAGTTAAATACTTGATTATTTCCATTTATCTATTTTTATCCCTTTTACAATTAACAGACCCTATACCAAATCTTGGAATTTATTTCTTGAATCCCACCATCAATTGTTGATAAGTCTAGAATTGGATAGTCAACCATCGATTTTTGTCCTAACCGTCGATGGTCAGGCCTAACCATCGACAGTCACCCCAACCATCAAAGGTCGCCTGTGGTAGGTTACAATCCAACAAGCTAAAATTTCCTTTATTTTCCAATCAAATCCTTCTTCCTTAGTTTTTCCTTATTCTCTAAACTCTACCATATTCCCTAAATCACACCTCTACCCACTAGTACTAATCAATTTCTCACTAATTAGATAATTTCTAGTCTATCTACTTTATCAAGAATATCCTTATTATTCAGTTTCAAATATGTTTTGATTATTGATGAAAGTGCCTTCTATTCAATTTTATAAGCTTAATTGTTTTTAAAATAGTGGATTAATAGCCCCTAAGGAAGCATATGCTTCTGAGATCTATCCAGTGCTAGGCAATCTACTTAGCTACTTGTCTAAAGAAAAAAATTGCTTTAGTATTATCTTATATGCAAGTTTTCCTCCCCATATAAAGAGGATTTATTCATAATATTCTAATTCAACATGCATACCTTTAATCAAGTATTTCTATCATAACCCATATTTCTAGTTCTACTACCTTCTTCTAAATAATAGCAAAATTTGAGCGAAACATTCTGGCATGCCTGATGGGACCCTAGTCTTTACTTTAGTTTTCTTTTTATCTAAATATGTATCCTTCTATCTCTATCTATGTTCTCATAATTGAAATGTAAAAATTTCTTTTGGGTTTAAAACTTATTACATACATTGATTACTTGTTTCTTATAATCTCACCTACTTTAATTAAACAACATTAGGATTAAGTATAGTCCTCTTATTTTATACAACCAAATGATGAAATAAAGCAAACATCATAACATACTTGAGACAAGGCTCGACTAGGATTTCACCACTTGATGATCACCTTACCCTACTTAGTGATCCTAATTGGATTTCATCAACAAGAGGAGGATCCACTCAGTTCTCTAGCTGAGTATAAGCTTTGAATAAATGGTATATATTGGCTAAGTGACCTGACTTGGCCTTAGGATCATGAAGTGGGGAGAAAAAAACAAGCACCAAGCCACATACCCAATTCAATATAGATTATTTGATCACAAAAACTAACCTAAAATATCTTTAGAATACTTATCTAGTACATGATCTACAAACCAATCTAATACACATTCTTCACATTATGGCATAAGCTAAACAACAAGATAATTAATCAATCACAATATTTTAGTTACCTTAGTGTGTATTGACTTTTTATTGGGCTTTCCTTTTGCTTTCTCTTATTGAATTATAAAATCATATATTGATACTTCTCTTATAGCCTTATATGGTACTTACCTAGAAACAAAGAAGAGAATTAGCAGGTCAAGACCCATCTATAGACTACCCAATTTATTCCACCTCCTCTTCCATGGATGAATACCAATCAAACACAAAGAGTTCATCTCACTATTTTGAACCTTCCCATATCCCTGAGATCGTTCCTTAAGGGGATTTCAACTTTGCTTCCCTTTTAGATAACAACCCAATCACCTTACAACATTATCTTAATACTTTGCATCATAGAACCCCTATCTCAATCCCACCTATAAAGCCTCTTTATGGCATGCCATACTACTTGATGCTAGATCCTTTGGTAGCTACTATTAATACCCAACCTTTAGCTACCCAAACATCTAGATCCATCAACCCCTTTAACACCATGGGGGAAAATCAACCGATCCAACCAACTATTGCCCTTACACCTTCTACCCCTACCATTAACTCCTCTACCTTGGGAGTTCCTACCATTGGTAGGCCAAACCCTCATTTTACCAACCCTAATCCATTAATCACTACCCATCTTTAGAATCTAGCAATAACCATACCTACCACTACACCTCTTACTAGTACCAAATTCACTACCTCACCCTTGATTGTTAACACAACCATGACTCCCACCCAACCTACAGTAGCCTCTCAGTGATTTTCAGCCATATCCAAACTAGGTTATGTCCCCAACCTACAAGGTCATCTCCATGTTACCCAAACACCAACTGTCACTCACCCTTATATATCTTCTACCCAACCTATGATCACCTCTCAATAATTCCCAACCATTTCCAATCCTAGATATGTCTCTAACCCATAAGTAAATTTCCACATCACTCAACCACCAATCATTACCTATCCTTATATACCTTTAACCCAACCATCTATACATACTTATCAATATGGGGTAATCTCCCAACCACCAATGAATCATCAATAAATTATCCCCTCTCAACCATAATTTGTGACCTACAATCCTCTAGGTCCACCACCAAAAATTGACCTAATGAAAATGATCATGGATAAGATGACAAACCTAGAGTCATCCATCTCTAGACCCATAATCTCTTGTCCTACTATCAAATATGTAATGATCAAATTCATCCTTTGGTCCTTATCAGACCATATTTGACCCAATGGGAACTTCCTAAATTTACTAAATTCAATAATAAAAAGGATCCCCAATAAAATTTAAGAGAATTTAGGCATTCCTTTTACATGATTGCTTATGATGATGCTCTTCTTTTATGCACATTTCCTATGTCACTTTCCAACCCAACATTGGATTGGTATAGTGCCATTACCAAACATTCTATCTTTTCTTTTAACCAATTGGCTCAAATTTTTCTAGACCATTTCTCCATCAACATATCTAAGACGGTCTCAATTATCAATACTTATGCCATCCACCAATTCAAAGATGAGTCTCTAGCTAATTTCATAGCTCATTTGAGAAGTCTCATCAACCTATTATCATTCTCTTTACCTCAACTAGAACTAATCAAACTCTTTGCTCATGCTTTTAGAAAGCACATATCTTCCACCCTATGTGTCCAAAGTTTTAGAACTTTTGATGAAGCCTCTACCATGGCACGCAAATTGGAAAATAGAGCCATAAATGAAGGTAAATTGAAGTTACATAACAAAAATTCCACCTTCAAAACCAATGAGACTTCTTCTTCTAAACCTGGTAACCAAACCAATATGAGAACTAAGGGCAAGGCAACTATGAATATAATTGTGCTTAAAATAACTCCTCCACTAAATACTAGTTAATAAAACTCTTCTAATTTTCCAAACTAAAACATGCAAAACCCAAACTGAAACAACCCAAAGTAATCTAACCCACTAGGAGAATCTTATGCCTTGGTTCTGGACAAACTTTTTAAACCCAAATTTATACTTCTACCAATTAAACCCCCACAATAATTTGATTCTTCTCATCCTCCTCCAAAATGGTATAATGATAATGATCTTTGTTCCTTCCACCATGTAGTTGGGCATGATGTTAGTAGGTGTAATACTTTTAAAGGCATTATCCAATCCCTTATTGATAAGGAGGAACTTGTCTTCGATAATCCCAATGCACCTCAGAACCAATCTCTTGATATCTTCAAGAAACCTTTTTCCAATCACCCTCCATCAAAAGAAGAAAACAAATAAGAATAATGCTCCCAAGACACTCATATGATTATTATGTCTCTTGATATTCTAATTATGAATGAACCAACTACATCCCTAACAACTTCACCTACTCCTTTGAGTGAGAAAAAGAATCCACTTTCCCTAAAGTTAGAAATTGACATTAAGGAGCTACCATTTACCATGGTTTCATTCATGAAGTTCATGGCATCCTCAAAACCTCTGTCAATAGATTTACCCAATAAGCCAATCATAACCACACCACCTCAAACCTATCAACCAATCATCCCTCTTATGGATATTGTGCCTAGACAAGAAGCATCAACCCATGACCTTCCTCCACTAACCATCTCCCCTTTACATGAAGATAAGGATGAGGCTACCCCTCTTTCTTCTTCTCCTCCTATCAAAATTTATTCTAAACCAACTGCCCAAGGTACAAAACTAATATATAAACCTTTTTCTTGATTAGTTCAAAAACTAGACTTCTTCTCTTAGATTAACATGGATAGAGACACTTCTTAGCATCATCTAGGTCTCCCCCACCAAATAAAATCTCCTATCATATTTGTACACATTTCAGATCCATCACCTTCCTCTTTTAAAAAAGCCATGACAGGGTCATTTCATCCACCTCCACCCAAATCATCCCATGCCCTCCTCACCAAATCCACCCCAAATTTAGGAATCCTTCCTATGCCTACTATTAGATACCCACCTTTAAAATGAGAATTTTATCAATCTACCATGACCAATAAATTACCAAACAAAGTAGCCATGAGTAGAAAATTACCCAAGACCAAACTGTACACTAGGTCTAGACAACTCTCTTTCTAGTTACCTTCTATTTTGGGACCCCATCCCTCCACCTTCTTAGTTACTTTTCTTCATCTATAAAACCTACCCCCTTTTATATAACAACATCTAGCAATACCCCTACCAAGCCCTCTTTCTTAGAAACCCTGGTTGCTTCTACCCTCCCATCTATGCCCAAAACTTCATCTTATATACCTTCTACCTCTCGAGCATCTATCTCTAGCTGAGCATCTACCCACCAACCTGGACTGAGACCAACTACCCAAAGTAACCCAAAACCTAATCCCTCCATGATGAGGCCTACTTTTATAAAACTTCCCCCTTCAATTATGTCATCACCTTATGTTGAATCCTATTTAACCATTTTGCATAAGTTATTTCAAAACTCTACCTTAAGCCTTCAACCTATCAAACCTTTCAACCCCTCTCACCCTAAACTAGCTTGGTTTGATGATAGTCAAATCTTATCCTACCATTAGACCCCAATACATAACATAGAGAACTATAGGGCTCTCCAAAGTATTGTCCATCAACTTTATCAGGAAGATGATCTATTTTTAGATGAACTTTTGATTACCCTTTTGTCACTTCAAAAACCAACCATAGCCCAACTCTCACCCACCTCCTCTCTCTCACCTAAAAGTGATGAAAAACCAAACCAATCATCTACCATCCCTCTTTCCCACACTATTAATGTTATTATATGAGCACAATAGAAGGATAAGGGAAAAATCTAAAGTTTCCACTCCTTGGACATACCCATCTTCCACCTCTCAACCTAACAAAAACCATGCCTTCTTACCATCACCCCAATCTAAAATAGCTATCTTGCATACCACTAAATCAAACCCTTCTAAATAAATTGAGTGTTCTTTAAGTAGCTACACCAAACCCCAACCAAGCTAAGTTTTTATGAAGTCATTACCACCTCACTTGATCACCGCCTAGCACTAATTGAGGCCTTACAAGCCATTGAGGTTTGGCCTAGTGATACCCAACCTATTGAGTCATTTTTTGGCACTCTATAGCTCTCCACTCTTGTTACCTTTAAAGACTCAAAGATACCTTCTACCCATCCTAAGGACCCTAATCCTCCTCTCTTTATCACTACCTACATTAAACAAACCTACATTAAGCAAGTAATGATTGATGGTAGGGATAATATCAATATCATCTCATCCCATTCCTATAACCAACTCAAGCTACCTACCAACATCATGTAAGATACATCTATTATACTTATATGTTTCAATGACAACATGGCCAATACCCTAGAAACTATTGTCCTCCATATTTATTTGGGATCACGTACACTCCCTAAACTTTTTGATGTGGTCAAATGGAAATTTTAGTATAAATTCATACATGGATGACCTTGGATCTGATCCATGGCTTGTGTCTCCTCTACCCTACATCATTTTTTTAAATTTGAACATAAGGGACAAGTTGATTACTATACAATCTGACCCAAGCCCTTTTATGGCATGCAATATGATGTATCATCCTAATGACATTATTTTACTACCCTCTACTAAATATTCATCCAAAATGGATTCATTTCCATCACCTATTAAATAAACCATTTCTTCCTCTTCTCATGAAGCATCTACCATCACATCTCTCTCCTTCAGGAAAATACTAGTAACTGACTCCTTAGAATTAAACATCTAGCATCTTTCTTTAGGAGAATACCACCTCTTGATGCTTTCCCTAACCCTCATAATTATGGGTAGCTTACTAACCAACCAGGGTATGATCCCAATCTAGGAGCAATCATACCACTTGGACCTCCCTCTTTTCAAACCCATTTTGTCTATGTAGGAGTTGACAAGCCTTTAACAAGAACTATTAATACCTTCTATCCTCACCCATATACTTCTGGCTTTTTTTATTTAGAAAAACCCTCCTTCACCAAGACATACCTTCATGAGTGTGTCTGGAAGGGGTTTAATTTGGGTAAATATGAACATGGCCTCCATAAGATCACCTTAATCAAAAATCAAAAACCACATGAGAATCATGGGCTCAACTTTGTCTTTCCAAAGAAGAAAACCATGCAATCTCCCCCTACCATTGAGAGAGAAGTAGTTTCTACCTCATCTTGTTTACCTCCATCTCTAAGTGAAGATGATGATATCATCCCACCCAACTATTTTTTCATCTCAATGACTATCCTAGGACCCTTGACCTATCAACATTTGGGGCTACCAAAACTCCTCCTCTTACACATCCTAAAATCATCACTACGGACTCCCCTACCATTCACACCATCCAATGTCAAGATGGTACTCACCTACCTCAATGCAAAAGATCATTCCATCCACAAATATCTCCCTCCCAAAACTTCCAATATGCTAAATGAATCCACAATAGATATCAATTTGGGTATTGATGAGAGCTCACATATCATCAAAATCAGGTAATCCTTGGATTTAGTATAAAAATAAGACTTTTCTACCTTTCTTCATGATTGTAGCATCATATTTTCTTGGTCATACACTGACATGCCTAAGATTGACCCTGTCATTGCTACCCATTACATTATCACTCATCATGATGTTAAGCCCATTTGATAGAAGCTTTGATAAATGCACCCTCACATAGCTCTCCTTATAAAGTAGGAGCTCTAATAGCTCCTCTCTATGAATTTTATCCAACCTATTGATTATCCCCAATGGGTTTCCAATATCATCCTAGTTACCAAAGACATTAGGGGACTTGGCATTTGCATTGAATTTTTATATTTTAACCTTGCTTACCTAAAGGATGACTTTTATCTACCTAGCATTGACCAGCTTATTGATCTTACAACTGGTCATGAAATTCTTTCACTCACAGATGGATTCTTAGGTTATAACCAAATCTTGATTGCCCCTAAATATTAGTAAAAAATAGATTTTATCACCCATTGGGGAACTTTTTGCTATAAGGTTATGCCTTTTAGTCTGAAAAACACTGGTGAAACCTACCAACACACAATGACCTACATCTTTTAGGACCTTATCCTCAAAATTATGGAAGACTATGTGGATGACCTTCTCAATAAATCAAGCTTTGAAAGGATCACCTAGCTATTCTTAAAATAATCTTTGAGCACCTTATCCACTACCATGTTTTCCTAAACCCCAAGAAGTGTATCTTTAGGGTATTATCAAGTAAACTCTTGGGTTTTATCATTTTTCTTTGTGGAATCAAATTCGACCCAACCAAAGTCAAAGAAATCTTAGAAATGCCTCCTCTTATTAACCTTAAACAACTCCATAGCCTTCATGGGAAACTCCAATCCATTTGATGTTTCATTTCTCAGCTATCTATTTGTTGCTAACCTTTTCATCACCTTTTTAAGGACACCTCTTTTAGGTGGGGGAAGGATTGTAAAAAGGCTTTTCATTCACTTAAAGACTATCTCCTCTCCCCACTAGTTCTTATTCTTCCACGAGAGGATGAACCTTTCTACCTATATCTTTTATCCACTAACCACTACCTAGGAGCAATGCTTGCACATCAGGATGACCAATGTAATGACCAAGCCGTATATTATATCAAATAAACACTTGTCAACTATGAAACTTGGTATACCCATACCAAGAAACTTTGTCTTTTACTAGTCTTTGTGGCTACCAAGCTTCATCATTGCCTCTTTAACCACAAAACTTTTGTCATTACTAATACTAATACACTCAAGTATATACACTCTAGGCCTTATCAAAACCAACAAATATCTAAGTGGCTTATGATTTTGGCTAAATTTGATCTTGAGTTTATTTTAAAAAAATAAATAAAGGGATAGGTGATAGCTAATCAACTAGTTGATGCCCCTCTATCTGATACCTAGCCTCCTCCTTTAAAATTCCCTAATGAGAATGTCACTACTCTCTCTCAGGTAGATTTTACCTACCAAGTTACCATGTTCTTTGATGGATCTAAATTCCAAAATGGTGGAGGGGAAAGAATTATTTTAATTCCCATTGAAAGTGAGCCCTTACCTCTATATTTTAAGCTTGACCTTGAATTTAACAAATAACATGGCTAAATATGAAGCCCTAATAAAAGGTCTCCAAACTACCTTAGCCTTAGGAGTCAAAACAATCAATATCTTTGATGATTCCCAACTTGTGGTTAACCAAATCAATGGAATATACTAGTGAAAAAATGATGTTTTACAATAATACAAACACCTAGCCAATGTATTACTGATGTCATTTGAACACTACCTGATCTAAACTACCCCTTGATCCATGAATAAGTTTGTCAATACAATGTCTTCCCTTGCTTCCTAAATACCATCTGCACCTTCACACTCTAAATTATCTATTATTTTCCACCACCTTACTAAGCCATCCCTCATCAAATCCAACTCTCCTACCATCTTCAATGTAATAGGTATCTCAGCTAACTATTGGTACCAGTAAACTTTTGACTATCTTAATAGAGCCACCATTCCCTCTAATCCTTCTAGAAATGCTTGCAGAGCATTTATTAAAGGCACCTCCCATTACACCATAATCAGGGTCATCCTTTACAAGCATGGATTTGATGGACTTCTCTTTTATTACCTACAAATTCATGAAGCCTCTCATGCTATCAAATAAATGCATGATAGATTTTGTGGAGGGCACTTTAGTGGTCTTACCATCGCTAAGTGTATCCTTTGCCTTGACTATTATTATAATTTTCTCAACAAAGACTATTGTGATTATGTAAAAAAGTGTGTCAAATGTCAATACCATGCTAACCTTCATCATGCACCAAGAAATAGTCTTCAAGTATCTAAGGACTTTTGGCCTTTCTCACAATGGGGCTTGGACTTTATTGGGGAAATTAATCCCAATTCTTCATAGCAACATCAATCCATCATCATTACTACTTGATATTTTACTAAGTGGGTAGAGGCATCCCCTCTTATCTCAACTAAAGTCAATAAAATCATTGATTTCATCAATCACCATATCATTTATCACTTTGGTGTTCCCCATAAGATCATCATCGATAACAAAAAGTCTTTCAAAAATAAGCAAGTCCAAGCTCTTTGTGACTCCTTTGACATAAAACTAAAATTTTCATCACCTTATCATCCATAAGTAAATGGATAGGCTAAGGCCACCAATAAAACCTGTAACAATATGCTCACCAAAATGGTCAATGCCTTAGGATGGGATTGGTACTTGAATATTCCTTTCAATTTATGGGCTTATCATACCAGAATTAGAACCCATATGAGTGCTACACCTTTCTCTCTAGTCTTTAGAATAGAGGCTATAATCCCTCTCAAAGTCAAAATTTCATCTCTCCACATATCTCTATGAGATCTTATCTATGAAGATGACTATCATCAAGATCAGTTAGTTCCACTTGAACTATTAGATGAATGTCATTTATTTGCTCTCACCCATATTCATGTCTATCAATAACATGTTAAATGTGCCTATAAAAAACACCTCAAAGCATGGGAATTTAACATTGGTGATCTTGTCCTAAATGAAAATCAATATGCCACAAATATGGAGAAGGGAAAGCATGGAAAATTTTATTTTAATTAGCTTGGACCCTACATTATAACCCATTAGTATATATCAAGAGCTTACAATTTCTCATCTCTCGAAGAACACCCAAAACTTGAGCCTCTTAACACTTCACATTTGCATCCTTTTTATTATTGAATGAAGGAACTTTAGATCACTATTTGTCTAACTTAAGATCATCCCTTACATACCACATACATCTCCCTCTTTTAGGGATAACCAAATAAATATGAGCAATGTGATTATCCATCACAAAAACATGCCCTAGTCTTAAAATTTGGGTACCATAGCTCTACCCAAGGCATGATTCTCATAGTACTTCCTCTTCCTCTAAGGAGCGATTCCTATGGTTATTGTATCTACAATCATTTTACCTACTAAAATTTTATACAATCCTAGTTTTTCCTTCATAAAAGTAATCCTTTTACCATGTGTAAACAATTCTTTGTCAAAACAAAATATCAAAAATCAAAATCAAGAACAAGGAAAAGCAAAAACAGTGTATCATGGGTCAATCTATAGCAACCATAGACTACTCCCTTGAAGGGTAGCTATTAGAAATTTTGAAATTAAAAATGTAAGGTATACTTCTCCCTCAAATGACAACTATCAAAAAGAATTTTGGAATAATAAACATTAGACCACTCCATCAAAGGATTGATAAAACACAAAAACATTTGTCAAAGTGCTAGCAATTTTTGGAATCTTCCCATATCGATCAGCTTCTTTAACAACATAAACACACAAGCAAAATAGAAAAATAACCTCAAGAAAAATATATATAAATTTTAAAAGATACAATCGGCTCTCATGGAAAATCAAATCACATAAGGAAAGCCACAATCAACCCTCCTTCATAGACTTCCCACATCAATCAGTCTACATTTTGTATATATTATGCCATAGCCTTGTTTACCCTAATTTTTGGGATACCTATAAGAAAGACATACTATTCTTGCTTATGATTTTTAATATCATCCATTTTCCCTTCATCAATCATATATGTCCAGGACTATGAGCTCACTTGATATGTAGTGATTAGGATACCTACTTTTTATAGATAAAACATGCTAATGAGAAGTGTATTATAAACTCATTTTCACTAAGCCCAATCTAACCTTTGAGTTTTATATTAGTCTTTTTTAATTTAAAAATAAAAAAAACATCAAGCATAACAAACCATGAGCATTTGTATCAGCTATCTTCATCAAAGGTACCAATAAAGAGCATCGTATCACATCAAATCAAAAACATCTCTCTACTTTGTTATCATCTTGTGTACACCAATCAAATACAAAGCATTTTTCATATCCATAGCCATTAAATCAAATCAAAATCATAACCAATTAGGATTATTTCCAATCTACATCTATGAAAATATCATAAAATCCATAAAGTTTATTATAATCATATCATTCACATCGCATGAAATTAAACATCCATATACCATGTCAACATCAAAGTACTCATGCATCAATGAAAAAATTAATATTTACCCCTACATTTCCATCATCATAACAACAAATCATCATCATATATCATTAAAACGAACTATTGTTATCTCAAGACATGGCAAGCTAGATCAATCTACCATAAACATGACAATCAAATAAGCATCATCATAATATGAATAGAACCCACAATATATATATATATATATATATATATATATATATATATATATATATATATATATATATATATATATATATATATATATATATATATATATATATATATATATATATATGAAGTAAAATCTAACTAGTCAATACATAAATAAGTAGGCATCAAAACAATATACATCTCACTACATTAGCATGTAGGCTAGAATCAAAATTGTATCTAAATATCATGTATCATAGATATCGAGCCCCTGGGGCACTCAAACCACAACCACTGGCACCATCAAGACTTGTACCTATTGGTAGCCCCCCTAGGACCCCTATATGACCAACTATGGATGCCTACTAACCAAGATTAATTAATACTAATCCACCACCCAAGCTAAGCTTATACTCTACAAATCGCATAGCATGGGGTAACTACTCTAATACCATCACCTCATAATAACACAACCCTTGGATCATTACCAAGTGACATACTCATGGTACTATATCTACTAGCCCTCCTATAGGAACTTGTGCTCCTCCTATGCTAATATGCCCTTAAAGAGCACTAATTTGACCCTATAGTATTATTACCTATGATCATAATGTAGTCACATATGCTTCTGCTTGATCCCTCTCTCCTATCATTGTGATCACCTGCCCCTATAACTTAGTAATCTATCCTTGTAAGGTGGTCACCTATCCCTATAATGCTACCACATGTCTTTATTGTAAGACAACATGGCTTAGGCTACTACTAAAATAGCTACCACCTAAAGGCCACCCTATTCCTATATATATGCCTATGGTAGATCCACATCCATGGCTTGCTTCCCCCTGTCTCCCCAACTAAAATCTATTATGGTATACTGACCCTGATACCAAGTAGCATACCCATCAATAATCCCTACATAATTAATATGGGCCCTCATTGAAAACTTCTCAAAATCCCAAACTATGTCTATAGGCTATGGCTCATGTAGTAGGAACTCTCCCTCTTCCCTATGATATTATGTCATGCCAATAGGAATACCCTATATAAGCCCAAACTATCTTCGTATGTAGTTGAAAGGGATCCTCTTTATCTCCATCTCCCACCAGCCATATATCTAGCACCAGCTCTATAACCCTATCATATGATACCTCATCCCTACCCACTATGGCCATCCAACATATGACCACCATATCACATCCCCCAACACCAAACCCTCGAGAGCATCTTGCAACCAATCCATATCCCTCACCCCATCTCCTACTTTTGTGTAGGTAGATGACCTCCTCCATCACATAAAACTAGACACATAATCTATCATCACATAAGTATAATTACGTACACCTAGGGGTCTCAATACCTTGATATTCTCATATGCCTAGAAATGTAACACTAGGTTGATGTTGATCCTATAGTGCCAGTGTACCCTAAAATCCCATAGCTCCCTATATACCTATACTAGTAAAACCTATGCCCAACCAAATAAAATCTTCCCCAAGATAATTTTGACCATCATGCCAAACAACACTTATGAAAACCACCCACCAACTAAATATAGTAGCATGAAGCTCATCAGGGCCATCATCATCATAACTAGGCACTTGTCATCAAGAGCAAGTTGAGACATAGGACCATACTAGAAACTAACTACATGGAACTCTACCTATCTCTGATCATGACCATAAATCTAGTCCATATAGTAGTCCCCCTCCTCACTCTTTATATGGTATATCAGATCCAAATGGATGGGTAACTGAGTGATGCTCACAACAACCTCCAGGAGTATCAAGACCTCACCTATTGATAATCAAAATGTGTTGGTCATTGGGTCCCATCTCTCAATCAATTCCACTAGCATCATAAGATCTTAGACCATGTGATAATAATTTCATACTACACCTAAGCCTATGACCTCCATTTGTCTCAACTCCTCATCACTCATCACATCTCATACCTATGCAAAGAGTATGGGAACACAATCCCTCAGGTGAATCTGCTCTCAGGCCTACATTCTATTAAACATGTTAAACATAATTCCTAAACACTATCTATTGATTATATCATATTAGCATATTTACAAATAGAATTATCTCTATCAATTCTCCTATGAACAAGAATTCACCCAAGCTATAATCCTATTTCACATTCTACCATATCCTATCTTAACAATTCTAAGCATCCTCAGGGCACAAACACCCTATGTTTCCTCCTAATCTTATATTCACCCCTATTTCCCACTTAGAATCCTAAAAAAAAACATATAACACCTTTCAAACAAGGCTAAAAACCATTCTATTTAGCACTAGGGGCTAACCATTGATGGTTCTCTCGACCATCGACAATCCCCTAGGAAATTTTTGACTTGAACCCTCGACTATTGATGGTCAGGCTGACTATCAATGGTCTCTATGTACCATCAGGTTATGATCCTCCATGCTCTAACCATCCCCAAATCCACATTTACAATCAAAATTTCACAACTAACATGAATCTACACTACATTCCCATACTCTACCTAACTTTTTCATGCACCGTAATTCTCTGATTTCACCAATTTTAATCTAAACTAAAATCTAGGGCATTCCCATGTAAAAACCCTAAACTTAACCCTTAAATTTTACCTATATAATTTAATAAATTCATTTTCACATGTACCCAATAAATTTTTTTACCAATAATAACAAATTTAAAACACCCCCTACCTTATTTCAAGACCTGTGTTTTAGACAGAGCTCGCCTCCCTCTACTTGGCCATGCCCTCATCCACCATCTATCTTAGTCAACATACATTAAATCTCCTCAAGAATTAGTTCAACCAATCATAGCTCCCCACCTTAGAATCAACTTACTTAACCCTTGGTATAAAATGCAATAGTAGAGAATCGCTCGAGTGTATCTCTCAGAGGTAAAATGTCAAAAGGTGAAAATGACTTTTCACTTTCACTTTTTATATTTTGGATTTTAGGGTTTTTCCCTGACCATTGATGGTCAGGGTGACCATCAATAGTCACCCTAACCATTGATGGTTAGTTCACAAGTTTATAACTTCCCTCGAATAGTGTTATAACCACACCTTACCCTACCTTAACCTTTTTCTACCATCTTACCTTTAGCAAACCCTAGCACAGGACATTATTTAACATCCCATTCCTTTACCTACCTATTTTCAACACCTACATAACCCATTTTCTTAATAATTAACCTACTTTTCCTAAACCAGAACTATATTTGGCTTGAAAATGAGGTGGGGTCTTACATCCCCTCACCTATATAGGTAGCATCTACTTGTCTAGTGCATATAGAGACAGCTCAACCACCCCCACTCAAAACCACCCATTTGCTCATGTCCACATTTACATTAAACATTTTTTCCTTAAAATTTTCACATAATTCATGCTGCCCATGCTTGGTTATTTTGACCACACCAGAAAAGTTTTCCATATTACCTATACATATTTTGCACCACATCATACATAGCCTTAAACATTTGTGTCTTCTAGTAAATACTTCCTACCTCATATACCTGAGACACTCAATGTATTAATGATTTCCAAGGGAGCACTTCCTACCTTGGATACCCATAGACACACTAGACCTACTTTGGAGACTAACCTTCCATGCCGATAGTAGTCATACATTACATTGGTCACTTATATTCTTATCATAACCTTTAATTTTACCAAACATTGGGAACTTTAGTTTTTTCATGATTTTAACTCTCCCACTTCATCACATTTTTTATGCTGACTCCACATTACAAATGCCCAACCTTATCTCACCACCTACCCATTTATCAAACCCTGACTTGATTTTATTTTACCTCGTCACTTCCCAGTTTGAGGGGGAACTCCCCCTCCTAAACTTGGGGTATCCCTAACCTCACCCAACTTCCAATTTTGTTATGTATCTTGTCAATTCAAGCCATAAAATAAAAAGGTTCAAATGTAGACACTAGAATCCCACACATTAGATTTTGACTATCAAACCCCTAAATGATTCCTTAGACTCTTTAAATGAACCAAAACCCATTTTTTTAACTAATCAACTAATTAGACTTAAAAACACCCTTTTTGACTACTTTTAGCTATTAGCCTTGACCATCGATGGTCAGGACAATTGTTGATGGTCATCCTGACCAATGATGATTAGGCCCTACCACCTAGACTTTTCCATGCAAACACCACCAAACAACTGCTTACCTTTTTTAAATATAAGTTTTAAAAATATTTTGATGAGTCCTTACATGAAAATTTTATAATTAGAAGCACCTCTTAAACTTCTACTTTCACCTTTGGCCCTTCCCTATAAGAAGATGAGAGCAACAAGAGATCAAATCATCTAAAACTATTATCAAGAGCTCAGGTACTCAAAGTTTCCTTATTACAGGTCACTAGCATTATCAAGTATCATCAACCATCTATTTGAGAGAGTCAATATACCATTGCCTCTCAAATCAAGTTTCCAAGCACTTTCATTCTACTAGAATCAAACCAGATTCAACCTACAAATCAATAATGCCTACCAATAAACCAATGTATTTTTG
This sequence comes from Torreya grandis, assembly GCA_037957365.1. Classification (NCBI taxonomy): domain Eukaryota; kingdom Viridiplantae; phylum Streptophyta; class Pinopsida; order Cupressales; family Taxaceae; genus Torreya; species Torreya grandis. The sequence continues at coordinate 249,122 of JARHVA010000417.1, forward strand.
GTAAGTTAAATACTTGATTACTGCCATATATCTATTTTTATCCCTTTTGCAATTAATATATCCTACACCAAACTCTCAGAATTTATTTCCTGAATCCCATCATCAATTATTGATAAGTCCAAAATTGGATAGTCAACTATCAATGGTCATCCTAACCATCAACAGTTAGGCCTAACCACCGACAGTCACCCAAGCATCGATAGTCACTTGTGGTAGGTTAAAATCTAGAAATCCAAAAATTAACTTTATTTTCCAATTAGATCCTTCTTCCTAAGTTTTTGCCTATTCTCTAAACTCTTCTAGATTCCTTGAATCACACCATCCACTAGTACTAATCAGTTTCTCAGTAATTAGATTATTTCTAGTCTATCTACTTTATCAAACATATCCTTATTTTTAAATTTCAAATATCTTTTTATTATTGATTAAAGTACTTTATATTCAATTCTATAAGCTTAATTATTTAAAAAATGATGGATTTATAGAACTTATAGAAGCCTATGCTTATGGGATCTAGCCAGTGCTAGGCAATCCACCTAACTACTTATCTAATGAACAAATTTGCTTCAATGTTATCTTATATGTAGGTTTTCCTCCCTATCCAAAGAGGATTTCTTCAAAATCTTTTGATTCAACACACACACCTTTTATCAGGTATTTCTACCATAACCTATATTTTTAGTTTTACTACCTTCTTCTAAATAATAGCAAAATTTGAGTGAAACACCAATGTCAACCAATAAAAGTTTTAAAATAAAACATACAATTATATAGAATAAGTAGAAAAAAATACAAATGCTAATATATGTGGTCATTCCTAAATATTTTAAATTATAATTATTAGAAATAAATGTGATAGGGAGTTGGTTGTAAAAAGGAATTAAAAATGCAATCTAAGGATGGTTTCAAGTAGTTAAGACTAAAAGGGATTTGTATTGGTGATGATACTAGTTTGATATTGGGGCATACCCCTCAGATCATAATCCCATTATAATAAGGGTGTCATGTGCTTTTCTAATATATACCATCAAACACATATTTATACTTGACCAAAAAATCATTTCGGTTTCCTTCTTGGTGATGAAATCCAAATAGGTAGACCTTGGTTAGAATTTGTTTAATGATTTTTAATATTATGTGGTTTGGAAGTGTATGAATTAAAAAAAATAGTGTGACTAAATCAATTAATTAAAACTTCCTATTTAGTCTATGTGATAATCTAATCAAGCAAGTAACGAAATGAAAGATGAGATAATTACTATCAATATGAGTTAACTCCTTTTCTTAAGGAGTATAAGTTCAATTTAGATGACCAAGTGTGAAAAAATTATAAAATAATATCAACTGGGTCAATTTTTATTGTTAAAGTAAGAGCCAAAAAAACATAGTTGAATGAGTCGATTGAGCCTCTTGGCTAAGAAAGCAAGCTACAAAACTATGTCAATCCAATCATCCTAGTTCACTGTAGAGTTTCAATTTTATAGACTAGAAATAGTTAAAAACAAAACTATAATGAAGAAAATAAATGATGAAAATGGTGATAATGAACCTAAAAATATTGAAGATGCTAAATTTGTTATTTTTATACTATGTTATCTAGATGAATATTTAAGTATGATTGACTAGGTTGATTGAGTCTTAAAACCTATATATTTAGAAGTGAACTAAGTTGAGAGTATCGATCTAGTTCCCTATGGTTAAAGATGACATGCATAAATAAAAATTAGATTCGATCATAATGATTGTGAATTAAACTTATGATTATAAAGTTGGATTGAGTTAATAGATTCGATCCAATGATGTAAAAATGAAATAAATAATAAATGATAGTAAATTAAGGCATGGAAAAAAACCTACAAGGGTTAGTTCATGTTGGGTTCACTAGAATGTATACAAGGGAAAGTGAAGATAGTATACAAATCAATTCTATCTTAGAGAAGATAAATCAAACTAGCCCTTCTGCTTGTTGGTACATTTAGAAAATTGAGGTCATGACCAATATGGATTTGCTAGACCTAAAGGTCATAATACCATACAATATCACTAGAGAGGGTTCCAAAGTCTCTAGTCAAGTAATACCACACAATAACCCTAGCTACGTCATATGTTTTCTTATTAAAGTAAATTACAAAGTAGATTAAATATAATTTAGTGCTCATCAAATCATGTGGCACAAAATAGGATGAAATAACAAGTCGACCAGTACTACAGTGAGAGGAATTTTGGGGAAGTATATTGGGTGTTACTTTTCTTACAACCCTATAAACAATGGTCAATTAAACAACATAAAAATAATAAGCCTATACCAAAATTTTATGTGCCATAAAAGGTTCTACATTGGATTGTAAGTGTCTATTATAAGTTATAACTTCCACCTTCTTCCAAAATTCATCCTATCTTTCATGTTTCATGCTTGAGTAAAGTAATTGTTTCCAAGCTTTAGGTATAGTCTAATTTGCCTGAGTTATATGAATAATGGGAATTCATTATGGTAACTAATAATGTTATAGATATATGACTAACACATTACATAACTATGTTATTTATAAATTTCTCATAAAATGGAAGAATCTGCCCATTGAAGATGTAACATGGGAGGATGAACAATTCATGTAACAACATCTTGAGTTACTAAGCACTGAGAGAAATGCTTTTCTAAAGGGGAAGGACATGTTACACCACTAAAATTATGATTAATAGGTTATGTAATTTAGATCATAACCTTTATCTTTCATTTATTAATTCTTAATATTTAGGCTGCCATAATTGGAATGAATGGGTGTGGCCCTTCCCTTATGGGTGTGATGCTTCCAAATTATGGGTATCTATATGGTGGAGCATGGCTCTCCATAATCTCAAAAAAAAAATATTATTTAATTCATTTCCTCATTTATTATGATTATTAGAGGTTTCCCCCTCGAAGTGGATTATATTTGAATGATATTTTTGTTTTTATAAATAAATATCCTAACACTTTGTCAAACCCTAAGACTTTCTTAGAGTTTCATCCTTTTAGGGTTTCAAATTTTATTTATTCTATTTTATTTTATTTATTTATTTATTTTTCTATTTTAATTAAATTCATATGGTAATAAAAGATAAAATGAAAACATCCTCAATGGAAAATTTTGTTAAATCAAACATAACCTATGAACAAGAAGACTTATATGTTTCCAATACTATAGATCTTGCTAAAAGACAATCCAAAATTTTGCCATATTTTCATTGTTACAATATTTAAATAGAAATTTTATAAATAAAAACTAGATGACAAATTACATATATGACACTTTTCATTGCTTTGACTAGAATCCAAGGTTAGAATAGTTATCATTCCACTCCCATTATTTGCCCATGACTTATAATGGGTACCATAGTC